>OZ012659.1:68449975-68618772 GCA_963942545.1 Oxycera nigricornis | reverse complement strand
TCTGGGAAGTGACTTTTAGACTTATTTTAAAATTGAAAAAAATACAAAACATAAAAGGTTCTTTTGTAAAAAAGAAAAGAATTAAAAAACCAAATTAAAAATATAAAAAAATATATAAAAAGTTGATGAATGCCACTTTTACTATAAATGTAATATAAATAAGGGTAATAGGGGCACTTTGGACAATCGTTTTGCACACCTCCCTTTTTTGCACGAACAACAACCTTTGTTGGTATGGTCGGGCTGATTAATGTATTCCATATACGATTGTTTTTAAAGGCGAGAAAAATGGTTGAAGATCATTGGAAGAACAGACCTTTATGCGCTAAGGCGAAATACGCTGTTGATCTGCTCATCAACTTTTGACCCAGAAATGATGACGAAATCAGGAAGGCTCAAAAGTGGAGAAACGATGCCAAAAAAATTTGCAGCATTCGCTGCCAGATGTGAAGAATTTCATGTACTTTATCAATACATGTGATGTAATTGTCTCTATTAATAATGATTTGGCGTTTCTTAATTAATTGTAGAAAACATCTAACATAGATGACTGGCGCCATTGAGTCAGTGGAGGTATGGAATCAACTTTTGTGCAAAATTAAATTAAATCGATATTTTTGTTCATTTATTTTTTATTTACATTTTTTTTTGTTTTCATTAAGTTTTTATCTGATTTATTTTGTTTGTTTGATTTTTTGCGTTATTATTCTCTCGTTTTGTTAATATTATTGCAGGGTTTATTAGAGCGAACTGAAAATGCAAACCCGTTTCTTTGTTTGGAGGATGCAAAAATACAAGCTTTAAAATCAATTTCAATAAACACGCCAAGAAAGTGTCGTTCTGGAAAGATTATTTCAAAGCTCCGCCAAAAGATTTGGCAACAAAATGAGATAATAAAAGATTTTTGAGCTAAAAAACAAGCAATCCATAAATTTCTGAATAAAGACAAAACCTTTTTACCTTATGATTTGTTGACTTTGGTTAAAGCGAATGTTAGGAACTTTAAAAAAACTAACAAAAAAAGTCACCGATTTTCTAATGACATGAAAGAGCCATGTCTTAGAATTTATTTCACTTCTCCTATAGCCTATTATTCACTTCGGAAGCGATTGCTACCATCTCATCAAACATTATGCACTTTTATTAAAAACTGGCCCCCTATTCCTGGTCTTCAGCAAATATATTTGGAGGCTCTTAAGATCAAAGTTTCTTTTCTTTCCGAAATGGATCGAATTTTTTTTATTCTTATGGATGAAATGTCGCTTCAACCACATGTAAATTTTGATCCAAATTCTGGTGAAATTGTCGGTCTTGAAGATAATGGTACCCACAAAACTTCTAATATAGCTCAATACACCATAGTGTTTATGATACGTTGATTAGCTCATAATTGGAAACGCCTCCTTGGTTACTTTTTTATTTCAATTACTATTTCACTCCGTGAAATGAATCTTAATATCTGATCAAGGGTCAAATTTCTATTCTCTTTCCAACTTGTTAAAAATCACCCCAGATAGTCCTCCTTTTAATATTGATGATAAAGATGAACCTTTTTTTTATATTTTTAATCCTCCACATCTTTGGAAATCAGTACGTAATGCTCTCCTTACGTATAAAATCAAATTAAACGGAAAAATTGCCGACTTTGCTGATCTTCAAGCACTCTATGAAAAGGGAACTAAACATAACTTTTGATTAGCACAAAAATTGACCAACTCTAATTTGAACCCTACTAACAGAGAAAAAATGAAAGTCAAACTTACGTCCCAACATTTAAGTAACACCGTGGCGTCGCCATTATATGCCATAGTTAGTGGTAGTGCAAACTTACTTTCTGTCACATCTGTAAATACTGCTGAGTTCATCTCTAACTGCGCCACTTTATTTGATATTTTCAACTCACATCAACCTTTTGATTCCAAGGAACTAAGATGTGGATTCCATCAAAACCACTCCGACAAATTAATAGAACTGTATCGATTCACTGAATCAATTGAGGTCATCCACTTTAGTAGTAAAGTTGTCACGTCTTCTTTTAAATGCTTAAAAGGTTGGCTTATTTCTATTCGCAGTGTAGTTTTCATCTGGAAAAGGTTGCAGCCAAAGGGCTTCAAATTTATTCTTACCAGGCGACTGATCCCTTAGAGCATTTTTTTTCAAAGATTAGGAAACAAAAAGGTTTTCGTAACCGCCTCACTTGTTTGCAATTTTTACAGGCTTTTCGCAAGGTCCTTGGTGCTATTTTTCTGGAAATAGCTGAAGCTGGTATTTATCAGGTTATTCAAGAGCTACCACAAGAAAGAGTAAATAATTTTCCCCCATGTATTTTCAGAAGAGTCATTAATCGATCTAATGTTAAAACTTTTTGTATGCCTTGTGATGTCTTTGAGAGAGACTTTATACACGAGAGCACCTTTTTTTATTTTTGTGGGTATCTGTGCAAAAAAGTCCGAGATTCTCATCAATGTCTTACAAATTTTGAACAGTCTGATCTTTTATCATCAAGCTTATATTTATAATTTAAGGAATATAGCTTTGGGTCTCTCACCCGTTCTCCAGCCGCTTTTATAGAGTATATTCAACTTTTAAAAAATATATTTCTAGATGACTTCAATTCATCCCTCAATGTGAGGGACATTTATTCTTTTCTAGTAGCTCAGCTCCATGTGCAGGAAAAATTTGTTTGCTGTTCTTTTTTTAATGAAGAATACCTTATCAAACTTTTTGTGCGAGTTAGAGTATATTTTGTTTGAAAATTGTTCAACAGACTTCTAAAACCAAACCAACCGTCTCAACTTTATCCTGAGCCTTTGAGAAGCTTTTTATTTTTCAACGGTTTAGCATTTATCCTGTAATATTCAAGACCTTCAGTATTCTCCATACGCTATGGCAAACTAAGTTCCTAATTAGCACTTTCATTGGCATATATTTCTATCTGCCATTCTTTGTTATTATCGCAAAGCTTCCTTTTTCGAAGGAAAAATAGGTCTAATGGTGAAACCAACCATCTAAAAAATAGTTAACGCTCATTTGCAGTATCTCCATTGTGGTGTGGTACTTTGCTCAACATAAGATAAATCCTAGAAAAATTGAAAACCAAACGGTACGGAATTTTAAATAACATAATAACCCAAACAAATTGAATGAAAATGATTGAAATTAAAACAAACCATAAGCAATAAATTATATAAAAATATAAATAAATGAAAAAACATAGGCGAGTTAGTTTGATTCTAGTTTAAATTTATTTCTCATACCTTATCTACTATTGAACTGGTTTCATTCGAAGTCGCGTGATTTTCCACATCCTTCAGGTTATCTGGTGGATCTCTTTTAGGTGACGCCACTCCAGTCTTCAGTAAACCCCGCGAGTAAGCATACAGGGATCGAAATGGGAAGAGCATATCAAGAGGGACTTTGAATTTCGTTGCGCAAGATCTGTTCTTCCAACAATTCGAAGCCATTCGCCTCACCGTGAAAAAGATATTGCCGATTTGGATACATCATGAGCAATTTTGTGAAATAAAATAAAAAACCGACAAAAGAAGCTCTTAATTGAATATATACAAGTCTAATGCGTATTTGAAGTCTGACCGTTTGACATTTAATGTGGCCTTATTTCTGCTTTAAGTGCTAACGATCTCTAGCTTTATAAATATATGCTTAATTACTTTGTCGTTACAATTTAATTAAAACTATAATATAATCCTATATATATTGTATATATTGTAAATAAAATCATATAATTTTTTCCATGTAGCCGTTATGGTAGTTTTACTTAACGAAGAAATGTAAAAAAAAAAAAACAAGTATTAACTGGTTACACAGTTCGCGAATGTCCAAGTACCAGAAATGTTTAATATTTCCTACAAGTATAAATTTGCCTTTATTTTAATGTTATTCACGCACAAACTTCCTTGAAGAATGTTTCCAAACGATTTAATACATCAAATTGCACGCGCTTGAATAACATTATATTGTTAATTTTACATATAGTCTCTTACCTTTTGTTGTCCCTTGGGAAAGTGAACAGCTTCCGGTCTTCTCCTCGTTTTTTTCCACACACTAAACACTTGAAAGACTTTACTGCCTTGTTGGACATCTTCATAATCTAATTGTAAACAATCACATGAACGAACCATACTGATATTTCATACAATTCGGGGAACACCTATTTAATTTGTCACCTTGTGCCATACGAAAACCCATACATTGCTCTGGCAACGGCCATGTACATAAAAAACACAAATCATATGGTCGTGGTAGTTTCTTGGAGCTACCCGGCGTTGAAAATTGAAAGTCCACTTTTTACTCTAAGTTTAACGACTAGTGTATCCATACACTATGGCACAGACCACCATCTAGTATTCGCCCCTTCGAACAGAAAAAAACAGGAACGGTGCAAAATGAATAAACACGCCTATACATGTGTGGTATCGAAATCAAGCCGAAACGATACTTCAAATGCTTTTCATTGACAAGTTGTTCGAGAACACAAACAAGTCATATATTCAGCGCAATTAAGTAGTTTTTTGTGAATATCGTGGGTCTTTGCTAGTTAGTCCTGCCATAAATCAATCAAAATACTGTGCAAGATACCTCTGATCAGAGGAGATACAATAATAAACAGCAAAAACTAAGAAAACTTGTGAATCGCTAAGATGAAATGCATGGTCGCGGGATGTGAAAATGAAATAGAATTTAAGAATGAATCCGTGTCATTTCATAAGTAAGTGCATTAATATAACACTTGTATAAAGTTGAATCCCATTTAAAACATTTTTCATTAAGAAATGTCGTATTTTTATGTTCATCAAAAATACGAATAGTGTCTACGACATTTCTTGAAATAAGCTTGGTGGTGACTCAGTGGCGTACAAAAGTTTAATGTCAAATAATTTTTCCAGGTTTCCAACAAATTATTCTATTAGGAAAAAATGGTTGAGGTCCATCGAAGTACAAGGGGATGTGAAGGCGAGTTCGGTCGTATGCTCGAATCACTTCGCTGAAAGCGATTTGATGCAATTGGGGAGGGGGAATTCCTGATGCCAGAAGCAGGCCCGAAATTGAACTCGGCATTATAAACGCCTTCGACAAGTAACTTCTTTAAAAAACGCGAAGAAGTGAGCATGAAATTCAATTCAATAAATGCACTTTCAGAACGGTAAGTTTCCGAAACATATTTTAGGCTTGTGGTAATAACTATCATTTTTCAGTTGAATGAAGGAGATTGCTATCCGAATGAAGTTTCAACGAAGAAGGATCGTGTTTCGAAATCTGCTTCAGAGGCTACAAAATATTATTCAGATCATTCAGTAAGTATTGTCTTGACAATAAAGTTATTTTGTTAATTTTTTCGTTCAATAGAATAATGATATAACAATAAATGCAGACTTGCTTGAAGCGCACATATTAAGTGTTAAGTTAGTAAACAAAAGAATGGTATTTTTCAGCATAACAGCAACTTACATTTTTATTTTAGGTTGAATCCGAAAGAATTCCCCATAACGTACCGCAAAAAGTAAGCTTTCTTGTTTTATAAATGTATATGATTGTCTTTAAAATTGATTTGCCGTTAGTTCTGATTTTTAAAGTGAACTCATCACATATACGAGGGGTGATCAAAAAGTAATGAGAAACGGTTATTTCCAGTCCGCATAAAAATCTCACAAAATTTTTTTTCGGTTGCTTATAGACTCACTAGGTCAGCATGAAAAAATCAAATAAATAGACTACGATTCACGGGAGGGACATTCAGTTGAATACAAACCGGCGAAGAGATAACATCAAAATGAAGAAAAACGAAATTAGAGCAGTCATTAAGTACCTCTGTTTGAAAAAAATGTCTACCAAAAACATACACAGCGACTTAGAGGAAACATTGGGGCACTCTGCTCCTCCATATTCCACAGTTGCACGCTGGGCCAAGGAGTTTAAGCTGGGAAGGACATCCACTGAAGATGAACACCATGAAGGACGCCCATCTACGTCCCGCACTGAAGACAACGTGAAAAAGGTCGAAGATGTTGTGTTGGCATATCGAAGAGGGACTGTCAGACATGTAGCTGAGGTCACAGGGATCTCATACGGTAGCGTTTGAACAATTCTTGTGGACGAATTTCAGATGAAAAAAGTTTCTGCGCGTTAGGTACCGCGAATGTTAACCGACGAGCACAAGAAAAAATGAGTCGATATTTTAAGGGTGAATCTCCAAAAGTTCCAGGCAGATCGGGAAAAAATTCTGTCACGTTTCGTGACCATGGACGAGACCTGGATCCCCCATTTTGATCCTGAAACCAAACAACAATCGATGACTTGGAAGCGAGCTTCCTCACCAACACCGAACAAGTTCAAAGTGTCAAGTTCGGCGGGAAAGGTTAAGGCGTCCGTTTTTTGGGACGCCGAAGGAATAATTATGGTGGAATATTTCAAAAAGGGAGCCATTATTTCGGGCTCTTACTACGCGGACCAAATACGAAGATTGCGGGAAGTCATCAAGGCAAAAAGACGCGGCAAACTGCGAGCTGGAGTGCTGTTTCTCCCAGACAACGCTCCGGCTCACAAAGCCGCAGTTGCGACGGCTGCCATTCAAGAAACGGGATTCGAATTGCTGGAACACTCACCCTATTTGCCAGATCTAGCTCCCAGTGACTTCTACCTCTTTCCTCGTCTCCAGAAACACCTCCGAGGCAAGAAATTTGAAGACAGTAGTGAAGTGGTGGCCGCCGTTGAGACGTTTCGGGAGGGTCAAGACAAAAAAAAAATTCTCAGGGAATCCTGGGTTTAGGAAAAATATGGACTAAATGTATTGCCTTGTTAGGAGACTATGTAGAAAAATAAATTATTTTTGTAACTGTCATCACCGTCTTTTATTGTGATTCTCATTACTTTTTGATCACCCCTCGTATGTGTATACATATATATATATATATATACATATATATATATATATATATATATATATATATATATATATATATATATATATACAGACATATACACAGGCACTATATATATATATGTATATTTATATAATATATATATATATATATATATAGTGCCTGGGTATATGTCTGTATATATATATATATATATAAATATGTAGTGCCTGTGTATATGTCTGTACATATAATTATATATAGTTTGTATATATAATCAATTTGAAGCTATCAATGCGGTTTGATTTTGAATATAGCACTCAAAAAAGTCGGTTGACTAAGAAATTTTCAAGCAGCTGCAAAGGAGGGTGAAACTGCTTGAATTGATAACAAAGCAGAAGATTTTCATTATTCACAACTTGCGGCGTCAAAATTATTGCGAAGGAAAGAAGGTTAAGGACATGCACGATTTGTTATTGACTTTCAATAAAAATAATTTAATAAATGAAAACCTGAAAGAAGCCTTGAATAGAGTAAGCGGGCCAAATAGGCATATTTTAAGAGACAGCTTTTGCAAGCAATAGAAAATAAGGTCGTAAAGCTATATAGTGCTGAAATAAAGGCGTTTGCTTTGAATTTAAATTTTATGTCACCACGTGCCTACGAATATGTTCGTACAACATTCAATAGTTGTTTACCGCATAGTAGGACCATAAGAAAGTGGTACCAAAAAATCAACTGCGCCCTTGGATTCAATAAAGAATGCTTCACTGCCATAAAACGAGTTGAAGATGCTACTCCAGAGAAGAAAATAGTTGTGAACGTCGTATTTGATGAAATTTATATAAGGAAACAGACTGAGTGGGATGGAAAAAGTTTCTACGGTTCATATTTCACTAACGGATCTTCCATCGTCTTGAAAAACTCATCCGAATTTACAAGGTTCTCATCTTTGTTTTCATATATAAGAGATTCCATTCGCTGGCCAAAACAACTTTTTACCCTTTTCCAATCTTCACTAATGGACTCTGCACAATTTTTTTTTGTTAACATTAGTTCGCACATGGTAGTTCCAGCTAGCACTATTCACTTCGCAAAAAAAAATTAATTTACGGAATACAATTCACTTCCTGTTACTTCACTAAGAACAGAATCGAGCTTTTTAAAATTCAGTTGCTATAGTTTCTTTTATATCCGCAGCAAGCTGGAATGCTGAAATTAAATGAAACATTTTTGATGTCATATATATATTTTTTATTTGATAATATATTAATGTATTATCTTAATATCTTAATATATATTATAATTATATTAACGTTTATATATATAATTTATTAAATTTTTGTTTTATTTCTGATAAACTTTCGAAAGTTGAAATCATCATGCTTCCGTTCTCAAACATCCTTACACATATCATTTCAAATGGCCTTTGAATTTTAAAACTTTCTAATCAGGAACTACAGGAAGGTTATTTTTTTAAAAATTAACAAGCGTCATTATTGTCACAGCCAACACATGTCATTTCAACTAACCATCACCCAATCCTTATCAAAAGCCGCTTACCAAGTCACAGCCAACATATATCATAGCAAATGGCCTTGAAGTGAATTTTAAAACTTTCTCATCAGCAACATATATTCACCAGCATGACCCGCCACGGCTTCCTAATGAGGAAGGCTATTTTTTAAAAACTAACAAGCGTCATTCTTATCACAGTCAAAACATATTCATCAATATGACTGACCACGGCCGGGAATCTCCTCTTATCTACACGCACCAGACAAACCACACCGGTTATTTCAAATGGTCTTCCTTTCCAATCAGAAACACATATTCATCAGCATCACGTGTCACGACTGGGAATCTTCTCTTATCTACACGCATCAGACAAACCACACCGGATATTTCAAATGGCCTGCACCCAATCCCTTATCAAAAGCCGGAATGGAATCCCCCAGTAATAAGAATGACGTCAAATGGCCTTGCAGTGATAAGAATGACCTCACATGACCTTGCACTGATAAGAATGACGTCATCAGAATGATGGCTCAGAAGTGAATTAGAACTCCCTTATTTTAACTACTGGCCAGCACTGGCAGCTGACCGTTGGCCGTTCGTTGTACGCCGAGGCTTGACCGACGCTTGGCGTTGTTTTCACTGCTGGCAAACTCTGTTCGAGCAATAGCTCGACGAGATTCTTGTTTTTTTACATGTCAATCTTACTTGTATTTTTTAGAATTCATTTAATTATATCTTTTCTATAAGTTACTGAAAATGTCTCCACAAATACAAAAAATTCGTCAAATTTTAGAAAATATGATATAACTTTTTCGGTATGAATATTATTACCATAACTTTTTACTGGAGGTTTACGTGGAAAATCGCTAATATTTCCACGAAAAACTTAAGTGTTGGTGAAAATTTTAAATATTCTAGGTACATCCATTAACTAGAATATTCAAAAAATATAGCATACATTTATACGGCCCAATCTAAAGGATGGAACTCTAAAAATGTAAGGACTTTGTGGCTCGCATTTGGAAAATTGTGTGTATCTCTGAAGAAAATACATGTACAAAAACAAAAATCCAATTAATATTTTAGAATAAATCAAAACCTTTGCAATGTAGTATACGAGTATTAAGTCATTTGATTTTAAAAAAATTGATTGGTTTATAGCAAACGATTGCAAAAAAAAATAAGTTTTTACTGAAGATTAATTTCACTGGGGCGCACATGTTAGTACAAAAACTTTGAACAAATATTTTATACAGCATGTCAACAAAAATGTTTAATGTTTTTGTTGAACACTTGAAAAATTCAATGTTGAATTTATTGCCTTGCCATCGTCATGGCCATAAAGGGTGCAAAAAACCTCCGCTGTTCACCATGATTCATGTGTGGAATAGGTTTGACCCAGGCCGTAATTCGAAGTAGATTCATAATACTAGTAAGCTAGAAACATGTTCATATTGAGAAGCCACGGAGAACTAGCAACTTGGATTATTATTTACTATTAGCATTCACATAAGAAAGTTGTTTTATTTAGAATTGGGGATATTATATTATAATAAATTTGTATGAATATACGAGTGGAAACGAAAATAAACTATAATTGTGACTTATATTGCATCAAAACAATTAAAATCAACAGTATTACCTCAGGAAACAATATTAGCTTAGTGCTAAATATGCTGCGAAACAATCACTTCAAAGAGTAATTCGTTAAAAAGAAACAAAAATTTCCCATAGCGCTTCTAATCTGCTCTTGCATTATTGTTCATTAGGTCTTAAAGTGACTACACGCATCAGACAAAAACTGCAGATGACTCTGTCTCAAAACCTGGGGATCCTGTCAACTTGGAACCTATCTTACTACGTTCATTACCGCAGGTAATACGACTACGAAAATGAGAGAAAAAATTTAATTATTTATTTTGTGCGAGTAATACAGAGTTCGACTAGCATTTAAATTGAAACTTATGTTACATCGGTTTGCTGATCCAACTTTATTTTGCCATGAGAAGAAATTCAGAAAACTACTGACTATTCTAAAATGACGTTGAAGGAATTGAATTTTGGATCCTTCATAGAAAAAATTTATTCTGTGAATAGCCTCTAAACCAATGAGAACGGAACTAAGTAGAACAGCATAAAGCATAATGATTGGATCAACATCACAACAAATAATTCACTTCACTTTCGATAGACCAATTTCATCATCGCCTTAGTGCACTTGTACTTGCATTTCTTTCGACCCCAACATGCACTTGAGCAAGCACTTTTTTGCACTTGCATTTCTTTCGACTCGCACATTCCAGGTGCATTTACGAATCGAAACAAAGCACTTATGCAATTTTATAAAAGGCAATTTTCAAGGGATCGTGACAGTAAGTTATATCTTACCGAAAAGTATGGGATAATCCTCTCTTCAATTGAAGCTTGTGGTTTTTCATTTGTAACTAAAGTAATTAACGTAATTGGTGCAGTTGACAATCCGGCTTCCGGAAAGTTTGTGATATGAAGGTTATTCGAAGTATTTTATGCGAAACGCAGTTTTCAATTCGAAAGAACATTGGAAAGAGTAACGCGAAACCCGTCCTACCTACAACCGGTAAAGTGGAACCAGAATCCAGTAAATTGGTTAATATTATATTGGATAACGTGAATTGGTAAAATTAGTAGAGGTATATCATTAGAAAGCAGTTTGACAACGAGCATATCGATTTTTGGCTTCCAAACCATCATATGCGACATGTTACTTGAATATTGTATTCTTTCGCCATAAATCCCTCAACGTCTCCTTTTTTGTGGCCGTTTCAATAGGCATAGGCATAACTTAAACTATTTAATAAACAACCTTACTAAATACATTCGGTCAATTATAAAATAAAAAGGAATTGAGAGTGTTTAGTAGTACAGAAAAACGTTAAAATTTATCCTCTTTGATAAAAGTAATAGTGTAATTGGACCTTCTCATAAGATTTTAATCAAATTATATTGTACAGCTTAATCTTGCTGAAAATAACCACATATAACAACTCTAGTAAAGCGGAAAAAACTCTAATCGATATCGTCAACACTTTACATAAAAGTAAATCAAGGACTTTGAAATGCGTTTGGAGTGGCAGGATCGCCATGAAATAAGTTTCGTTCGATGGGGCCACAGTTTTTATTAAGAGGAAGGGGGATTAGAGGAAAGAGGGACTCATTTAAATATCGGCGTCTAGCGCCAAAGCTGTTGGCATGCGTGAGCTGCCTATATTTCTAACACAGCGCAAGCGCCGCAATAAACAATCAATACGAAAAGGATGCCAATAAAGGCAGTCGAAATTTACTTGTATGAATGTTAATTTATTCAGTTAATCTTGCTACTTTTATACAAAAATATTGCTTATGTACAACTTACTAACTAATCAAATAATATTTATGAACATGTTATTGACCTAAATCTATTTCCAATATTTTCCCATGGTCAAAAAATGCAAGTGCAAGCAATAAAGTGTAGTTTATTGGCTTCAAGAACCTTACTGCAGATGTAAGCAATTAAATGACAACCACCTCGGATTTGTTTTCATTGTTATGCCATGCTGAACTCATCCCCAGTGCACATTGTTGGTCTTCAATTGTTTTGCTGAGTCGCTTTAATTTCATTGTTTATAATTGGACTTGGGATATACCCACAAAGCCTGACTCACAATGCTTTGACTCGTGCCGGGTTATCAGATGGCAATGTATGAATATTGTTTTGTTTGTTGTGGCTTGTATTACACTACAACTTATCCAAGTTAAATGGGAATCCTAAAATTTTGTTTAAATTTCTGATCAACGTTGATGTTTGAGATTACAGCCCTGGGTTGAAGTTCGAGTGCATCAAAACGAGTTATCCGCTGCTGGTAGAGTCTTTCCTCAACCAACACCGCTGCTAGACCGATATTGTCCGTTGCTAGGGCAGTCTTGCTCCGACCAACACCGCTTATATTTATCTCGTGTAACAGATCAATAAACGCAATAAATATACAAACTATCACGTTTTCTTTAAGGGAATCCCCAACATTTTAGTCCGTCGAGTTGGATACGCGGTGCCGATATCGGTTACTCGCGTGTTCATGTGTATTAATTATCAAACAATTTATAATTAACTCAAAGAAAACAAACGGTTATACCTCACGCATAGTGATAGTGCAGTACAATTTAGTGATGAGCAGAATCGGTCTTGGTCTTGGTCTTGCATAAAAACAAGACCAAGACCAAGACCAACACTCTACCTACCCTATCAAGACCAAGACCAAGACTTGCCCTGCAAGACCAAGACCAATACCAAGACTCGCCTTGCAAGACCAAGACCAAAACCAAGCTATGCGAGACTCAACCATAATAAATTTTAAGTATTTTTATAGTTAACACGTGAAACTGTGTTTAGATTTTTTTTAAAATTTCAACCAAATCCTTTTGAAGAGAAGCATTCAATGAATTTAAATGTAGAATGTATGGCATTTTTACCACTGAGAAGAGTGTCTGCTATTCCGTATGAAACTACGGGTGTGGCAAATTGTCCTGTAAACCTGAGTCATATTTATCATGTGTAACTAAACAAATGTATGAAAATTCTGTCATTTTTTAAATCAGAAACATGAAATTTGGTATATGAAATATATGCTTACATGAAATTAGTTTAGTGCATGAAATTGAATCAGTATTGATACCATTTCCCACTGCATAATGAAGTATTTATTTCTATTGTAAAGTATTGATAAACAATTTCAAATAAACCAACTGAAGAAAAAGTTTTGCCGATGCAAACTTTCTGTGCGTTTTGTGTCGTGTTTCTGGCTTCAGTAGTTACGGTTTTGCGTTGGTGAGTTAGTCAGCCGATTTAGAAGTCGTTCTTAATTATGACAGTATAAGTTTTTATCAAAATGGCGTAATGGCCAGCGTACACAGCTTCGAATCTAAAAGTGCCAGGATCTCGTCGTCAACTCTAGGATGTTTGCAGGCATAATAAGTGAGAAGTTCCGACACATTCAAGGAAACAAGAAGATTACTTCGTTACCTAGTTCCGTCTAAAATACTTAGCATTTTTCTCTTTTATTATTTATTTTTCATTGCTGGCTACTTACTTAAACGGTGTAAGTGGCTACAAATTATTTACTAGCTTTTTCTTTAAGATCTATTAAATAAGAGTAAATAAGTCATTTCAAATATTTGTATGTAAAAACGCAAGACTGCAAGAGTCTTGCAAACAAGACCAAGATCTGGTAGGCAAGACCAAGACCGAGACCAAGACTAGGTCTATCGACGCAAGACCAATTCCAAGACCGACTGCGCAAGAACAAGACCAATACCAAGATTACCACAGTCTTGGTCTTGGTCTTGTTTTGCTCATCACAAGTACAATTCGAAAGCTCAAAAGCTTTCAGAATAGTTGCCACAGTCAAGGCTTTAATCATACTTGACCCACGAACTAGTGCAGCATTTTTCGGCGTTTACGCTAAGAAAATTAAATTTGGTTCGATCACGGTTGCGGAATTCTAGGTTCTTTACTTATACTGGTGAACGAATTAGCTAGTAGTTTAGTAATGGAATTATTTTTCGAAGTCCAGGATAAGCGGAAAGGTCTGATTGCTAGATCTTTCCTTAATTTCTCGAAACTCGATGCTTCCGCAATGACCCGAGGAGCATGCAAGACACGGTTGGAGAATTTGGAAAAGTATTGGTCTGCTTATCAAGAAGCACATACAGACATAATTAAAACCGCAACACCCACTGACAAGGAGGCAAACTATTTTAAGAGTGGCGATTGAGCACTGTTGAGGAGCTTTATCTACTCGAGAAGGGAAAATACTTAGATAAACTTGAGTCTTACGATAACCCTCGAGATGCACTCAACAACTCAATAACGCCAGTTTCTGACAGCCAATTCCATCATCAACTTCCAAAAATTGAGTTACCGAAATTCGGTGGAAGGTATCAAGATTGGGTAAACTTTCGGGATCTCTTCAACTCGCTTGTTACGTCGAATTCAAGCATTACTAATGTAGAAAGACTCCATTATCTGAAGTTGAGCGTGACTGATGAACCAGCTCAATTACTAAATAACCTTCCTACAACAGCGGATTTCATGAAGGCCTGGCACATACTCATCGAGCGGTATGATAATAAACGGTTACTCGTTTCTGCTCAAATCGCTACGCTGTGCAACCTTCCTCCAATTTTGAAGGAATCATTCACAGGTCTCAAGAGCTTACTACATAATACGACCGATGCCATTGAAACACTCAAGACCCATGAAAGACCCGTGGAACACTGGGATGATTGGCTGGTTTACATTACGGTGCAACGCCTGGACACTCAATCCCGACGAGCTTGGGAAACTTCATTTGGAGCAGGCACGGATCCACCAACCTTTGGTCAGCTCACGAGTTTCATCAGCACTAGAATTCGAACTTTAGAATCTCTAGATCATTCGGAGCGATTACGCTCTCCAGTGAGTTCATCTAAAGCATCGGCTCCAGCTTGCACCTCGTCAGCAACCAAACCATTTCACTCTATCAAGGCTCATCCCGTCTCGCAGAACGTTGTTTCAGCAAAGAAGCTACCCTACACACACACTTGTTCCCTCTGTCAAAAAAAGCATTTTCTTGCCTTTTGCTTCCCATAATCTTTGTTTGTAAACGCAGAGTGGTGTTCAATGGATCACAAGCCACTTCACTCGGAACGTCGCTCAACGATCATCTATATATTGGCCCGAAACTTCAGCCTGAACTTTCTGATATCTTACTTTGTTGGCATATGTTTGCATCAGCCTTCTCCACCGATATCGAGAAAATGTTCCGCCAAATTAAGGTACATCGCGACGATCAAAACCATCAACGAATTCTATGGCGTACAAGAACCGATGATCCTATTTCGGAATTTTGTTTGACAACTGTCACCTATGGACTCGCGCCTGCACCATATCTGGCGCTACATACTCTGAAGCAGCTTTCTCAAGACGAATCTCATCGATATCCTCGTGCTGCTTCAGTACTAAATCAAAATATCTACGTTGATGATATTCTCACGGGAGCTGACGACAACGACTCAGCTCTATCTCTACAGCAGGCATTAATTAACCTCCTCGTGGCGGGCAGGTTTCCACTTCGCAAATGAGTGTGCAATGATTCTCGACTGTTAACCAATCTTCCTTCGGACTGGATAGCACCAACACCTTCAAAAACCTGGCAAGCGAAACTGGAATATCCAATGCTTGGGTTGAACTGGCAACCTGATGCAGATTCATTCACCTTTCATCTTTCTCTGGCAAAGTTCAATCAGATACCAACCAAGAGGACAATTCTATCTACTATTTCAAAACTGTTTGACCCCTTGGGTTGGCTTGCTCCGATTACCATAGGACACAAGGTGTTTATGCAGAAACTTTGGTTGCTAGGTATCGGATGGGATGATCCTTTACCAGACAACGCTAAACAACGCTGGCAACGACTATATGACGAACTGCAGGACATCAACTGTATATTCTTACCACGCTGGTTAGGATTTACAAGCAATTTGAAACTCATCGAACTTCACGGCTTCGCTGATGCATCTATATCTGCCTATGCTGCATCACTCTACTTACGAATCTGCACATCTGAAGGCACAATTCAAACCACTTTAATTGCTTCAAATGGTAAAGTGGCTCCTCTCAAACAAGTAGCCATTCCAAGGTTAGAACGTTTTGGCGCATTTCTACTGGCAAAACTAGCGTCTCATGTCCGACAAACGATCTCTCTACAGTCAGTACCTTTGCACCTATGGTCAGATAGCACCACTACTTTAACCTGGATCAAATCAACACCAACAATCTGGAAAACCTATGTAGCCAATCAAGTCGCTGGAATTCAGACAGCAGTTCCTGACGTTACTTGGCATCACGTTCCTGGCGCCGACAATCCCGCCGATTGTGCAACACGTGGACTAACACCGACAAAACTCAAGGCCTTTAGACTGTGGTGGGAGGGACCACCGTGGCTTTCAAATTCATCAAATTCTTGGCCAACATATGAATCACTACCCTATCACGAAGAGTCATCAGAGCGTCGCGCAGTAGTTCTGCAAGCTAAAATAATTCAGCCTTTAGTTTGAAAATTATTCGCTTCATCGGCTTCGAGTCTCTCGGAATTGCTCTGAGTAACAGCTTGATGCCAAAGAATCTTCCAACAATATCGACTTCGTAAATAACAAGGGCGTTATCAGTCAACAACGCATTCAATTGCTCTCACTACCTTGGAACTTGATCACGCCAGACTATTTTGGATAAGATCTTATCAGCATGCCTTCTTTGCACCAGATATACATCATCTATCTTTGAATACACCTGGTCTTTCAAAGGGAAGCGCTCTTCTTGCGCTTAATCCTTTCATTAATGAAAAGAGTCTTCTACGAGTCGGAGGACGTGTTAAACACGCAGTACTAGATCCAGACGAAAAGCATCCGTTAATACTGCCACCAAACTCATCACTAACGAACTTAATTATTGACTCCTGTCATCGAACTGTGTTGCATGGAGGTGTGCAACTCACTCTTGGAACACTAAGGCGTCGATATTGGATCTTGCAAAGACAACAAGCTGTCAAAGCTCGCATTTCAAAATGCATACCGTGCTTTAGGTATCGAGCATCCACCGCCTTTCAACAAATGGGAAGTTTGCCACCCTCAAGGGTTCAACATAATTGAGCATTTCTACATAGCTGTGTCGATTACGCTGGACCTATTTATCTCCGTACTAGCCCTGGTCGCGGGCAGAGATCACAAAAAGGCTACATTGCTGTATTTGTGTGCATGGCTACCAGGGCAGTCCACATTGAAGCTGTGTCTTCATATTCAACAGCCTCCTTTCTTGCTGCATTCCGTAGATTTGCATCACGCAGAGGAGTTCCAAACTCTATATGCAGCGATAAGGGAACGAATTTCGTAGGAGCAGACGCTGAACTACGTAAACTATTCACCATCGCCTCAACCGAATCAAGAATCATCGCTGATGCTCTTGCTATGGATGGTACTACATGGCGCTTTAACCCTCCTGGCGCTGCACACTTTGGAGGTTTATGGGAGACCGCCGTTAAATCAACGAAGCATCATCTCAAACGAGTTATTGGTGATGCCAAGCTTATGTTTGAGGAGATTTCAACACTACTCACTCAGATCGAAGCGTGTTTAAATTCCCGGCCACTAAAAGCTCTCTCTGATGATCCAACTGATTTATCTCCATTGACGCCAGGACACTTTCTTATCGGTGCACCTCTCAGTTCAGTCCCTAAGCCGACAAACTAAAACGCCCTATTGTCCCCACTTAATTGATGGCAACTCATCCAAAAAATGAGGGACAACTTCTCGCGCAGATGGGCATCAGAATGTCAAATTACTCGTGGTCCTTTATGCTGGTTGTTCGCATGGTTGCTTTGCGAACTCGATTCACGGCTGCGTCTTCGCTTATATTCTTCTAGAGTGATGGTCTTCACTCTTCTAGGATAGAAGTGTGTCAACAAAGAGAGGAATGGGTCAGAATTTGATGTTACCTACAGGCATCCCTTGGGTTGCCACATATTTGGCGCAGTCCGAGTAGACAGGCAGCCGATATTTCTAAGTAAGAATTGCCGAGATATGAGGCAATTCGCTGTCTGCCAATTTTTAAAGGCGGACTCGTTGCCGAATAGAAGGCAACGTTATTAAGTAACTGACAACTAGCTTGTTCCGTTAGGAGTTAACTAATGTTCCGAGCCTCAGCCCAGTCCGTTCTTTTATTTCCAAATTTCACTTATTGCTATGTACATTTGAAATTGCTTATTATTTAAAAATCCCTACTCTAGTCTTAAATCTATTTACCCTAACCAATCGAACGCGATTCAAATTGATTCCCACGGAATTCGTTGCTTGCAATATTGATTGCATTGCATTGACCCAATTAACGTCGCATAAGTTGTACTTTTGCTTACTCCGGGTTCAAGGCCCTACTAAGAGTTTCTCACGTTAAATTTAGATTGATATGTCGATGCAGGTTCTAGTACGTGCTTAATAGAGAGCTTACTGAAATTTGTGTAGGTTGTCACAAAAGCTTATGTGAGATATTAGTTGTATATTGGCAAGTTCCAGGTTTGGAACTAGGAATACACTACACCCCTTTCCTTTAGAAGAGTATTTGTTAGCAAATACGCCTGATTGGTTGTGGTATATTGTTGTACAGTTATGCTTATTCTTGTTACAATATTATATTATTTCTTATATTATATATACTGTGTAATTATAATAGTTTTTACATTGTAATGGTATATAAAAATGTATTTGCTTTGTTTGTACAAGTTTTTTGTATAATTTAAGTCTGTTATTATGTATCCATTTATCTTAATTTTCTATTTCTACTAGTGTATTTACATTGTTTATATCTTTTACTTTATATGGGCCTTTGTATGGTTTCTGGTGTTTTTTACGGTTTTCAGCTGCTATTAGTACCAGATCACCAATATCTAGCTTAATAGGTACCGTATATACTTCTTTATTGCTTCTAGCTAATTTAGTTTTTTCTATAATGCTTTTTGCTTTTGCTGAAGAAATCTCTAATCGTAGTTTCAATTCATTCGCATAGTTTTCTATGTCATAAATTTTGTCTGTGTCTTTGAAAGTGTCGGTCGGTAAGTGTGAGAGTTTTCCAAAAACTAGTTCGTATGGTGTGTAGTTAGTGTCCACGTGTAGGGTTGTATTATACGAGAATGTATAATATGGTAACCATTCGTCCCAGTTATTGTCATCAACGAAGGCTCATTGAGGACACGGTGGTTTCTTTCTACTACACCTAGCGTTTCGTGGTGGTACGGAGTTGAAAAAAATTGTTTAATTTGTAATAAGTCGCAAATGTTTTTTAGGAGATTATTGGTAAATACTGTTCCTAAATCGGTTTTTAAAATTTTAAAATGACCGTATTGTAGTATAAAACTGTTAACTAAGGCCTTTGCTACTGTCTTAGCTTCCTTATTTTCTATGGGTATAGCTGTGATATATTTAGTTAATTCGCATTGTATGGTTAGTATGTATCGATAGTTGTTTGAGAGTCTTAATGGACCAATGATGTCCGCACTCACTATTTCAAAACTAGTAGAGGGTGTATCTGTTTTGGTCATCCTTTCCTTTGTGTGCTTAGTTATTTTATTGAATTTGCATCGCAATTGTTGATGTAATGCTTTATCATCCTATTCATGTGCTTCCAACAGTATCTTTGTTTTAATTTAAGAAGCGTTCTGCGTATTCCTGTATGTCCACCATGTGGTGATTCGTGGGATTCTCTAATAAGATTGTTATGTTCAGCGATGTTATCTATTCTTTTAGGGGGTTTATATATCATTATTTTCAATTGGATATCCATATTTCGTTGCAACGTATTATATAAATTTTTAAATTCTTTCTTGGGTACGTACCTAAATATCATATCTTCGTTAGATAGAGCTAGCTCATTTACATTACTGTTCTGCGAATAATTCATTAACTTCCTCAATTCAGAAACTAGTTTCGTGTTAGATTTATCGTTAAGGTTATCGCGAGTTTTCACACTTTGCTTATCGCTGGCGGAAACGTATTTCTCGCGAGCTTTATCACTAAAGTGGACCATTAAATCATCTATCTCTTTTGAGATTATTATATTTTGTTCATTGTTGCGCAACATATTAAATTTTAGTTTTAATACCCCTGTTATATCGGATAGCGATGTACAATCGAATGCATAGAGGTGATCAGCAGTAGCAAGGAGTTCTTATAAGCCGATTCCCATCGGCTTCCCTTTCCAAACATGTTCCAAAAATGTCTAGCACTTCATTTTTATAAGGGAATGAAGTGTTTATTTACTTGCATGCATCACTGTAAACATGCACAATCGTTCCACTTGATCTCAGTGTTTATTCCATCATACTCCATTCTCTTCATTCTACACATCCTCATAGTTCCATAATAGCCAGCAAATTGATCAACATTTGTAAGAGTTGCAGCAAAGCTTTCCGAGTCTCGAATTCATCAATAATTTAAGGTGCCGTGGGCATTCAACTCCCATTTGTTGGAATGGCAGCTCGGTTTTCCTCAATAGGATATGGAAACAACTCAAAAAACCGGTAGCGTTCCCGGCTTGCGAATCAGCTGTGAAAATTGATGCTAGAAAATTATCGAAAATTCCTAATTAGAAATACATACTGTTGCAATAGTCTATATGTCTATACCTTGATTGCTGTAGCAGGAAATTCACGTAAGCTCTACTAGTAAACTGCAAAATTTCTCTATATGCTCATAATATACTGCTTTGTCTGTTAAGGGTCCATGTCTCTCAAATAGTAAGCGGCTTACCCAAAGTAATTTTTCACCCCTCGTGTAGTGTATCATAATCTTTACCATTTAATGTAGTATAGTGTGACATATTCATTGTCACCCAGTGTAAGAAATCGTAGCCCACATAAGAAAGTAGGTCATAAATCCTACAATTGTAAACAATTGCACTCACATAAATCGATCCGCACGTGTTGAGTGTTTTGCCACTACACTCATCGATCGTGTACACAACCTATGCCAAGGCAGAGGTTTGCCATGTCATCAATTAGTGTGAACGATTTATGAATGAGCACTTGGCCAGGCTAATGTGAGAACATGCATCGCGCCATGGGTCAAATGGGTGCATGGTTAGACTGTATACATAATGAAATTCGATGACCTATGTTGCTGCATGGGCAAATAGATCATCGAACTGTGTGAAATAAAAATAAATTGGGCACTTAGTCATAAGGTAATAAATTAACTTAGTACGTAAGCATATTAGAAGTTGTGAAATGGTATAAAAGAAGAACGAAAAAATAGATCGGGAGGATTCGCTTTCCTGACCAAGACGCGCGGAGATATTACTACGCGACGCTGCGCATTTGTAGCGAGGTCAAAGTCTTCCAGAAATCCTTTCGCGATAAAAAAAATCGTTGCGTTTCATTATAAAATATCGGCCGAGAGACATGTTCTCCACGCCACTCTATCTGCGGTTTGACCGCTTGCATAGGTTTGCGCATTAGGGTTATCCAACAGTCCCCCTAATTTAAACTTTCGAAATTTATAGCGAAAGGACTCAGGCGTTAGAAGTTGCCTCAAAATCTCCATCTCTATCATCATTACACTCGCCACTGGTGATCAGTCTCCCGTTTTCTTTTGTTGCTTTCGTTATCGATTTTTGTGCTTGTTTTATCACTTTGTTGTTTTGTCGCCATGCTGCTTGTTATCGCCATAAGTTTTTTACTGCTACTTCCATCGTTGGTTGAAGGTATCATAGATTTTAGTGTATCTCCGAGTCTATACTATCAGTTTCAATGAGAAAGTCCTCATCTACTATGTGAAAGCTATTTTTTATCGTCTCACTCTCGATGATGAATTGTTGTTGTGTTGTTCCCAAAGACATTGTAGTCTCTTCTGTTATGTCCGTGAGTTTACATTCGGGCTGAATATCGATATTTTTGCGAATTAAACTATTATTTTTTAATATTGATATCTCTCAGTGGTTCTATTTGCCAATTTGCATCTACCATAATTAAAATGTGCAGAATCGATTTAAGCATTGACGATACCGTATTATTGAAAATTATCATATTTAGCGAATGCTTTGAATTAAATTTAAAGAAAGAATATGAATTTTAATTTTTTTTATACGTAATGTCAACTTATTTTACTATTATTTTATGTTGACTCAAACTGTTTGTTGAATAGATAAAAACCAAATTCTAAATTCAATATTTCACATATTTATACGATCGATGACTTATTTTACTAAAGTGTTATTTCAGTGCTCGTCTGTAATTAACACTTACATAATAGTTAATTCTATAAATTTATCAATCATTATCAACATCATCAATCATATTTTTCCTTTCAAACATAAAGTGTATATTGCGAAAATTTTCATAAGAATTCGCGTAGTTATTTTATGCTACAGTAAAATTTACCTAATTTGTTTAATACAAATTCCAATTAAAATACTATTCTTTTTCAGTTTATATGTATATAAAATTAGAGTTTGGCTTGAAATAACTAGTGCATAATTATAAATGCTGGTCGTTGCCGTTAAATCCTTAAGTCATCATTAAGTTGATTTTTTAGTTTACTCGCAAATAACGCAACAAATCCTTCTTCATCTTCGCCTTCTTCCTAGTTGCAATTGTCTTCCATATTCTTCGATGACGTTCCATCTCCATTATTTTACGTTTAAATTCCATTTTCGGTCGCAGTATTAGTCGTCAACGTTCAAATTTAAATTTTTGTTCCAATTTTTTATTGAAAAACTTTCAGCTTCGCATAGGCAGAATCGCCTTGATACAGATTTCGAGAGTGCAGGATCGCCATGTAAAGTTACTCGTGGTCCTTTATGCTGGTTGTTCACATGGTTGCTTTGCGAACTCGATTCACGGCTGCGTCTTCGCTTATATTCTTCTAGAGTGATGGTCTTCACTCTTCTAGGATAGAAGTGTGTCAACAAAGAGAGGAATGGGTCAGAATTTGATGTTACCTACAGGCATCCCTTGGGTTGCCACATATTTGGCGCAGTCCGAGTAGACAGGCAGCCGATATTTCTAAGTAAGAATTGCCGAGATATGAGGCAATTCGCTGTCTGCCAATTTTTAAAGGCGGACTCGTTGCCGAATAGAAGGCAACGTTATTAAGTAACTGACAACTAGCTTGTTCCGTTAGGAGTTAACTAATGTTCCGAGCCTCAGCCCAGTCCGTTCTTTTATTTCCAAATTTCACTTATTGCTATGTACATTTGAAATTGCTTATTATTTAAAAATCCCTACTCTAGTCTTAAATCTATTTACCCTAACCAATCGAACGCGATTCAAATTGATTCCCACGGAATTCGTTGCTTGCAATGTTGATTGCATTGCATTGACCCAATTAACGTCGCATAAGTTGTACTTTTGCTTACTCCGGGTTCGAAGCCCTACTAAGAGTTTCTCACGTTAAATTTAGATTGATATGTCGATGCAGGTTCTAGTACGTGCTTAATAGAGAGCTTACTGAAATTTGTGTAGGTTGTCACAAAAGCTTATGTGAGATATTAGTTGTGTATTGGCTAGTTCCAGGTTTGGAACTAAGAATACACTACAAGAATATTTGCAATCCCTACAAACGATTCCAAAATGGCGCTTACCACAGACACCGATACGAGTAGGTGATCCCGCCATTTTAAGAGATGTGACTCCCCCTGCATCAAATTGGGCTCTCTGTTGAGTCTGTTGAGTGCATCCAGGTGACGATGGCAAAATACGGGTAGTCACGATTCGTACAGCTACATCAACTTTTAAATGTCCTATCGTCAAGCTGTGCTTGTTGCCTCGGACTGACACCGAGCCACACTAACACTAGCAGAACTTGGGTATGTCATGGTGGGCGGCATCATAGCTTCAACATTGAACCGAGGCGGGCGGAAATGTTTGTGATTACAGCCCTGGGTTATCCGCTGCTGGCAATGTCTTTCTTCAACCGACACCGCTGCAAGACCGATGTTGTCCGTTGCTAGGGCAGTCTTGCTCCGACCAACACCGCTAATAGACCGGTTATCAAAACTCACGACATAGTCAACACCGCTAAAATAACTACTTTCGACAAACAGAACCTTCAAACTGCACTTCAAAAGAATTTAGATTCTTTCGACAATCTCGAACAAAACATGAGTCCACATTTCTAAAATTTGAATAGTTACTATAACTACGAAAACGATGGCACATAAGACGAACACTTTGACCAGCAGCTCGAACAAACCCTTGATAATGAAATTCAGGATCTCCAAACAGTCTCGATGACCCCATCGGAAACGTAGACCTTAATAAACTTGGATCGACCCTTCCTTATATTAGCACATCATCCCCTACTAGACGCACACTTAAATTTTCATTTGATACAAGAGCCTTCGCTTATTTTCTTCCTATGCACACTCGTAAGACTTTACAAAAATAGTCCCAATTGCAATTATGACGATTCCAACAGTCATAAGTTGAATAAGCGGATTATTCTACCTAGTTTCGTGAAATTTAATAAGGTGGGAGAACAAAATTTTCTGATCTTCAAGTTTCATATTTACTTCTATGGACTATTCAGAATGGAACCTCTCTCTTGTCTTGCAACTAAAGTCAAACTAGAAAATAAAACCTTAGTGACTGAAAATTTAGTCATACCCCTTCTTTGCTAATAAAAAGTTTCAGCAGACTTAACATTCTTGGCAAAATTGTCAGTGTATATTAAAAATGAAGAAATATATTTGCCCCAAATGAAAAATCTTAATATCTAACTGCATCTGAAACAAGATCACTGTGAGAAAAATAACTTAAATATTTCTACCTACCAATCAAACTCTATAAACTCTTGTGATATAACCAACCTTATTCGTACTTACCATCGAAACGACAAGGAGAAAGAAAAACTACTCGGGCTATGCAATAAATGTTAGGTTATTTTCTATAACACGGACAACTTTACATTCACAAATAACATCAGACAACGTATACAGCTAACGGATGATAAACCTATCCATGCAAGATCATAAAGGTATCCATTCGTTTACAAGGAAGTTCAATCACAAATCCAATAAGTGTTATAGGCGGGAATAATAAGATTTAGTTTATTATAATATCTAATTTAGATTATTACAAAGGACAAAATCACTAGGGGACAGCAAAAGTGGCGTCTGGTAATACGTAACCGGCTTGTCAAAGAGAAGAACATCAGCGACAAATACCCCATTCCCAATATTAATATTGGATAAATTAAAAAGGTGCTTGTGTGTCTTGACTATCGATTAAGGAAGCTAGTGTCATCAAACTTAGGTAGAATTCAGGACATAGAATAAACCGCATCCATGGTACAAAATGGGCATTACGGATTCATTCGTATGCCCTTCGGGGCAAAAATTCCCCCAGTCACTTTTCAAAGGGCATGGATAATGTATTGAAGGATAAACAAGGCAAAGATGCATTATCGTTATTTCAACGCTACTGCAGGAGCATATTGAATACTTAAATAAAGTCTTCCAGAAACTAAGGCCATTTTAAGGCTCAGTTGAATAAATCCGAATTTCTTTGAGTACATCGAAACCAGCCACAGTGTGAAATCAAACCCAGAGAAAATCAGACCTTTCATGGAATATCCCATCCCTAACAAAGAGACAGAAATCAAGGTATTCTTGGAGATCCTAGGGTACTATCGAAAATGTACTAAGGGTTTTGCTCGCATACCAAAACTTCTCTCGGAATGCTTTGAAAAGATGAAAGATAAAACAGTGTCGTACCATCAGTATGAAGAAAAGAACACAGAATTGCTCAAAGGGTTTTGAGCCTCAAACAAAATAACAGCTATTTTAGATTTTATTTTCATTTAAAAGCATCCAAGACGTTCATTCGAAATTCCAAAACAGACAGCTATGAACAGAAAAAATTGTTAGCAATCATCACAAAAACATAGCCACAGGGAAATAAAAGAAACAACCGGAATACTTAAAAATCCCTCCAGTTATACCGATTTTTAAAGGGGGTGATGAAACTGACCCAAACAATTACAGACCAATCTCACTCTTGAATTCCTTAAGTAAAATCCTCGAAAAATTGTAGATTCTCGAATCAAAGAATTCTTATTGCAAAACGAAATCTTGGATAGAAACCAGTACGACAAAAATTCTACACACTATGAATTTGGAAAACGTCCTACTCCATATAGACCATTAGATATTGTACGCATTGATATTTACTCTATGAGTAACAAAAATATCCTGAAGATAATTGACAAATTCTCAAAATTTCACACAGCATCCGCATATATTGCTCAAAACAAATTTATGATGATAAAATCCTTAAAACACTCAAGACTCCACGACATTCCGAAGATCTTAATTCCAGACTAGGGTGTGGAATTTACCTCAAACATCTTCAAGAATATTTGCTTCCCTACCCCAATAAAATATTTAACTCCATACGACCTCGTTTTCACAACGCACTATTAACTATCTTGCGGGAAGAGTACATTCAATCCTAACAGAAATTTACCGTATCATATACGGTGAAACGAAGAACAGAGACCATAACAAGATCTTAAACGAGATAATGGTAACATACAATAACGCAATACATCCATTAACTAACCATACTCTACACGAACTTTTCACTAGGTACAACCATGAATTCCACAAAAAGTAGAATTCGACAACGAACATGAACTTTTAAGAATACTTAACGAATTTCAATAAAAAAATTAACCAACCATTGAACAGAATCTGCTACAAGTAATAGAAAAAATGTCAGTAGATTAAACCAAAATAGGGAATATTCAATACCATTTGGGGAAAATGAATAATTAAAAAATGTAGGAGAAAAAAATTAAGCAGCGTGTCAAGAAAAACAATAGCCTGATCATAATTACCTTGAAAGACAAGAAAATACACAAATCTTAATAAGAAGAGAACACGATCTTTTTCAGCACATTCAATTTCCTTCATAGCCATTTGTCTTAAATAGCAGAAGCAGTTATTTTGGTGAGGTTATGCACAATATCGAAAGAAGGTCTAGGCCTTGAGGATTTCTAAAGAATGTATGCTTCTTTAAAAGAGAAAGTCATTAATTTCAACCCGAAGTAAATATTTATGACCTTTTCGTATAACAAGCTTATCATAATGACACCAACATAATATTAAATATCCAAATCGCTTTTAAAAATGTAAACTGGTTGCCAGTAAGCTCTGAGAGCAGTCGCAAGGCATAGATGGCATCTGAAATTTGCATTAAATGGAAACAATCAAATAAAAAAACTCTACTACTATTTTTAGTTGACAAATGTCCAGCACATCCAACAATTGGTAACTTCAGAAGTATAACCCTGTTTTTTGCCTCCTAATACGACTTCGGCATTGCAACCAATGGATCAGGGGATAATTCAATCTATGAAATCACATTTTTGCAAATACTTTGCTCAAAAATTAAACGACAAATTGATTGATACAAATGAGCAGGTTAACACCACCGTCAGTTAACAAAACATATGTTCGTTTTTCTATATTTATTATACACAAATGAATGCTATTCCTACGAACTAAACATTTTATATAGTTTTTCTTATCCTATCTTACAAACTATTGTCATTCCTAAATACCTATTATAAAAGATCATTGGGAAATACCGGGAAAGAATTCTTTTTATGACGTGGATTGCTGATGGACAGATTTTATGACGAGGATTATGGATGTGAGGATTTTATGGTTTTATGGCGAGAAAATGTTTCTGGAATTTGAAATACGACAGGATCATTATGTTTATGACGCAAACCAAGATTTTGGTTGAGTACTTATGATGACAGTACATACATATGTATGTCGTAACACCTCCCTCCTTAAGGCTGAGGCTCCACATACGATTCCAAATCGGTTTCGGTTTGTTTGTTTTAAGAATGAACGTCATAGCGGCGCGACCTTTTCTTATTTTGCATGTTATCTATATGAGAACCGGGCGACCATGCGTCCACGTCCGATTTGATCGATAACGCTTGTTTTACGACCCGTCTGGTTCATAACGACCCGAGTCGACGTTCAGATTCATAATCATAACGAAGGCGCTTCCTTCTCGCTCATTTACACGCTTTCGCCATAAGATCGGATGACACCCGGCTCCACGGCCGGTTTTCCATAACCGATTTTCTGTATGCGCATGCGTTGTGTTCATTCGTTAAAAGGCAGTGAACGGAGAAGGCCATGGAGCAGATGATAACGGCAGTAGGAAATAATCCGGTAATATGGAGTATTGCGGATAAAGACTACCACAACAGGGAATTGAATGATGCGGCGTGGGAGAATGTTTGCCGAGAAGTGTGCCCTAGTGCCAGAATTCATCCATTTTAGGATTTTAGCACTGACACCATCAACAACGCAAGACAGATGTTTTCACGTTGAGCACCGACACGAGAATGAACACTAAACAAACAATCTGATTCAAGAGCCTCGCACGTTCTTATTTCAGATTTGGAATGGTACGTGGAGCCTTGACGCCCGTCGTTCTTATTGTTTACGCATTCCAAATAATAATCGGTTTGGAATCGTATGTGGAGCCTCAGCCTAAGACTAAAGTTGTCCTCAACTTTATTTATTATAAGTTTTTCAAATAATTCTTATTTGCATATACAAAGGAGTAATATAATCTTTATAATTATTTTGAATATTGATTTTATATATTTCTTACGAAAAGGTGTTAAATGAAAACCATCTAATTTAGCGTTTTATACAGTTAGATTTACATTTTGCAGTGTTTTGAAATAAATGTGGTGTTATGTTGAATCATGCAATAGAGCTACTAGCATCATTTGGGCTAGTTTTATGCTTAAGAAAATATCGTATCGTATCGAAAAGCTCGTGGCAATTTCCGCTTAAGAGTGAGTTTGATTTATTTATATCAACATGGAAAATCGTTGAGAGAACAACCAATATCTTTCGAAAGAGTATAATGCTTTTTTAATTTCTTTTTCCTCTGGGGATGCGTCTTGGAGTTAGGTTTATCGGTGACGTACCTAAGGTCCAATTTATTTTTAGGGATATTTTTACGGTATTGATGGGAAGTGTTTGCGTTTGATTTTTCGATCCATTTCTGTTTGTTCATTTGCAGATTTTGAAGTATTTCATCTTTGGTTAAGTTTGGCTTTCCAAAAAAAATATTAAAAGGAGTTTCTTGGGTAGTTGAACGTTTGCAGTTATTATAATAGTAGAGGCTTTGTTCTATAGGATCCAGAAGTTTAAGATTTTAGTCTTCTTTTTGCTGCCTTTGTGAAAATATTCTCAGATGCTCGTATAAAGTTCTATGGGTCCTTCTATGTCAGAATTTCCAGTTTAGTGACGGGAAGAACATAAATGATATGTGATTTCTTGAGCATCCAGCCATTGTTTTGTTTTTACATTAGTGATAGCCCCTTCATTATCAAAAACTATACGCTCCGGAAATCCTATTCTGTTAAATATTTTCTGAAGGACGTTTATAATTGTATCCCATTGCTTATTATCTAGTTTTGCAGCAGTTACAAATTTACTAAATTTATCTATGCAAGTTATATACAGAGTTTTGCAGTCTTGGAACCATATGCCCACATGGTAAATTTCCCTGATGTCCTTCGGAGTTGGTGTTATCTGGAAGGGTTCTTTCGGTGGATTTCTGTCATATTTAGCAGTTACACATATCTTGCATTTATTAATGTGGTTCGTAATTAATTGTTTAAGTTTTGGATAATAATATTTCTTTCTAAGTATTTCATACAATTTATTTATTCCTGCGTGGTTTCTTGCCATGTGTTCTTCTGCAATGATTTCTAATATCTTCGCATTTGAACAATCGGTTAGTAGGTAGCTGCAATTAACTACTGTAACTTTGGATAATTTAATTTCCAGTTCTTATATGCATTTTGAAATATAGTTAGTATTTGTTTATTAGCAACTTTCAAACCAATCGTCCCTACATTGGGAAAAAAATTATTTAATATTGATTGGGCTTCATCAGGAGAAAAGTCTTTGTAAAATAATGTTAAACGTTTAGCATTTACGAACTTTTCAACTTTACTATGGTTGTACTTTGCTAGTTTGATCTCTATTTGACATTTGAAACAGTTTAGTGGTTTTTCTGAAATAGCAATATAGTTCAAACTATCATTGGCTGTATGTTGCGTAGCAAGTGAATCATATGTTCTGTTCTCTAAACCAATAGCGTTTATTTCTATTCTAGAGAGAGCATCAGCAACGAAATTGTTTTTCCCTTTGATATATTTAATATCATAATCGTATTCAAAAAGTTTTATTTTCCACCTGAAGAGTTTAGGTGTATCTTCTTTAATCTTTTGCAGAAATGTAAGGCGTTTGTGATCGGTTTGCAGTATTTCACTGCCCAAACAATTGCTAGCAGATCTTTTTCAATTGTAGAGAAGCGTGTTTCAGTATCGTTGAGAGTTCATGATGCGAAACTACTAGTTTTAACGCCTTGTGACGAGACGGCTCCTAGTGCAACATTAGAAGCGTCAGTTGTTAGAGTAAAGGTTTCATTAAAATTTGGGTGGGCAAGGGTAGGCTCGTTTAGAACGTAGTTTTTCAGGGTTTTGAATGCCTTCACATATGCCGGATCTGTTATATCTATCGAATTATCCTTCTTGAGTGTTGCAGTCATAGGCTTTGCGATAAGTGCATAGTCTTTGATAAATTTGCGGTAGAAACCTGTGAGTCCAAGGAATGTCTTCACTTCTTTTTGTGTTTTCGGTAAAGGAAATTTGTGTATTGCTTCTACTTTTTTTGGGATTTGGCGTAATACCGTTCTTAGTAATGACGTGTCCTAAAAATTCAGTTGATTTTTTCAAGAACTGGCATTTGCTAATTTGTATTTTGAGATTTGCTTCTCGTAGGGTCGTTAGTATTTTTTTTAAAGCATCTTCATGTTCCTGTAGAGAAGTGCTGTATACTAAAATATCGTCCATGTAGATTATGCACGATTTATTTACATACTTATGCAAGATTCTTTTAATTAATCTCTGAAACGTCGCACGGGAGTTTTTCAGGCCAAAAGGCATTCGTGTAAACTCAAAGTGTCCCTCATCAGTTGAGAACGCTGTTTTGTGCCTATCTTCGGGATCAATTTCAATTTGTCGTGAAGTAGTTACAATTGCCTAGTTTTACTAAAATGTCGTCTATTAGGGGAATCGGAAATTTGTCCTCCACTGTAACCGAGTTTATCTTCCGGAAATCGATCACTAATCTGTATGTGCCCCCTTTTTAAAGTTTGACAACAATTGGTGAATTGTAGGGGCTTGAAGAAGACTGAATGATTCTTCTTGAATTTGTTTTTTAACAAATTCTTAAGTACGGTGAGGTAGTCTATAGTTTCGTTGATAAATCCGTTCACTTGTTTTTAATTTCAGAGAATGTTTTATTCTATGGGTAAATGATAGGTTTTCACTTGGATTACATTCCAAATCTTTGAAATTTGTCATAATATTATCAATTAGGGTTTTCTCTTCGATTCAGTTAGAGTTCGGGTCTGGATTGGGATTTATTTGCTTATGAGATATTGAATTTGAAAATTCTTCAATAATTTTTGTAAGAACATCAATATCAAAAGTAACAAGATTTCCATTGATAACCATGTTGTTATGAATAAGGTTAACTATAACACCTAAGGTTGTCAAAATATCCATGCCAATTATTGCGTCGAAACTGGAAAACGAAATGCTCACTATTTTCCAGATCATAGTAGCTTCAACACCAAATTCTATCGGTACAGGCGTTCTTATAAATTCTATGCACAAAAGTTTTCCATCAAAAGTATGGAGATAAACAGGGTTAGATGGCTTTTCTCGATTTGAGTTTTTAATTTTTAGTGCTGACATAACGCTTGTTGAACAGCCTGTATCTATTAAACAGCGAAAAGTGTGATTGTGAATTATTAATTCAGCGATGGATAAGTTTGAGATAGGTTTTCCGAGGCTTGTAAATGAAAATCCTGGCAAGGTTCTTCAATATGTAAAGAGCTTTCATTTGAAAGCACTGTATTCATCGAACGATCCGTTGGTAAAAACTGACTCACTGGGTTAATTTGATGATTTTTTAGATTGCCAGAGTGTTCGTTATGAGTGAAAATCCGTGAAGGATTATTTATCGCCATTGGGGTAAAATTACGCTGCTGATAAGCATTGGGGAAAGTGTATTGTGGTTGCTAATTCAACCACTCCGGGCTCATCGAGTAATGAATCGGTCGATTTTGAGCTCCTACTTGATTCAACATTTTCGAATCATGCTGTGGCACGCTAGAAAAATTACGTCGGTTCCCGAAGTTAATATAACCGGTATCTTGTAAAATTGCACGTATTTCCTCCAAACTGGATAGATTTCTAGCTAATAAAACACTTTTTAAAGGTTCCGGACACTTATTAATATAAATATTTTTGCCATGGAACAACGAGACTTAATGATTTCACTTTTTTGCTCACTACTATAACTACAACTATTTCTAACTTTTTGGTTTATTAAACAAAGGCACTTACAAAAATATTCGTACAGTTGCTGCACTGTTGTGAATTTGCTGCTGAATAATTTCTCCTGCAATTGAAGCTCCGTCTCCGGCGTATCGAAATGAGCGATCAATGTTGTTTTAATATCCGTCCACACTTCCACACTACGTGAAAATGACTTCTCGGGATTTTCCTTGAATCCTCAGTAGGATTTGCTGCGTTAATATTTGTTTGTGCACACAGAATTTTACGTATTTTCCGACTACATTCACTACTTTAACAAATTGGTAGAGGTCTAGTTGCGCTCCATCGAATGTAGGGATAGAGGATATATAGCTGCTGATCTGGTTATAATCCATTTCGGCAGTTTTTTCGTTTAACTTTAAATCTGTAATCCAGATTTTTAAAAAATATTGATATATTTTTTTATGTTCTTGGAAGAATGGTCGTATGATTATCAAATTCAATTTGACGTATGTGAAAAACCATATGAACAGACTTGCTACATACAAAACTGTCCTCCCAATCTAATGATTCATTGCAGCTGATTGCGTCACTTGGAAAGTCGGATTTGTTGTGGGACGGACTTAAATTTACAATGGATGACGAGCAGTTGAATGCGATGAATAAACTCAAATCAATATTGATCCAATGCCCAGTTCTACGAATATTTTGACAGGAAGCTACAACAGAGTTTCACATCGACTCCAGCGAAAACGAATTTGGTGCAATTTTGCTTCAAACGGAAAGATGATAACGAATTACATTTTATATTACTGAAACAAAAAACGTCACTAGTTGAAGAAAAATGAACGAGCTACATGCTGTCTAACATTTTCGTGTTAATTTGTAATAGCACACGCAGCCAAAAATAATAATTTTTGGAATCTCTGGGTGGATCCAGAAGCGGCAACCATGCACACCGAGAAAAACCAGCTTGCAGCGCTCAAGCGGGAGTTCAGTTTGGGCAGCTACCCGACCGGTTTTTGCGGAGAACCGCTAGCGGACGGACGAGTGGGATTGCTGCGAGGGAGACGGGATTCGTTTCTTTGAGCTCGAGCGGACTGGACGAGGCGAGCCAGCCAACAGGCCGCTGCTGTAGCTGTGATAAATCCATTTTCCTCCTGGCCCGACTAAATGAGATCAATTGAACGACAAAAGTTCGTACTTGAAGTGACGAAGTGATATTAAACAATCCTATTTTTAAAAAGCGGTTCAGCCAAAAAAACGGAAATAAAATGCTTTATAATCTACCCAGCTTGCAATTAACGGTTTGATGTTTGCGAAGATAGACCGGTGCAGTGATGAAAACGCGAAACACGAACGACGTACCTACGGGACGCATCAGTGCTTTGAACGGCTAAAAAAAGCGTTTTCGAAAGAAAAGAATATGCATCGTTAGCAACGATCGTCGAAGGAAGATGTAGATTAAAAACTGTTGAAATATCTCCATAGCTTTCATAGATTAGGAAAAGATTTAGCAGTAAAAAAAAAGCTCCAAACAGCTTCAAAGTGATCGTGAAGTGAAGGAAAGTTTTTGCCAGCTTTAACCGTGGATTCAATAATACTGACTATCGAACGATCGGTCGTATTTATGGGAAAAATGAAATATGCCCGAAATAAACCTGAAATGGTGAGAACTCGCAAATCGCACATGTCTCCGGTAGTAGTTTCGGTATTGTATTTTGTTATACAAAGGGATCAGCAAACGATGGCCGAAGAGAAGTCTTTCTGAGGGCGATCCGAGATGCCCACAACTGATTTTTGTTGTACCTGATAGAGTATAACTAATTTTTGGCCACTTGAACATTATGCTGGTTACTGCATCAATACTTAAATCAATTGGCCCATTCCTCCTTATTTTGGATTTCATCGTTCACAACACTAGCGTGGTTGGTTTTAATCGCAATCGGTAATTGGATATCATGTAGCAAGAGATTTACCCAAGAAAAAAAACGAGCAAAGGATGGTCTTGGTTAACAACGAAATTTGTGAGTCGATTAGAAGGCAATGCAAAACCTTTAACGATTTGGCACCAATGCCTTAATTTTCAGTGATTAGAACTAACTAACCCGCCTTCAGTGTGTTTACGCTAGAACGTTTTTCTTTCGGGCGATTGAGCCACAACTATGCTCACAGTTCATGCTAGTGGTGATCATATTCGTTGCGGCCTCGATGTGTGTGCTTAGGTGTCTGTGCGGAAGGACTTAAAGTATCTCCCTAGTACTATTTCATATTAAAAATGTTTATGTTGGACACATATAGAACCAGATGTCAAGAAAAGGGAGAGTAATCATGTTTTAAAAGAGTAGTTACATGTAAACGCTGAGTAAGTCAAAGCATCCATTATTATATAGCCAGACCATACTACCGAATGTATTTACTTTTAGAATGTAAGGTTAAACAGTATGTAAGAACAATTCTAGTTCTAAGCGAATCACAGAAGTATGAGTCTGGAAGTAGTAGTACGAAAAAAAAATTTTTTTTTGAATTATGAAAAATACATCAGATTGACATCTGTAGCTATAGACCCTTTGAAAAAAAAAATATATATATATAAACATTTACAATATAGAAATATTTAAAGAAAACAAATCGCTACCATCGGTAAAGTAAAGTTTTTTTCTCTATACCTTAAAGTAGTTTATAATAATTACAAATTAAATTTTCTAGCGTTTCACCTCTTTAGTTATATTTTTTTTCTAGTAATTTGTACCTATTCGAAGTGAGAATGAATAAATTTATCATGAATTGAATAATCCAGAGTTTCCTTGAGGGCTCTCCCTCTTCAATGACCTCCATTTCCAACAGCTAACGGAATAGACCGGCCAAGGTGAGTAGTGGTGGGCCTAGTGCGCACAACACATGCGGACACGCAAGCGCTAGGCCATGGTAGGGCGGGCCCAGGCAGCGACATCTGCGCCTGGCGAGCTCCGCTGAAGCTCGTCTTCCAAATCGAGAGTGGCACGGCCACCCGAGAGATTGTTTCGGTACGCGGTAGTCTTTCGTTTTCTTTTCTTTCTTGCCTGTTTTTGTTTTGAGTAGCTTCGGAATTCCACCAATAGACCAATGTAACGTAAAGATTTTTTTTCTCTCGGGCAGCCCTTGAACGCGGTATTATCTCGGTATGCACGCGAGAATTCTTTGTGTAAAGTAACGTAGGAGGTATAGCCTCACAAGATGAATAGTTTGCTTTGTTGAATGAAATTTTTTTTGTCGGAATGTAAGCGGGCAATTTGATGGCTTAATCTCTGGAAATGAGATTCGGGACTGATGCTAGAGAACGCACCCACGACGATACGCGCCGAGCTGAGCTGGCCTGCCAGCAGCCATCACTCCTCTAGCTAGGTGTAGGCCGAACCCAAATTCGTCTGAACGACACATGGGCTCGTGGCCTCGTCCCGGGGACTTAACGTCCATTGAGGCCAACAAGACGAAAGTCCTGTTGGTTTGAAATTTCGAAGCGACAACGTTCGCTCCTACTCGTTTCATTACAACGGCGCCCAACGTGGGGCCCCCAAACAGCTTATCGCCAGTCAAATGTTGATTTGGAAATTGATCTTACCGATCCAGGGTTTTCCAATGGGGTAACTCACAAAACGGAGATGTTGGACTTAGTGAGCAATAGCCCACCTGAGTAATTTTTTTTGGGAAGTGCAGGTCGTCCAACTCTCCTTCCAATTTTTTTATTCGCGAAAGGAAATCCCAACGTGATGTCCTGCGTACTCGTACGCGCAAGGAGGCTTGTCTCTTTCGCTTGAGAACTACAAACTTGGTGGGTGAAACCTACCTGGATTGGTCTCGTGAAAGATTCGATCTGTACCTTGCCTTTGTGTATTGGGAGTTCTCTATAATTTTTAATGCGGTACAGGTGAAGTGATTCGCGGATCCGGGATGACGGGGGTCGCAGGAATTACGAAGCACTGAGTGCTAAATCGCGCGTGCGTTCGTCCGCTCTTCTGACAGCTCGGAGTTGTCTGCTCACTCGCCTCGGTAATTTTTTTTTCGGGAACAATTCTCCTCTTTTTTTTGTAATGAAGTAAATGTGCACTCTCGCTGGAAGATGAGCTTTGGTGGAAGCTATTTATCTTGGCCGAGGTCCTTGCATCGTTCATTGATTGGAGAGGAAGCCTCAAGGAAACTCACTATTAGTTTTTTTTAAATATTCTTGCTACTCATTTTTTTGACAATTTAACTATTATTTATTTTTTGTTTATTTCTGACAAGTAATAAGAGGCAACGACCAATAAATATGACATCTAGGCACAGCCCAGTCGCAACAAGTCGTTTTAATGACGCCGTCTGTACAATATGTACCTGTGAGTACGTGGGTGACGAGCCAATGGTGCAGACTTCCTGCTCACACGTGTTTCACGCGCTATGCATGGAACAATGGCTCCGCAAAAACCCAAGCTGTCCATTGTGTCGGGAGACATGCAATCCCCGAGATCAACGACCTTATCAAACAAGAGACCGAATAGGAGGTGCATACCTTCCAACCGACGGTGAAGCTCCAACCCCTGTCTTGACACGAGGGGCAAGACCTAAGCTAGGTCGTTATAATACGAGATCTCAAGCTACTCAGCAGCAGGACCTTAATGCGGAGGAAATGCACGGTGCTGTTGGTGGTGATAAGTCCTCGAAAAAGGCAACGAATGAGAAGCAGGCAGAACTCCCCGACGTGACATCCACCCAATCTGAAGTCGAAACAACCTCGGCTATAACGATACAGCAGCTGCAGCAGTGGCTGCCACAACTGGTGAGAGATGGGGTAAGGCAAGAAATTGCAAGCCTGGCTCATGCACCCACCCCAACTGGGCCAGTTCGTATAAACGAAACGTCACCCGAATCACCTCTTGGACGCTCCCGTCAAATACATGACAATTCCGTGGGCTGGCGAGCTCAACCTGCTCCACTCTCTGCAGAGCGGGCCCTTACTATCATACAAGGGTGGAATATCAAATTCAGTGGACGGTTTGGCTCCCTTCCTGTCGACAAATTTTTATTCCAGGTTCGTACTCTCACACGTAATACACTCCGCGGAAACATGGAATTTGTATGCCAGTTTTTGCACGTCCTTTTGGTGGAAGAAGCCGCGGACTGGTACTGGAGGTATCTGCGAGGGTCGGAATATCTTGACTGACACGCGTTCTGCCAAGCGTTGCGAGACAGATTTAGTGATGGATTCTCCGAGCTGGAAATACGAGAGCTGATTCGCAGCCGAAAGCAAGGCATACACGAATCGTTCGACTCATTCTGCGACGGTGTTCTTCGGCTCACCGATCGCCTCCCAACAGCCATCGGTGACAATGAGCTAGTGGAGTTACTAAAGCTCAATTTACGCTTGGATCTCCGTAACAGTTTGCTGCACCTCCCAATCACTACTGTGCAGATGCTGCGCACTTATGCCAGGCGACAAGAGAATCTTGACGCACAGCGCGGCGTTTTTAAGTCACACGCGCGACCTTCATCTAGCCAACGCCTCGTAGAAGAGTTGTGCCCTCGGGAAGCGGAACAGACGAGAGCGGTAGCACGACCAGAGGAGTCCTCTTGGATGCCGGAAAATCTCTTCTCGTCTGTAGATACCAGCGGATGCAGCATAGTAGCTGCATTGGAAAAGACCGCTGTGTGCTGGAACTGTCGGAAGCCAGGACATCGTTTTGATGTGTGCCTAGCGGAGCGCTCAGTTTTCTGCTATGGTTGTTGCAAGCCCGACACCTACAAGCCCAGCTGTCCAGCATGCAGTGATCCAAAAAACTGGTCGGGATCGAGACCTCACCAACAGCAGAGGCCTCCTGGACCGCGACACCATCCCAAAGCTTAGGCGATTCAGAAAAAAAGACCAAATAACCGAGGATACCACGACCGCAAGTGATCTCTCCCTAACAAATAGCACTACTAAAAATCCTATCCGCATTTTAAAGCGTGGTAGTCTTCACACCCCATGTCTCTCTCCCTCTGAAGATTCAATTTATGTACAGGCCAGCAGTCACGCATTTCACAAACCTTACCATGTGCGCATGAAGGAATATCGGTGAGCAAGAGAGCGTATTTTTGGTGTGGAGGAGTTTCTCCCAAAATATCCGAAGAGGTCAACATTACGACTGAGGAAATTCTGGGAGAGGGTCCTGCGCAACAAAAACATATACGTCTCAACAACCATTGTGGACCAACCCCACTGACGATTTAAGACCATACGCCAATGTCACTCTGTTCGACAACGAACAGGTGCGTGGGTTAATCGATACTGGGGCTAGTGTAAGCTGTCTGGCAGCAAATTTTGCAAGAAAAGTCCTAGCCAACCCCCTACACCACGTTGAAAAATTAAACGTGAGCTTAAAGACTGCGGACGGCACCAAACATGCAGCTGTTGGCAAAATCACAGGTTCCGTTACCTTCCGTGGTACAACGCACACTATGTCCTCCCTGATCATACCAACTCTGAGTCAGAATGTATATCCCGGTGTGGACTTCGTCCGCCTATTCTGTCTCGCCAAAGACATCTTTCGTGAGGAGCACGTTCTTCGCGATAATGGTGCAGTGTGTACCCTAGAACCAGCCAGTCCTCGCCACATGTTAACTTCTGCACAGCAACGCATGCTCGATTCGGTCATTGCCAGCTTTCCATCTTTTTCTCGAGAAGGACTGGGTCGAACTACATTGATTTCGCACGTTATTGACGTGGGACCCAGTCGGCCCATCAAACAACGCCAATTTTCGGTTTCCCCCGCGGTGGAAAAACTTCTCTTTGCAGAGATTGATAGGATGCTGACAATGGGCGTCATCGAAGAGTCATCCGGGAGCTGGTCGTCTCCAGTAACCTTAGTAGTGAAGCCTGGGAAGGTAAGAATGTGTCTGGATGCACGAAAAGTGAACCAGGTCACGGTAAAGGATGCTTATCCATTGCCACTCATCGATGGGATACTAAGTCGACTTCCAAGAGCTCAGTTTATAACTAGCCTCGATTTAAAAGACGCCTTTTGGCAGATCCCATTGGAAGAAGGGTCCAAGGAAAAGACAGCCTTTACCTTACCGGATCGCCCGTTGTACCAATTCGTCACCATGCCGTTTGGGTTGTGTAACGCACCCCAAAAGATGCAACGGTTGATGGATAAGGTCGTCCCAGCACACTTACGCCACCAGGTCTTCGTCTACCTAGATGATCTCCTGTTGATCACCGAGACTCTAGACGAGCACTTTCAGCTGCTCCAAGAGATTGCTTTGTGCCTACGTAAGGCCGGACTGACCATCAATATAGAGAAGAGCAAGTTCCTCATGAAAGAGGTGAGATACTTGGGCCATATCATCGGCAATGGTACAATCCGAACGGATCCAAGCAAGGTGCAAGCCATACAGGAATTTCCGCGCCCCACCTCAGTAAAACAGTTGCGACGTTTCCTCGGAATGTGTGGCTGGTACCGACGCTTCGTGCCAAATTTTGCAGCTCTACCCACAGCCCTCACGGACCTCCTATCGCGTAAGCGACAGTTTCTGTGGGACGATGTCAGCCTCAGGGCTTTCCAAGATTTGAAAAATGCTCTATGCACCGCACCGGTTCTGCACAGTCCCGATTTCAAACGCCCCTTTGCCATACACTGTGACGCAAGTCAACATGGTGTCGGCGCGGTACTGATGCAGAAGACCGACGATGGTGTGGAAGTCCCTGTTGCTTACATGTCTCATAAGCTCAACCCTGCGCAGCGAAACTACACCGTTTCTGAACAGGAGTGTCTTGCCGCCGTGTTAGCTATTAGGAAATTCCGAGCCTATGTAGAAGGTCATGAATTCGAGGTCATCACGGATCATGCCTCGCTACAATGGCTAATGACACTCTCGGATTTACATGGCAGGTTGGCAAGATGGGCTTTGAAACTCCAAGGCTTCAAATTTAAAATACGCATAGGAAGGGAAGCCAAAACGTAGTGCCGGATTCGGTATCAAGAGTTTTCTCGCCAGAAGGTCTTGAATTAGAGGAGATCTCAACCAACACCATCGAGATCGATCTTTCCTCCCCACATTTTATGAGCGAAAAGTATGTAGAGCTTGTAAGACAAATATCGCAAGAGCGAGCACAACTGCCGGATTTACGAGTTCTTGAGGGACTTATATACAAGCGTTGCCAGCATGCCACTGGTGACATTGCAATAGACAGAGATGCATGGAAGCTATGGGTTCCGGACGAACTGACGACCTCCTTGATACAGCGAGCCCATAATCATCCGCTAAGTGCACATGGAGGCATCGGAAAGACCGTCAAGCGGCTTAAAAAGCTCTTCTATTGGCCAGCCATGACCAAACAGGTCGCTGCATATGTCAGTTCGTGCGAAACCTGCAAAAAGACCAAGGCGCCCAACCAAACCCTTCGAGCACCCATGCGCCCTACCGGTGTTCCAGAACGTGTCTTCCAACGCTTTTATATTGATCTCCTCGGCCCGTACCCTCAATCGTCTACTGGTCACACCTTTATTCTGGTTGTCCTTGACCATCTATCCAAGTTCACCTTCCTTAAACCCCTCAAAGCCGCGTCGGCAAAACTTATCACCCACTATCTGGAAGAGGACTTATTTCACTTGATCGGAGTCCCCGAAATCATCACTTCTGACAATGGCCCTCAATTCCGGAGCAATCTCTTCAACCAGCTCCTGGAAGAGTACGGCGTACGCCACCATTATACGGCTATTTATTCCCCCCAGGCAAACGCCTCGGAACGTGTAAATCGTTCGGTGTTGGCCACGATACGAGCATATGTGCACCCGAATCAGCGTGATTGGGATCGGAAGCTGTCGGTCATCAACTGTGCACTGCGGACAGCTTATCATGTCTCCCTTGGTTCCGCCCCATACTTCGTCGTGTTCGGGCAAAACATGATCGGGCATGGGAGCACCTACGCTCTACTAAGAACCATACATCTATTGAAAGAGCCCGAAACCGAATTGCTACATCACGAACGTATGGAGCTGATCCGCAATCAGGTGGCAGAGAGATTAGCTAAAGCTGCGCAGGCACAGGTGAGGGTCTACAACTTGCGGTCTAGAAAACCGAAGTTCCAGGTCGGAGACACCGTATATGTTCGAAATTTTGGACAAAGTAAGGCGGTGGACCATTACAACGCCAAACTGGACAAGAAATTCTGTAAGGCTACCATCACCATGCAACACGGCAACGCATGCTTTCAAGTAACGGGCCCGGACAACAAAGTCTGGGGAATAAATCACGCCAAAAACATTCGACCCTAAAGCAGAGTCTTCAGGCACGTCTGCTTCGGAGGTCGGAGCACTCATGCCTGTGTTGTAATAGCGCACGCAGCCAAAAATAATAATTTTTGGAATCTCTGGGTGGATCCAGAAGCGGCAACCATGCACACCGAGAAAAACCAGCTTGCAGCGCTCAAGCGGGAGTTCGGTTTGGGCAGCTACCCGACGGGTTTTTGCGGAGAACCGCTAGCGGACGGACGAGTGGGATTGCTGCGAGGGAGACGGGATTCGTTTCTTTGAGCTCGAGCGGACTGGACGAGGCGAGCCAGCCAACAGGCCGCTGCTGTAGCTGTGATAAATCCATTTTCCTCCTGGCCCGACTAAATGAGATCAACTGAACGACAAAAGTTCGTACTTGAAGTGACGAAGTGATATTAAACAATCCTATTTTTAATAAGCGGTTCAGCCAAAAAAACGGAAATAAAATGCTTTATAATCTACCCAGCTTGCAATTAACGGTTTGATGTTTGCGAAGATAGACCGGTGCAGTGATGAAAACGCGAAACACGAACGACGTACCTATGGGACGCATCAGTGCTTTGAACGGCTAAAAAAAGCGTTTTCGAAAGAAAAGAATGTGCATCGTTAGCAACGATCGTCGAAGGAAGATGTAGATTAAAAACTGTTGAAATATCTCCATAGCTTTCATAGATTAGGAAAAGATTTAGCAGTAAAAAAAAACAAGCCGCGAAGTGCGACCCTTGAGGTCCACACGGTCAAATTCCCAGTAATATCTAGATAAACATTAAAAATATTAAACAAAATAATAATTTCAAAAATATTACTACTTTAAATAATAATAATGAGAGGTATTCATAGCAGCAACAGGAATGAGTTGATATTAATCATATCATCTACGGAGGGTTTTTTTTGACTTCTATCATTTAAGCAGTTTTTTTATTAACACTTAAACACTGTAAAAACTATTAAAAATCTGCTCAAATTATGCAAAGATTATAAAACTTCGATTGAATTTACAACAATTTCCTTAGAATAAAAGATATAAATTAATGTCATTCGTATGAACCCTCTATACATAATAATTTTGAATGATTTTTTATTTTTTATTTAGTTTTTTTTTATAATCATGGATCAAGGTTTTGCTGGTTTCTCTTCAAAAACTGATAAGAATGTATAAATTTTATAAAAATTTATTACTGTGCTGTGCAAATCAAGTTGAAAAATTATTTTTTATGAAAAAACCTTAAAACCATAAAAGCCTGATTTTTTGCATTTCTTTTATTAAATTAAAAAGCTGCTGAAACAATTTTTAAGTAATGTTAAAAAAATTGCAGCAATGTTAATAAACCTCTATTGACACCTTATTGATGCAAATATTATATCTGGTTCGTGAGATATAGTGAATGATAAAAATGACCTTGAAAATCATGATGACTTTTAATTATTTTTTATTTGTAATTTAATTTTTTACGTAATCATGAGAAAAAGTTTTGAAATTGTTTCTACAAATATTGTTTGGAGTATATAAATTTTATAAACACTGATTACTATATTTCGCAAATCAGGTTATAAATTTATTGTTTATGGAAAAAAATCTAATTTTTTGCACTTTATTCTCTTAAATTAAAAAACGGCTCCAAAAGTTTTTATAAAAATTTGACAGATTCACGCAAATGTTAATACGCGTCGATTGGCACCTTAACAATGCAAATCGTATGTTTGGTTCGTCAGATATAAGGCATGACAGAAATGGCCTTGAAGAACATGATGACTGTTAATGATTTTTTATTTTTTATTTGATTTTTTTGTAATCACGAGTAAAAAACTTTGATGTCATTTTCAATAAAACTGTTTGGAGTATATAAATTTTATAAACATATGTTACTGCAACTTGGAAATAAGGTTAAAAATTTATTGTTTTTGAAAAAAAACGTTATTTTTTGCACTTTTTTTTAAAAAATTAAGAAACGGCTCTCAGAAATTTTTTAAAAACTTTATAGAGTCACATAAATATAAATACGCGTCGATTGACACCTTATTCAAGAAAATCGTACTTTAGGTTCGCGAGATATAACGCATGACAGAAATGACCTTTAAACGGGCAAAACAGCAAACCCCCCCGACCGAAGTTTCCCAAAAACTAATCAGCTCTTAAGATTGCAAAGACGCTTGTTTACGTGAGTTATCGTCGTAGAAAAAAGTGTCCACGAACGTACATACGTACGTACGTACGTACGTACGTACATACACACACACACACACACACATACATCTCCCTTTCTAAAAACACTTTATATATACTCTATAGACCTCAAAACGTAAAGAAATGTTGAAAATTTCAATTTCGATTTTCGAGGCGATTACAAGAACTTCCCATATACTGGGAAGTTAAAAATATCCGAACAGCTTCGAAGTGATCGTGAAGTGAAGGCAAGTTTTTGCCAGCTTTAACCGTGGATTCAATAATACTGACTATCGAACGATCGGTCGTATTTATGGGAAAAATGAAATATGCCCGAAATAAACCTGAAATGGTGAGAACTCGCAAATCGCACATGTCTCCGGTAGTAGTTTCGGTATTGTATTTTGTTATACAAAGGGATCAGCAAACGATGGCCGAAGAGAAGTCTTTCTGAGGGCGATCCGAGATGCCCACAACTGATTTTTGTTGTACCTGATAGAGTATAACTAATTTTTGGCCACTTGAACATTATGCTGGTTACTGCATCAATACTTAAATCAATTGGCCCATTCCTCCTTATTTTGGATTTCATCGTTCACAACACTAGCGTGGTTGGTTTTAATCGCAATCGGTAATTGGATATCATGTAGCAAGAGATTTACCCAAGAAAAAAAAACGAGCAAAGGATGGTCTTGGTTAACAACGAAATTTGTGAGTCGATTAGAAGGCAATGCAAAACCTTTAACGATTTGGCACCAATGCCTTAATTTTCAGTGATTAGAACTAACTAACCCGCCTTCAGTGTGTTTACGCTAGAACGTTTTTCTTTCGGGCGATTGAGCCACAACTATGCTCACAGTTCATGCTAGTGGTGATCATATTCGTTGCGGCCTCGATGTGTGTGCTTAGGTGTCTGTGCGGAAGGACTTAAAGTATCTCCCTAGTACTATTTCATATTAAAAATGTTTATGTTGGACACATATAGAACCAGATGTCAAGAAAAGGGAGAGTAATCATGTTTTAAAAGAGTAGTTACATGTAAACGCTGAGTAAGTCAAAGCATCCATTATTATATAGCCAGACCATACTACCGAATGTATTTACTTTTAGAATGTAAGGTTAAACAGTATGTAAGAATAATTCTAGTTCTAAGCGAATCACAGAAGTGTGAGTCTGGAAGTAGTAGTACGAAAAAAAAAATGTTTTAATTATGAAAAATACATCAGATTGACATCTGTAGCTATAAACCCTTTGAGAAAAAAAATATATATATATAAACATTTACAATATAGAAATAGTTAAAGAAAACAAATCGCTACCATCAGTAAAGTAAAGTTTTTTTTCTATACCTTAAAGTAGTTTATAATAATTACAAATTAAATTTTCTAGCGTTTCACCTCTTTAGTTATATTTTTTTTCTAGTAATTTGTACCTATTCGAAGTGAGAATGAATAAATTTATCATGAATTGAATAATCCAGAGTTTCCTTGAGGGCTCTCCCTCTTCAATGACCTCCATTTCCAACAGCTAACGGAATAGACCGGCCAAGGTGAGTAGTGGTGGGCCTAGTGCGCACAACACATGCGGACACGCAAGCGCTAGGCCATGGTAGGGCGGGCCCAGGCAGCGACATCTGCGCCTGGCGAGCTCCGCTGAAGCTCGTCTTCCAAATCGAGAGTGGCACGGCCACCCGAGAGATTGTTTCGGTACGCGGTAGTCGTTCGTTTTCTTTTCTTTCTTGCCTGTTTTTGTTTTGAGTAGCTTCGGAATTCCACCAATAGACCAATGTAACGTAAAGATTTTTTTTCTCTCGGGCAGCCCTTGAACGCGGTATTATCTCGGTATGCGCGCGAGAATTCTTTGTGTAAAGTAACGTAGGAGGTATAGCCTCACAAGATGAATAGTTTGCTTTGTTGAATGAAATTTTTTTTGTCGGAATGTAAGCGGGCAATTTGATGGCTTAATCTCTGGAAATGAGATTCGGGACTGATGCTAGAGAACGCACCCACGACGATACGCGCCGAGCTGAGCTGGCCTGCCAGCAGCCATCACTCCTCTAGCTAGGTAGAGGCCGAACCCAAATTCGTCTGAACGACACATGGGTTCGTTGCCTCGTCCCGGGGACTTAACGTCCATTGAGGCCAACAAGACGAAAGTCCTGTTGGCTTGAAATTTCGAAGCGACAACGTTCGCTCATACTCATTCCATTACAAATTTGTTGGGCCAAAAATTTAAATAGTCACCGATTGTGAAACCTTCACACAAACGTTACAAAAAGGGGGCATCGGAACGAAAGTCGGTCGATAGGCAATGACGTTACAAGAGTTTGAATAAGTGGTCGAACATCGCAAAGGAAATCATATACGACATGCTGACGCGTTAAGCAGGAATCCGATGGTAGTGCAAATCGATATCTATGAAGGCAACAACATCGTGATATTAAGACTACGAAAGGCGTAAGTTCAAGATGAGGGATTAGCGGCGACCGCTGAGACTCTCTAAGCAAATAGTTATAAGGATTATAAAGAGCAAAATGGCATTATCTGCGAGAATGTAAAAGGAGCACTCTTATTTGTCGTCCCAGAGGCGATGAAGGATTACTTTGCCAAAATGGTTCATTAGTAAGGCTTTTTCCATTACAATAAAATGGACCAGAATTCAATTCTTCATCCACGATTTGAAACAGCGAATCGAAAAATTGCATAAGTAATTGCGTGAAATGCATCTTGTCGGAGCAGAGAAGTGTGAATGGTGAAGGATGGTTGCATCCGTGACCAAAAGATGAGGTGTGTCTTTGATGTTTGCAGCTTTTGGTAAAGAGCAAGGTATTTGTCTTCATTTAGTGACGACTGCTTTCCCTCGAAAAAACGGGAAATTGGACCGTGTTCATCAGGTTATTATAGGGGCTTTAATGAAACTATCAATCAACGTTCCGGAAAAGTGATACCAAAAGGTCTCCGCTATTCAAAAGTTCATCAATAGCTCATATCTTCGTTCAATCAAGATGCCACCGTTCGAGCTATTGACTGGCGTGCCAATGAAGATTGATGGAGATCATGCAGATAGTGGTAAAGAATTTACAGGCTTTTCAAGAATGGCGAGAGCAGCTGCGTTCAACAGCGCGTGTGCAGATCAAACGTGTTCAGAAAAAAAACCAACTAGGCTACAATAAGAAGCGTAAAAAAGGTGTTCAGTTTCGAGTAGAAGACCTAGTGGCAATTGAGCGAACGCAATTTGGAAGTGGCCTAAAATTTCGGCAAAAGTGTTCAGGTCCCTACGAGGTATCAGTAATCAAGCCTAATGATCGCTTTGACATCAAAAAGGTTGGCGAACACGAAAGTCCTGAAAACGCATCTAGCAGCATAGACAAGATGAAACCATGGGCAAATTAACCATCTGAGGCAGATGATAGTCAGGATAGACGAGTGTGGACGAGATCAAAAAGGGTTTGTATGGCAAAAAAATGGAGCATAAGAGGAGTCCGGTTTCAGTCACCGTATAGTGAAGACCTGCGTCTGATCATATTATTTTTCATGTACTTTTCAATTTGCTTAGTGTTCCTCTCTATATGAAAATAAGTTTTGATATGGCGGGTGTCTTGGATATGAGATGAGTTGTCATCGGTGACAGCTGCCGTTGCAATTCAAAAAAAATTAATTCGAAAAGCTGATTATCCCGCATTTGTAAAAACTTTGCTTGTTAATATTTTGATGGTGAAAGATTGTTTGGACACTGCACGATTTTTGTCTTCGAATTTCCTAAGTCACAGTTCACAGTCCTCCATATTTAAAACTCACTCACATCTCACTTCGAGTGAACACTAACCTCACTTTCAGCACGTCAGCTAAAGTTCTTTGGGTCCGGACCCGAAGATATCAACTTCGACGTAAGCTCCAACGAAACGTTCCCCACTTTGACGGAACGTATGTCGAATTTAGCATAGCTGTTAGTGAGAGGATTCGTACCATCCCAGGCCAACTTGCGGGCTCGGACGTCAATTGTGGTCAGACCTATTGTCAGCCCATTCACTAAACGTATGACGCAATCGATGATTCAATGGCTTCAATGGCTGCACTTGTTTGATTTTAAAGGGCAGCAGTGGGAGATATTTCCTTAATTTATAAATTTAGATCCTCAGTCACACTTCCCCCAAAGCAGTGGCAGCTGCCTTGTTATTCATTGTAAGGGCTCAATTTGCATAAACATTGTTATAAGGAGTATACGTGGACATAAATTTTTCTATCGTATTGGGTATGAGCTGCTTAGATGGGCGATTATGAACACCAATAATTGGACAAAATGCTCTCTCAGTTTGTGCCACAGAACGGTAATTTCGAGAATAAATTTATACTATTATGATACCTTGTTCGGGTGTAAATCTTTGCGTGATGATTTGCCAAAGTAACTTAAACATAATGTCAAAATGACACTAAAATTTAAAAGCTTCAACGAAATATGTCTCTGTCAGAATTTTTATACCTCTAAAAGACACTCTTTACTTTTCTGTCACAAATTTAAAAAGAATGCTATAGTAGCTTTAATCTAGCATGCGTAAAGGCTGACCATCAAATGAGTACCAGATGATGTGTGTGGCTTGTACGTTAATGGTAAAAGTAGAAAAAAATTGGTGAGAACTGTATCATTTCTACATCGCTAAAATCTTTTTATTAATCTTTCGTCTCTCTTACAAATTATAACTCACGAGGAGGCGATCTTGAAGGAAACCCTGGATAGAGAATTGAGCGAATGGGTACAGGGTTGGGATGCACAACCATGGTGAAGCACGTCATCAAGACCAACGCACTGCCCATCAAGAAGCGTTATTATCCGGTGTCCCCTGCCGTTCAAAAGCACATCGACTCTGAGCTAAAGGAGATGCTTCAGTTGGGCGTCGATTGCTTCGTCGTCGCTGATCCTCTTAGTGAAGAAGAAGGATGGGAGCTTTCGATTCTGCGTCGACTACCAAAAATTGAACAAGGAAGGAGAAGGAAGGAGATGCATACCCATTTCCCTACGTAGCAGTCACCCTGGGTAAGTTGCGTGACGAGAGGTATTTGTCGTCTTTCGGCATTAAGTCGGCGTATTGGCAGGTACCCATGACGGAAGCGTCACGCCAATACATAGCGCTCACGGAAGCAGGACGGGCGCTGTACCAATTTAATAGAATGCCATTTTGCCTGCAAAATGCTTCTGGCAACAGCTGACTGACAGAGTGTAGGGACCTGAGCTCAAGCCATACGGATTCAAGTACCTGGACGACGTAGTCGTTGTCATACAAGACTTCCGAAAGCACGTAGAGGTGCTCTCAGAAGTATTCCGCAGGCTACGGGAAACGGGGTTGCGGTTTCTAAGAAAAAATGCGAATTCTGTCGATGCCAACTTAATTATCTAGGTTACGTAGTGGACGAGAAAGGGCTGAATTTTGATTCGGGTAAAGTGTAGTGCCTATCCAAATTCCTCGTCCTACTGATGCAAAAGGCGTTCGGCAGTTCTTAGGGATGGTTTCGTGGTACCGGCGGTTCATTCCGAGTTTCGCAACTGCAATGGCATCCTTGACTGCCCTACTAAAGAAAAAAAAGTTTGATTGAACGCAGGAATGCGAACAGGCTTTCGTTCAGGCCAAGGTACACTTATCTCAAGCACCCATCCAGACTTGTCCGGATTAAAGCCTTCCGTTCAGCATCCAAACGGATGGGGCTGGGCACGGTGCTTAGCCGGACTCACCCCGATGATGTTATTCAAGCCGATAGCTAAGAAGGACGGAAAGGAATTACTCCACCACCGAAAAGGAGTGTCTGGCGATTCTGTGGGCGATGGATAAACTGTGGCCTTACGTAGAAAGTACACATTTCACCGTGGTGACCGACCATTACTCACTCGTGTGGCTGAACAGTTTAAAGAACCCAGGAGCCTGAACAATTCGGTCGCGGCAATACGACTTTGACATCGCGCACCGGAAAGGCGAAGAGCATCTGGTGCCCGATGCGCTGTCAAGGGAAGTGGTACTAGCGGATGAAAAAAAGTTGACGGAAAACCCAAGGGAGTACGCAGACTGGAGGCTGAAAGAAGGTGAACTCTGGTAACACATGCCCGGACGATAGCCAGAGTTAGAAACGCAGGTATGGAAGTGGGTACTGCCGGAAGGAGAGCGAGGCAGGGCACTGATGCAGGATCAGAATGACCAAAAGGCGGGGCACATGGATGTGAAACGGACGCTGGATCGTGTGGCGCAGCGTTATTACTGGGCAAGGATGAGAACAGACATCCGAAAATACTTCGAGAGTATAAGGTATGCCACGCAGTTAAGGTCGAGGACCGGGCACCTCAAGTTGCGATGGAATCCCGAGCTGGGCAGGCCAAACAACCGTGGGGAATAATCTGTGTTGATTTAATAGGCCCTTTACCACGCTCGACCCGGGGACACTGCTATATCCTCAGCGTGATTGAATACTACACCAAATTTGCTATGGATTTTTTTCTTCAATCGGCCAAGGCACCATTTAACAACCCACCGGCCAACTCAGCAGAGCTCATCAACCAGAATATCAAGCGGATGCTGCATTCCTATGTAGCTGACAATCACCGCAGGCGGGACAAGGATCTCGCCCAGATAAGATGTGCACGTACACTCATGAAGGGATGGGCATAGCTCCGTACTTCCTCAACTTCAGAAGGGAGATGGTGGCCTTCCAAGTGGATTCCGTGCCTGTTAGTCTAGACAAACGGGAACTTGAACCCTAACAACCGAGCCGATGCCATAAACAGTGTTCACAACGAAGTAACTACTCGCTTAAGCAAGGCGGCGGAAGCAACATAGACACGGTATAGTCGAAATCGAGAGGAACCATTCTACCTAAATGACCAGGTATGGGGAAGGAATTTCGTCCTTTCAGATGCAGCATTGTACTTTTCCGCAAAACTAGCACCGGAATATGTAGTGCCATTTGTAGTTAAAGAGAAGGTGTCTACGGCCACCTACCGCTTAGTGGACGGGAAGAGAAAGGACGCTGGCGTATGGCATGCCAAAGATTTGGAGTCCTACACCGAGTAGTCATACCATCAAATATAGGCTAGCACAAGCCGCCCCTGTTCAGAACTGCGTCCCCTCTTTCGTGATCCTCTTCTTTTATTATACCCCTGCTCCTAGGATTTTGGTGGATATTTCCCACTTTCCGCTAGAATTTTCTCTCTATTTTTCTTTTCTCACTTCCATTTCCATATCCTTAAATTCTTTTAGTTTATTTCCTTCATTTGGTATATAGTGTGGTTGTGGGTTGGTTAAGTGTAAAGTTCGGTAGGTTAATGGGTTTGATTTTGTGAGTGTGTTCCAAGTGTAAGAATCGAATACGAGAACGACGTGGAGTGTTTCGGATCACACTGAGCGCGACTTCGTATGTGCAAATCTTGAGCCGCCTGCACTCTAAAGCCCATGTCCAGAAATCACTCGGTGGCTTGTCACTGCCCACAAGCAGGTCATTATGTAGTTATATTATAAGGATATTGCATTATATAATTCGGGATTAAATCAATTTAGGTTATGAGTATTGAATTAAATCAATATAGAGTAGATTCATTTCGGTTAACGATATAGCAAGTCATGCATCAATTATATTGTAGGTCATTAATTAATTGTATTGTAAGGATATTGTGTTATATAATTTGCCATTAGATCAATTTAGCTTATGAGTATTGATTTATATAAATATAGATTAGATTTATTTAGGTTGACGAGATTGAATTATATAAATATATATGGGATTTATGTAGATTAAGAGTATTGAACTATGTACATATATATTGGACTAGATAGATAAATAGGAAGTAAAGTTGTTATGGAGAGATTGTTCCTGATCATGCCCGCGAAAGCTACGTAATTTAAAGTATCACCAATAGTGAAATCAGTTCCATAAGACAGTTCTTTTGATTAAACATCTTTGATACGCTAAAACATGCCGAATTCGTCGACAACGTCTAAGCATTCGAATTCAACGCACCGATGAAACGATTCAGGTCAGTAACGTCGTTGATGCCAGTCAGCACAGCGATCCTCGATTGTCAGCGTTGCAATGTGTCTGCCCAAAAGCCGCCTACACACATAGCAGCAACAATATCCGCCGTGGTGCAACGCTCTGGCCAATTGAGGAGAGCGAGCACGGAGAATGAAGAGTCGTCAGCTGACGTGCATCGGTAATTTTCATAAAACGAGTTAAGCCGAATGAAAGTTTTAACGAGCTCAGCAAACTCGGTTGGCCGTTGATCGCCGATGCAGCGAACAGGACCAGGGCGATTCTCTATATATATTGCGAGGAAAACAGGTGACGGGTCTGTTCTGTGCTCTCAAAAAATTTGACTTTAGATCGACACGAGTGAAATTGCGAGACTGTTCGGTGCGGAACTTTGGATTCTTTGAATCTTTTCTTGTGGAAAAAATAAGGAGAAAAACAGCAGCAAAACGTGAGCGAGGAGCAGAAATGACGATTAGCAAAAGGATCCAGGAGTCAGGAAGCAGCCACTTGAATAGGACTAAGTAAAATGTTTGTAAATAAGAGAGTAGTAAGTGACGTACCGCAAAACCGGTTTTTATATGGGTGGGAACGGCATTTTCAATCTTTTTCAATCAGAGTTGCAAGCGGCTTGGGTTACCACGTTTGTTTGGGAGGGATAGGGTGAATCAGAGTGTCTCGGTCTTGGATGTACCTAGGGTCGGGTGCTGAGATTGTGGTTTTGTATCAGGTGTGTGTCGTTGATTTGTTGTTTGTAAGAGGGGTTTCGCGGTTGGTTGGTTGGGGTTGTCAGGTGGTGAGCTTAGATTTGTGTTGTGTTGTGAGGGGTTGCCGATCAGGTGTGTGTTGTGATTGGCGGCGCTGGTAGAAGGCTATGGAGGGTCTGGGTTAGGGCTTTGTTGTGAGGGGTTGCCGATCAGGTGTGTGTTGTGATTGGCGGCGCTGGTAGAAGGCTATGGAGGGTCTGGGTTAGGGCTGTGTTGTGAGGTATTTCCGATCAGGTGTGTGTTGTGATTGGCGGCGTTGGTAGAAGGCAATTGTAGATCAGTTGGTTGGCGCTGATTTTGAACGTTGATGGCTGGCTATAGAGGATCGGGCTGTTGCGGTTGGGTGCGTCAGGTAGTCATAGGTGATATAAATAGGGACAGATGTTTTTGCTGTAGTTTGTGAGATGTATCATGTGTTGGGAGATGTTGTGTGCATAACTGGTTGGTTGTTAGGAGGCTTAGAGTACGTTAGAAAGGCTGCTAAAGTCAATTTTTGTAAACTGGTGAAACAGACGCGCAGAAAACCAGACAGAAAACCCCATACCCTGTACCTTCATGTGCGAATTCAACTTGAATTTCGTTCATTGGCGATGTCGTGAATATTAATTAACTCGCTTCCGAATCAACAGAGAGACTTGCAAAAGAAATCGTACCAGCAGAGGAGTGCATACAATTAACTCGCTCACGATGAGCTCCTTGTAATATCGATATGTAATCAAATCCTTCTGGCCACGGGGACAGGTAAAGCCTTGCACGCACATTTTCTGGGGCACTATATCAAAATTAGCTCGATCCCATGAAATACAATACACCGTGTTACTGTACGTTATATGTCTCGTCTGTGCAAGACAACGAATGATGGGTGAAAAGAAGGGTGAAATTTTAATGGTAATTGCCATCCATGCTGAATTCTGATACTAGCCTTAATGTATTACGAAAAGTATCCAATTAACTTCATACGCATTTCAACGTGCATGTGCATAAATAACCATGATCGGACAGTGGTATGTTAGTGCATATAGCTGTGTATAAATTTTCTTAATACTGCGATAGTGCCTACCATGAGTTCATTAATTCAGGAGGTTAAAATATCTCAAGTCTTTTTGAAGGCAAACGAACGATGGTAGATTTGACGATCACATACATATTTGCTGTAATTAAAGAGTTCCCCCAAGGTTGACCCAGACGTCGCTTTCGTCGACAACAGGTGTTTTTTTCGTGTATGATCATGTACAGAACTGTACGTAACGGCTGGTTATGCATTTTGTTCTTGTTGTTAGCCATTCATACTGATTCGATCGTATCATCAATGGGGGCATATTCGTGTCCGTGTTGCAATTGGGTGCATATTAATTAACTCGCTTACGAATCAACAGACTTGCGAAAAAAGAAATATTATGTGGAAAGAATTCAATATCACCTGCATCTTAAACCGAAACGGTAGGTATTCGCCAACGTCATATATAGTGTCGAGCGATGGCGTAATCCACAATTAAACTGTGTGTATGCCAATTAGAAGATGCTTTATGCTTGCTTACGCTTGCTTGGTGCGCTTAAGGCAAGAATCGCTGGACATGAAAAGACTTGTATATTGAACCAACTGAGGGTGAATGTAATTAGTGTCTGCGGAAAAAATGTGTTTTAAGCAGTGCATATTTAATTACTTTACACGTGTGGTATAGGCTGATGGTTGAATGCTTTTGTGTTGCGGATCGCGTATTCGTTCTGTATAATGAAATTATCTGAGGGTGAATATAATTAGCTCGTGTGGAAACATCTGCTGTTGAGGTTTGGAATTACTCACCCATATTACCCTATGTGCGCGTAGACAGTATAAAAGTGAAGTGTTGCAGTTTATTGTTTATTGTTGACAAAGCTACTAAACAGAAGAGTTCCAATTACATAGTAGCGATGAGCTAAAAACTAAGACTAAGATAACTCTAAAGAATAAATGAATTAGTTAATGAATCAAGTATAGGAAGTAAGAATAAAGAACAGTGTTGAATGAGTTATAAAATTTGAGAACTAAAATTAAGAGGAGAATATAAGATTTCTTAGTTTGATCTTGTAAGTATTTAAAGAGTAACCGAAAGAACCAAACTGCATAAGGTCATGGTTTCGTTGTAAACGAATCAGGGGAGAATTATAATATAGGTTAGATGTGGTGAAGGGAGGGGCGAAAATAGTAAGGTTTCTACAAGGGTGAGAAGAGTGACGGAAGTGAAGTTCATTGCAGAGAGGAGTGTCGAGGATATTCAAAAAAAGCTTGCAAAGGAGGGATTCGTCTAAATATATTCTACGTTGTTGTAAAGTGACAAGGTTGAAATGTTTGCGACGATCATCGTAAGGAGCATAGGGAATATTGAATTTGTAGAATAGAGTGCGGGTAAACTTACGTTGAATAGATTCGATCAAATTAGTATCACATTTGCTGTGTGGAGACCAGATCGGGGAGCAGTATTCGACCAAGTTACGTACAAGAGAATTGAAAAGTTTTATACTAGTTTCGGGTCTCCGAAATGCAGTGGAATTTCTTAGTAAGAGTCCACAAAGCTTTGACGCTTTAAGCACAATGTTGGCAATATGATGATCAAATTTTAGTTTGCGATCGAATATGACACCTAGATCACAGAAATGGTCGACTTCATTGAGAGTACTGCTGTGTAAGGAATAAGGAAAAACAATAGTATTGAATTTGAGGGAAAAGGTAAGTTTATGACATTTGTCAACATTAATCGTTAGATTATTGAGGTCACACCAGGATTGAAACGCACATAGATCCTGGTCAAGAGTTTGACAATCGATAATGGAGTTGATTGTCCTAAAGACTTTAAAATTGTCAGCGTATAGGAGGCAGGGAGACTGAATGAATTGGGGCAAATCGTTGACGAAAAGTAAAAAAAGAAGAGGACCCAGGATAGAGCCTTGCGGAACACCTGATGATGGATAGAAAGGAGAAGATGTATGATTGCAGAAGGAGACAATGCACTCACGGTTTACCAGATAGGAAGAGAACCATCTGAGTAAAGACCCTTGAAAGCCATAGCTCTTCAGCTTACGCACTAAAATATTATGGTCAACGGAGTCAAAAGCCTTAGACAAATCCGTGTAAATGCAATCAATTTGCTCTTTATTGGCCAGAGACTTGGCCGCAAAGTCGGAGAATTCTTAGAGGTTAGTAAGTGAGAAACGACCAGCAACAAACCCATGTTGTGCATTAGTGATAACAGGTCTGATGGAAGTAATTATTGAATTGTAGACGAACCGCTCGAGCAGTTTCGAAAAACAAGACAACATGGCTATGGGACGGTAGTTGCGTGCAAAGGAAGGGAGTCCAGACTTGTGGATAGGAATTGTATGTGAAAGTTTCCAGGAAGCAGGGAAAGTGCCCTCAGAGACACTTTTGTTAAATATGATCGATAGAGGCAGGCTAAGAGAGGAAGAGAGGCAGATCACAAACAAGTTAGGAATACCGTCTGGTCCAGGATTCACATTAGGATCAATTCCATTGATTAGGATCTCTAACTCAGGTTTAGAGATAGATAAATTAGAAGGTAGTAAGCAAGAAGGAGTAGAATAGGAATACAAGGGGGGACTTGCCATAGGAAATGAAAAGACAGAAGAGAAGAAGTCAGAAAATAAGTTTGCCATATCCTGAGAAGAGCGAGCAATGAGGCCGTTATGAGTCAACTTGGAAGGGACAGGAGAGGTTTACGTAGAGAGCCAACATAGGACCAGAACATTTTAGTTTCGTCCCTGGTCACGGATGCTTCGAGGCGTTGAATGTAATCATTCGAGGAAGAGCGGATAAGGTGTTTCACCTCGGATATACTCTGTGAGTATCTAATTCGATCTGAAATAAGTTGGCTTTTCAGCCACTTTCTTCGTAGAGTATTTTTGGTACGCAGAGCAGACTCAATTGCAGGACAGAACCAAGGAGGCGAGTTCGATTCAACTTTACGTGTTAGGGGAACAGTGATGGATCAGGTCATTAAGTACAGAGTAAAAGGAATTTAAGGCAGTTTCGCAATCCAGACTGTGAAGTATATGATGCCAATCATATGAGTTGAGGGAGGACTCGATGGCAAGGTAGTTTGCTCTTCTAAAATTCGGCTTTAGAGAGACTGGAGTGATCCTGGGCTTGTCTAATTTAAAAGAGACGTCCAACAGGAGTGAAGGATGATGAGGATCGACCCTAGTGTAGGGATGGATACATTTAACAAGGTTCAACATGTTTATAGGCAGGGAAGAAAGGACAAGATCTAAAATTTTGTTATTATCATTAGTGATAGTGTTATATTGGTAGAAAGATACTGAAGCTAAAATGGAAGATATAATCGAGAGATGAGGGCTGGCTACAGAAGTAACAGGAGAAAATAAGTTGAAATCCCAGGTGATAGAAGGAAGGTTGAAGTCGCCGAGAATGATGAAGTGGGAAGATGGAGGACAAGAATTAATGAAAGCTGAAAATTCATTTAGCCACTTATCGAGTATGGAAACAGGGCAATTGCAAGGAATATAAACACACCCAACAAAAAGAGGACTAAATTGTGTGTTGATCTTAATGAGGATCCATTCAATAATGGATGTAAAGGAGACCGGGGAAAAAGAGGTACAGAGGGAAGCATTAAGAGAAGGCTTTGCTGCAATAAGAACTCCACCTCCGTCACTTTTCAAGGAAGAGTAAGGATTACGATCATGTCGGAAGACATGATGATAAGCGAAAAGCTCTTTGTCATAGATGCTAGAATTGAGCCAAGTTTCAGATAAGCAAACGATATCGTTATTAGCAGAGGAAGAGGATAAGAGAAATTCATGCAGTTTAGTTCTAAGACCGCGACAGTTTTGATAGTACAACGAAACTTCACGTAACGATGATGAACTTACTGTTGAGAGCTGTGTAGACGAGGCTGGCGAAAATCCTTAGAGCGGCGAGTAGAGAAGGCTTTGACCAGTGTACCGCTTGGCCAGAAGTCGGGTTTTAGTAGGGAATTAAATTTCGGAGGAGCCGTAATTTTGAAGGAGGCAATAAACTTGTTCGGAATATTGTCTTTCGTAAGCTTCTTGCAGTTTATGAAGGTAGGAGAAAATCCAAGTTTGGCGTGGATGTGGTTCAAAACATCATCCTTAGATGTGGAGTAAGCCAGCCGAGAAATAAATATTTGGAGAGGAGGAGCGACAGCTTGAAGCGACGAAGCAGCAGTGGGTGGAGAGTGTTGCAAAGCTGGTGTAGCAGAAATCGGAGCTTTTAAGTTTAGCGTCACAAGTGAAGGTTTTGCGACAGTAGCAGGTGACGTTGATGTTGTAAGACATCCAGATGATAAAGTTGTTGCAGTCGAAAAAGTTGTAGCAGCCGAAAGAGATGATAACGCTTCAGATGTAGATGTAGAAGAAGAAGATGCTGAAGTTGAGGAAGATGCTGATGTTGATAGTGTGGGGACCGACGAAGTCGCAGGAGTAGACTGAAGTGTTGAGGAGGAAGAAGATGAGCGAGTCCATGATTCAGCAGAAGTTTTGCGATGAAGACCAGGTGCCGATTTAGGTATCGCACCTTGATGGTTGAGGATAGCATCGTTAGATACAGCTTTCGAAGATGGTGGCGTTGAGGCACCAGAGATTACATCCATTCTCTGTGTGAGAGCAGTGAGTGTAGCGGTATTTTGATGAAGTATTTTTATCACATCATGTAGCGTGGTATCTTTGCACCCATCACAACGATAGGAAACGTTATTGGGGAGCTTGGCAATAATGTCAACAAGAATAACGTTAGTGTTGATACACTTCGCGTGAAAACACTTTCCACAGTACCCGTCACAGGAGATGAAGCGATAGCGCGTGGATTCAGGCTGTTTGCAAATTGCACATAAGGAGCCAAATGGTGGCGAATCAAAAGCCATAATGTAAAGGGTAGTTAAATTTAGAAGAGCAAAAAAAATAGCGGTAACGGAATCCAATTAAAGCGAATAGATTGATAAGTTTATGTCAATTGAATTGGGACTTTAAGGAGCCGTTAACTGAACGCTGGACAATAGTCACACGCAGAGAGCACCAGCGAACAAAGAACTTGTTCAAAATTCACTAGATCACCAAGCACTGGAAAGCACCGAATGTTTAATTGCGGAGGCAACACGTACAGCAACTGGAACAACGCGAGCGTTGAAAATTTAGGAAATTAGGCAGTAACGATTACGAGATATCAGCGAAAAAGCAAGAGGCCAAGTTACACACGTCCGGCTGGGTCAATAGTTAGAACTAGCAGTTGATTATCACGCAGAAGTTTTTGAAGTCTTTTGAAAGAAGTTGGGACACGAAAAATATGATGAGTAATAATAATATTACATACATACTGGTAATGTTTCTTTTTAATCCTTTGTTCTTTTTTCAGAAAACTGTAGAAGTGTTGAACAATGTATGTGAGTACAGTTCGGATCAACACGTAGCACTTCTTGCTTTGGAACACGGAAAGAAATATAGGGTTAAATGTTTTCGTTTGATCAACACGCAATATGGATCACGCCTCACCGTACACCTAACCAATGGAACCCTTTGTTTTCTTCCACCAAGATTCTCAGAGAAAATAAAGAAACAGCGTCAAATTGAGGATCTCAACGATATTGCGGAAAACTATCTAATTTTCGATGGTAAAGATGACACAAGAGGCGGATATTTAAAAATAAAATTTGTTCAGCATAACAACGATGAATTTGAATAAAGAGTCGCTTTTACCATACGGCATTGTTTTATTTCTATTTCAAAATTTTCCATTTCACATCAGTGTAAGAAGAAATAAAAGACTGGTTCGAATGTTATTTATAATTTTACTTTAATATCTCTTTCAAAACTTTTCATTTCTTAATTTATAATAAAAACATATTAATTTTCTAATTCTGCCGGAGATTCTTTCCACATGGCAGCATTCACAGGTATCTGGTCCGGATTCGGCGTTGTCAGAAAACCAAGGGCAGGATTTGTAGTGTGATCCGTGAATTGATGTGCCATACGGTATCGTCGAATACAGCCTTAGTGTGTTGATATCCTTTAACAGCTTCTCACGATGTTCATCCAGAAGTACATCCTCGTAATCCGCAACAAAATCTTCAAATTTACGTAGTTCGGCCGTGCAAGACATCTTGTTTGTCTGAAGGTTGTTTCTAAACTGACTAAGTTAAATGCAAAAACCTCTCATTAAAAATTTTCTCTCTGAACTTTTTAGAAAGAACAGGGGCTATAATTTCATTTAGTTGTGAAATACGCTGGTGAAACCTAGCTCTGTCACGAGCGTGTATTTCCCACTCCCCTTTACGACTCATGCGATACGCATAGTTCCAGGCTATCATATACCTCATGTGAACGCTGTCTGCGAATCTAACGTGTTTTGCAATTTCAGCGAGTTGTGTTAGGATCCTGGAATGCATTCACATCACGCCTTTTATATCTATCCATGAATTATGCGCTGAAGAAAAACCGAGCCATTTTACAAGAACACGATTTTTCTTTTTTTAAAAAAATCTTCCCGACAAGGTAAACATCAGGGTGCTTTACCTTTGATAATTCTAACTCATAAAAACCGCTTGAATAGCGTTTCCTTGATAATCCTCAAGGATATATGTTCGCGGTTATGTCTTTTTTACGACCCTTATCTTGAATATCCCTGTTGACCAATTCGGGGTGTAGCCTTTTTCAAAGACGTGCTTGTACTTGCTTATGCGTACATAATCACCGATTTTATATTTAGGTTTAGAAACAACCTTTAACTTTTTCCTATGCAAAGTTGCAAGTAGATGAACTTCGTTAGATGAATTGACATCTATAGGTCTCATTTTAATAGTGCGATGCTTGGTTCTATTGTACTTGTCCGTCAACTTCTGTATAATGCTAATCCAATGATAATTCCCATTCATACTGAATTCTTTCCACATGATGCCCTTCAGAGTTCGGTTGAATCTCTCGACAATTGAAGCTTTTAACGCGCTGAATGTAGAATAATGGTTTATTTCATAGTTTTTCATTATCCGATGAAATGTTTTATTGAAAAATTCTTTTCCATCATCGGTTTGTAGATTTCGAGGTATACGTCTCTGTTGGAGAACTGATTCCATAACCTTAGCCACATCATTGGAACTTTTACTTTTGACGGGGAGCGTACTTGGAAAATGTATCAATTATTGTCAATAGAAATTTATAACCGCGATTTTCAGATGCATACGCACCCATATCAACCAGATCTGCCTGCCAAAGATCATCAATACCCCTTATAACAACACGTCGACGTTTAAAGTTTTTTCGAGCAGTTCTATGGAGTTCATTAACAATTTGCCTTCTACTCATCTTGAAAAATGTATAAATAAAAGTTTTGTAATGGTTTTTATAAGAAGTTCTTCTTTTCCAAACACAAAAAGATGCTGCACTTTAAACACCCTTTTACAATGATGGTGGCAGGCCCGTCTGGCTGCGGGAAGACTACATTTATAGAAAATCTTCTTATAAACAATGCAAAGATTCAACCATCAGTGAAGAAAATTATTTGGTGTAACGCTCAACAGAGTGCTATACCACGGCAAGCGCCATTTGAAAATATCGAATATTTCAACTCTATTCCTGAGGAATTTCCAAATAGCGCGAATCAGCCAATCCTAATTGTACTGGACGATATGATGTTAGATGCTTTTTCAAGACAAGTATGCGAGTTATTTACGAAAGGATCGCATCATCGTAACCTGTCTGTCGTTCTGGTGACTCAGAATGTTTTCCATCAGGGAAAATTTTGCCGAGATATTTCGCTAAACTGTAAGGATCTAGTATGCTTCAAGAACCCACGAGACAAGAGTCAATTTCATCATCTCGCTAAACAGATATACCCTGAAAACAGTCCGTAGCTTATGAGAATATATAAAGAAATAACTCAACAACCTCATAGCTATTTGCTAATAGACCTAACACAGGATATAAATGACACCTTGCGTTTTCGCACCGACATATTTAATACAACATTTTTAACGTGTTATTGCTCCCCAGATAGTTTTAAAGAAGACAATGGTGTCACGAATGAGACGATTAAAGGACAACAAGCATATGCTATACGTTCTAGCCCGTGTTTAAGAAGGCGATACTGAAAACCACCGATCCCGAAGTAATTAAAACTCTATGCGAAATCACACACAATACACTGAAAGGAAATCATTTGCCTAGAGGAAAAATATTCTCCCGGCTTTGTAAATATAAAAAGAGTGTGCGTAAGTTGGCGGAGGCTAAACGATCCGTTCCGCGCCAACGTAAAGTGTTAATTCAACAAGGCGGATTCTTACCCATATTGCTAGGAAGTGTTCTTTCAGGTGTGATAGGGTCTTTAATTGAAAAATATGCAAAGAAATAGCAGTCTTAATAATATGCTTCTATTAACCCCGGAATTATATGAACGTTTAAAGGAGACAGTTGAGAGCGCTAGTACACAGACGCTGTTTGACAAAACCATGAGTAAGATACTGAACAATAAGCGCCAAAATGATGGAGTAAAATGGTATCAGTACCGGAATGTGTTAATACAATTTTTAAATGCAAGACGAAGAAAAAAATCATTTATGGAGACGAAAGCTGAAAAACTTTCATCGAAAAACCGCATGGATAGTCAGAAATATAAGAATTTGCGTGAAAACAGCACACAGACGAGGTTCCTATTTAAAAACGAAATACCCACACACACTTCGCCTCCACGACCGGAGGAGATATTCGAGTCGATAAACGAAATAACACCAATGAAGCAAGAATTGCCTGCTGCTTTTAAGCGACAATTATCAGCAAGTGGAATAGCAAAAAGTCTTAAACCTGCTTCCAAAATAAGGAAAAGTGTGGCTGATTCATTTGAAGGAACCAGCAAAGACTACAAGATAATAACCGGCGACGATGGTATAACGCAGTATACAATTCCAGCGGATATGAGTGTGGATGAACTGGATGACGTTTTCACTGATTTAGATGCAGTAGATGATAGAGGTGCTGTAGCGTCAGATTTTGATGAAGTAGGTCGAAAGTCTGGCAAGCAATCTATATTAAGACCCTCTCGTCTAAACCATGATCAATTTGAGACTGACATTCCCATAAGAAAGCCTGCTCGGCAAAGTGAGCGGTTGAGATTGAAGACCGAGCCTAGTTCCAGAGTTAAAAACGTGAATTGGGACAGAATTTAAAAAATGCCTATAAACATAATAGATGACGAGTTCTACGTGTGTCTCTTGAGCAACAGTTCCCTAGGCATTTACCCTGACAATACGCTATCATCTTTCGAAAATATATTACCGAGTGTGTGTAAGTTTACCGGCAATTGGTATGTCGGAATAACGGAGATCGCTCTACCAAAACGTGAAATAGAGAAAAGCGAATCAGGTAGCCTACCAAAACGTAAAAAAGAGAAAAGCGAATCAGGTAGCCGCAGAATTTCTAAACGGTCTGTACCCACTGAAGACGTAAGCGTTACCAAGGTACCGCAATCTGTACCAATTGAAAAAGATTCAAAAGCAATAATCGCTAAAGTTGTTGGGTTGGGTAAATATCATGTTCGTTTTAGATGGGATGCGAATGATTTGCAAAAGTTATGTTATAAGGGAAATGATATGAACTTTTCATCATTCCTTTCATCATTTTTCTTGGCAATTAGACCTGACTATTATAACTATTACTTAACCGAAATTAAACAAATAATCCACGATCGTATCGTAGAAGATAGAGATGAAAAGGCAATTGCCGACAAAAGAAGTATTATTGAAGAAAGAGATTTTTGTATACATATTTATCAGTCTGCAAAGATTGCTGAAAAGGTTTATTTAAAATTAGGTGTAAAATTTGAATCATTCCGAGCGCTTATAGACTACATAATTGGGCAGATTCCGAGAAACAAACGAAATCATGCCGAATTATTACAGATGATTGATCAATATATTCATCCGGCAAATAGTTTAAGGAACAAGTGGAACAAAGAGGCGAAACCGACTACCCACACATTTCATCTAAAAGATTATGGTGTGAAGGTTAATGTAGAGCTACCTATTGCATCACCGATTAACATAACAGATTTCATTGCCCTATTACTAAGCGGAATTGAATTCAACGATGAAGAGCTACTTGATAAACAAAAGCCATCTGAAACCACAACATATCAACTGCGAAAACAGGTGTTTAACAAAATTGCCTCAGCTATCCGTGGGTCTGTATCCCGTGCCGTTAAAGAGTCCGGTACAGAAATATTACCCGATGGGTGGATCCAAACAACCAATTTCCACACTATTATTGATAAGCCATACAAAAGAGCCGATGGATCAAAAGCTACAACTCCTGTCCCAATAGAGGTGGATAAAACCGACAATATAGCTGGTTTATTCATCGACGCTTTCCTGAAAACACCCGTTGAGAAGCGCGATCCCGAATCGGTCGATACAGAAATAAAAGAGTCGTTTGATAAATCAATAATGCTAGACAGTATAAGTCAGCTAGAAAAATCATTATCTGCACTTGAGAAAAGAACATCATGTGACTCATCCAATAAAGGTATTGATGATTGTGAAAAAACCGGATTGATAAACGTTTATACAGATATCATTAAACCCAGAATAATAGGAAATAAACTGGTAAGAATTCTACGAGCGATCCCCTTGAAAGGCTGTGATAGCATGTTTAGATTCGAGCATGTGGAGTACTGTCCACTTGAAAAAAGCTTTATTGAAAGTATCTCAATCAAAATTACAGATCATCACGGTGAATTAGTTAATTTTGAACCTAGCTTTACTCCAACATTTGCCATGCTTCATTTCAAGCGAAGGTTAGAATCTATAAATATTCCTACGTTGTAAATATCAACATAGATTGGACACTGAATTTCACACAGTTCTATACTAATGCGATGAATTCACACTACGCACGTTACTACCTTGTCCAGAGTGGAGGTAGATTATCAGACATTGGAGAACTATATCGATCGCCACTTGTGTACCAGCGTGGAAGGGGTGTTGGAAGTTTTTTCAGTGGGTTGATACGTTATCTTCAGCCTTTATTTCTGTCCGGTGCAAAAGCTATAGGAAAACAAGTCATCGAAACGGGAAAATCTATTTTTAAAGAGGCAGGAAGTAAACCATTGAAGCAGGTACTAAAGGAGCCAGGGAAATCTGCAGTACATGAATTAACCCAAAAAGGTATAAATAAAATATTTGATAAAATGGAGGGTAGAGGAAGACGAATGGCTATAAAAAGAGCTAACCCTTACACAAGTAAGCACTTGAAATCAGTGCCTACGCATAAAAAAGGGCGTAAGGTGAGAAAGCTGTCATCGAGCAAGACTAAGAAAACTATAAAACGACGGCGCCGAGTAAGAAGGCGTGCATTGGATATATTTGACAGATAGATAATACCTTCATGATGCAGAAAGAGTGTATGAAGTCTGAATTGGATATTTTTGCCTCCCCACCAATTCAAAACAGTATTTTGAAAACCGAAGAAGTTGCTTACAAACCAATTGCATCACTGGACAATTCTTCGGTGTTGGAATTTATTTCGCTTGGTCATGGGGATACATATCGTGACTTATCCAGCATCTACTTACGGCTCAAGGTGCAACTGATTAAACTAAAAAATGGTAAAGAAGAACTTTTCACCGGAAAAGAAAAAATTAAGAAAGCTGATGGGGGTGAAGGTGTAGCTGATCCGGTTGGTGTAGCTAACAACCTCATGCACTCACTTTTTAGACAATGCACTGTACAATTGAATGGAAAGAATATAGCTCAGACAGACAACAATTACCACTATCGCGCCTATATTGAAAATTTACTGAACTACGGTAAAGACGCTGCATCCACTCATTTGGAATCGGGCGGGTGGTATCTAGATCAGAACGAGATGGAGATGATTGAAGACTCAAGACCTGGCGGTGGTCCTACCGAGTTGAATGAAGGCTAGCTTAAACGGTCTGCAATGATTGAGAAGAGTAACGTAGTCGAACTGATGGGCACCATTCACACAGATCTGTCAAATCAAAATAAACTTTTATTGAATGGAGTGGACTTACGTTTAACATTATCATTGGAAAAACCGGAATTTTATTTGTTTCCGAAAGAAGATGACTTTAACCCACGTGTGAAAATACTAGGAGCGACAATGTTCATGAATCATGTTACCGTCAACCCTAGTATATTGTTAGCACATGAAGCTGTACTACAACGCACAAATGCCGTTTACCCATACAAGCGTGTGGAAGTGAAAACTTATACACTACCCACTAACACATTCACACTATCTCTTGATAACGTAGTGATCGGACAATTACCGAACCTGCTTGTTTTCGGTATGGTGGATAATGACACATACACCGGAAAGCGCACAAAAAACCCATTCAACTTTAAACACAACAACATAACTAATTTCAATCTATCAGTTAACGGCATTCAAGTGCCAAACCAACCGTTAGAGTTTGATTATTCGCATGATAAACCTGTTAGCACTAGAGGATACCTTACTCTATTCAAGGGCAATGGTATTAACTACTTTGATAAAGGTCATCAGATATCTAAGAAATTCTTCGACAACGGTTGTTTCTTACTAGCATTTGACTTAACAGCGGACAGCTCATACGATTCGGGCTGTGGCGGTTTGTTGAATCAAGGTGTGGTGAGGATCGAAGGGCGGTTCAGAGAGGCTTTGAAGAAAAGCGTCACCTGCATTATTTACGCTGAATATGATGGAAGTATTGAAATCGATAAGAACCGTAATGTATTCACAAGCTTCTAAAAGTATATAAATAACGTGAACATGTGAGATTTTGATAGAGTCTGCTCCAGAAAATAGTCATGACGCATTGTCTAGTGAATATTGAATACTTCTCAGAAGGTCATTTAACCTTTTTCAAGAAAGTCTCAATTGCGGGGTTTACCTCTCAGAACAAACTTTATTCAAAGGAAATCACGTATAAATATCCTACTTCCTCAGCTATAAGTACAGATCAGACAGGTGTATTTGGAAACTTAGAGCTCAAAAGGCTTGATGAAGATGTTATCAGGTCCCTGGCGAAATTCGCAACAGTCTTCGTAAACGGAGACTCAACAAGAGGGTTCCTACAGAGTTACGTAACATCACACACAAAGGTTGTTAACCTTGAAAACATATTCCTGAAAGAACAGGAATGAACACGATAGAGATCATCAACACATTGAGAAATAACATTAAAACAAACAGGTATTTTAAAGGTGTTTTCCCCTGTAATCGTTTACCCCGAAAAGTAACGAAGCCTGCATGTGTCATCGCCAACACAGATCCGGCCAGTAAAAGAGGATGCCATTGGGTTGCATTTTATTACCTGAAAAAAGGTCCGGCTGAGTATTTTGACTCGTTTGGTAAATATCCTGATAACAAGTTCTTTAAAAAATTCCTTCATCAAAATGGAAAAGTGTTTGTGAATAATAAGCAGCGGTTACAAGGTGGCCTCTCGACAACATGTGGACAGTATTGCTGCGTTTTTCTACATTTTCGTTGTAGTGGCAGAAGTCTCAAAAAATTCCTAAAGCGGTTTTCAACTACAGATTACAATTTAAATGATGGTGAAATTATAAATTTATTTCGCAAAATTTATATGAAGGACAATTCACAAAATGGGGGTGAGTTTTGTAACCAGACCTGCATCCGAGAAGGCGATATAAAAGCAACTTAAAATGACGTACCCACCACAGTTTATTTCTCGAGCTACGAAAGATGTCAACCCCTGTTAACAAGTCTACTAGTAAGCAATCACAAGCTTATGAACGTGAGGTGCAGAAGAAGAAGAGAAAAGCAACGAAAACTTCATCTAGTATCATCTCCAACTCCAAGGAAACCAAGACAAAAACACTTCCCAAGTCTAGTGTACCGTGCGATGAAGATGTACTTTTGAATTATACGTACTATCTAGATGGATGCCATAATCGCAGGATGACACTAGGATTTGACCCACGAACATTTCAAGCAAAGGCTATCTTTCACTATCACGGACGGTTCCCGCTAGCAGTTGACCACAGCCAATGGAATACGTTGTACAAACACCTAAGCGATTTAAAAGGCACAGCAGGCGTTCAGTTCCCAGAGAACCAATTAGGATCTTTGAAACGTTACCAGATACCTGTAGGCGTTGGTAGCATAACACTAAAACATGCAGAACTATTCAAGCTATTTGAGATGATGGAGTTCTTCAATATGGTTATGCACCACAATAACCTGGCTTCGGAATGCGTTAAGGAATATTACGAGCTGTACTGTAACAGGTGCAAAGAGAAAGATCTGTTGAAGCTAAGTCATGAAGACTTTTTCATTCCATCTCGAATATATTATATAAATATTAACTATTCAAGACTTTTTTATGAATTTCCAATTTTATGCAGTTGTAATCTTATTTCTCATGTTTTGAAATAAAACAACACAATTATACATTGCAAAATAAAACATATTTTATTCTCACACAAGTAATACACATTATTATTCATTAAATAATACATATAAAGATTGATACAATTTTGAGCGGCATATCTTGTTGTAGGCAGTGGGTCGTGAATTCTACAAGTTGTCTTAAAATTCTTGAGCTCTCTCAGTTTTGGTATTTCTAGCTGTATTACGTTAGCATTTGATAAATATTTTCTTAAAAAACTTTCCTTAATAGCGCCTTTCACGTATATAAATTAAGTTTTTAAATAAAACTCTTCGAATTATAAGTTATTGAGATCGTATGATCTCGTTTAATACCAACTTAAGACTAAATTTCTTAATTCTATTATCCACCAGGAAACCTTCTGACGCGCAGGTCAGGGTGGACGGAAAATTCCATTACATGGTGTTTGATCTTGTTCAAACAATGAGTTGAACAACAACGTGTTCGCACCATGTGTGATTTGAACAACAACGAGTTCACACCATGTGTTGTTTGAACAAGATCCTTAACAATTCGAATGCAGAGTTCTTAACTCTAAATGCATGCGGCAAACATCTTGCATGGCTATTATAATAATGCAAACATGTTGCATTTTATGCGTGGCTGTTACTACCCCTCCCCTTAAACTGATTCGTCCCGAATCTGTTGACGATTGAAGGCAGTGTTGTTTATGATCTTTTCGATTTTATTCTCCATGTTGAACATCGTGATCTGTGTGGTAGTCGGTGTGACAATCATTGGCTTACAGATTTCGTTTACCGAGTTTGCTTCCAAACGATACTTTTCGATGTTCAAATTATTTGGCGTTTGTGGGCTCATTAATGGGTAAACCGTGGCATTATGTTCCTGGTTTTCTCGGAGATCGTGGCAGTGTCGTCATTTATAATGATTGTATTTTCGTCGATTCGATAGGAGCGATTTGGCAGAAGGGTGTTGTCTTACTTGTGGCGACGTTGCTATTAATATCATCGAGAGGTATTTGTCGAAACGGTCGTGCTTGCAAGCTTGTATATCTTGCCTTCTTTACAGTTGAACAATGGAAATGTTTCATTTTTACGTTCGGCAGCATACTTGTCTCTTAAATCTAATATAGACTACTATAACACATCTATTTATATGTGGTATTTTGATAATACATTTAAACATATTACTGCTTATAACACTTTTTACATTTGATGATGCAATTAATTCATTAGTCGTTATAGGTAATTCATCCTTTTTTAACAGGATTAACAATGTTTAGTTGTGGTAGTGCAACCGAGCAGACAGCGTTTATTAATAGTAATATGACCCTTTCTAAATGGTTTCTAAATGGAATTTTTTGGAATAAATTTGGGAATTTTGTATTATTAGTATCATAATAACCATGTTTCATTGAGTTAAAATGACTAGTTAATTCGTTTATTTTACCAGTTAACTCTCAATTTATTCCTACCTGCTGATTTTCGGCATCTATTAATTTAGATTGACGTTCGCCCAGTAAAAGAGAATCGTCATGATCTGACGTACCAGCTATAAATTTAATAACAGAACCGATGAAGTCAATTGACCGCTTTTGCCTACCAAGTCTTAATGATTTAAGTAATCTAGATATTGCGTTTGCATCCGCGTCCAGTGACTCCTTTTGTTCGGATACTCCAAACATGTTTCCTAAATTAACTATGTCCGCCCCAATTTCTTCAGAATCGGTTAGGTTATGTACTTTGAGGAAGTATAATCAAAAATTTTGCAATTGGCGGTGGCGAGTAGTGTCATTATGGAAGAGTGAAATTAACGGATGTTATCCTTGTGTACCTCCTTACCATCTACTAGTACTACAGTACCTAGATCTTTTTGCACTACTTTTTTATCGTACTTGTTCGATAATTTATTTCCGCAACGCTTATTATTTTTTACATAGATTATCTGTCCCTCCCTGAAGGCTCTACTAAAACGTTTTTTGTTAAGGTGTGCGTTATGCGTCCTTTGCGCATGTAATAACAATTCCTGGGTATTGGATCTACTCGACTCAGAAATTTCCCACAGCGAGTCAATTGGTCTTTTTTTCGTCACGGAGTGTATAGAACCATTATACCTTATTACAGCTGTTTGTATGATTTCACTAATATCCGTAAGCTGCATCTCCCTTTTAATTGCCCTAGATATCTCACTTAGAGTTGAATGGAATCTCTCGACCTGTCCATTGCTTGTGCTGTGCATAGCTGGAACTTTATGATGGGACATTCCAAAGTGGTCCCTTATAAGAGATTGTATAACACTAGAACAGAATGATGGCTCGTTATCTGTCACTAATACTCTCGGATTTTTAAAGTGCCCAATTATTTTGATAATAGGTATTTTCAGATCTACTATAGAACGTGAGGCAATTTGTTCTATTAGCGCAAATTTCGAAAACTTGTCCACACATGTTAAGAAATAGTGGTTCTGTGTGATATAGATATCCATGTGCAATATTTCGCCTGGATATTTGGGTATTGGTGTAGGCTTCAATGTTTGCCTTTTCGGATACCTTTGGTATTTGGACTCTGCACAAATTCTGCAGTTTGCTACGAATTTCTTTATATCGCTGCGTAGGCTTGGAAAGAAATACGCGTCGAGTATTTGGGCATAATTTTCCTTGGATGACCGATGTGCTCTATTATGCTCCAACGCAATCGTTTCAAGCTGGTCATTCTCATTAATTAAGTCCAGGACTAGTTTTTCAGTATGTCTGAAACGGGCTGAAGGAAAGTGTTGTACAATTTCCTTTTGTACTTTCCCTAGAATTTCCAGTGTACAGTGAACGCCATTTACTACCTTGGTATCAACTACTTTTTCCGATTTGGGACATAAGTTGTCGAAGTCAGGAAATTGAATTTCATGACGTAAATAACCGTTAAATAGCCTAATTGTTCTCAATTTTGTTCTTTCGCCCATTGTAAGAATAATTTGATTCTTGAAACAATTTATAGGTGTCGGGACTGACCTCATGGTTTGGGACGATGAAATCTCGCTATTTGTGCAGTTCTCGCTAGAACTACTATTACCGGTAAGGTTTTGAATATATTGGCGGGACAGTGCATCCGCGACCAAATTTTCGGACCCAGTGTTGTAATGAATTACCGGTGCAAATTCTTCTATGAAGCTTTTCCAACGTTTTAGCTTCGTGTTCGGATTTCGATCGGATATCGAAAATGTCAGTGGCTGATGATCAGTGTATATATGGAGGTTATTTACTCCATAGAGATAGTTTCTCAGAGACTGTAATGCCCATACAATAGCGAGCATTTCTCGCTCGTTGGTTGCATAGTTATGTTCTGTAGCGCTAAGTGTTCGTGACACAAATGTAATTGGGTGTTTCTCTTGGGACAACACGGCACCAATGGCCACTGATGAAGCATCCGTTGTGAGCTCGAAAGGCTTGCTAAAGTCTGGAAAACCTAAAGTTACATCTTCTGAGGCTAAAATATGTTTTAACTTACCAAAAGCTTCCCTAGCATCCTTTGATAGAGTAATTTTCTTTTTTTCTGATTTTTTTGAACTTACATTACCATTTTCTCCCCGTAATATTTCAGTCAAGGGCTTCGCTATTCTTGCATAATCGCGTATGAAGCGTCGGTAATATCCCGACAATCCTAGGAACGATCTAAGGGCTTTGACGGAAGTTGGCTCTTTAAAATTTAGAATAGCGCTCACCTTGTTCTGGGCTGTCTTAAGTCCGTTCTCGGATACCATAAAACCCAAAAACTCAAGTTCTGATTTGAAAAATGTACATTTTTCTAATGAAATGCGCATGTTCGCATCGAACAGCTTTTTTATTACGATCTGTATGTCCTTTAAATGGCTCTCAGTATCGGGGGAAAAGATTATGACATCGTCTATATAGACATGACAACGAACACCTATGTCGTCACGTAATATGTCATCAATTGCTCTCTGAAAAATACTTGGAGCGTTTTTTAACCCAAATGGCAAACGACAATATTCGTACTTGCCATTGTTGACTGAGAAGGCAGTTTTTTTCCGATCATCCTCGGCTAACTGAATTTGATGAAAACCAGACTTCAAATCAATGGTGGAGTAATATCTTGACTTACCCAGATTTGATAATATGACGGACGTATCCGGGATAGGATATCTGTCGGGAGTGGTTTTCTCATTAAGCTTCCGAAAATCTACCACGAGGCGAAGTTTAGGGTTACCTAATTCATCTACACCTTTTTTACTCACTACCCATATGGGGTTGTTGTATGGTGATGAACTTTTTCTTATTAATCCATCGCGCAGCATTGACTCTACTTCTGAGTTAACAAACTTCGTTGCGGTCATTTGGTACGGATAGCTTCTCGAATAAATTGGTTCGTCGGTGGTGGTTTTTATTGTAACCACCACGTTGGTGTTATACGGTAATGCCTTGCTTGGATCCGCAAACACTTCCCGATTTTCCGTCATAATTTTTTGAAATTTATCTAGTACCTTTTTGGGAATACAATTCTGATCAATATTCTGAAGAAAATTTATTTGGTAATTAGTATCGAGAACAAGTTCTTTAATTCCATCTTTATAGCGTAGAGTGCTATTGGAAGAGTCAACAATTCCGTTAATTTTCTTCAGAAAATCGTAACCTATTATTCCATCGATATTGTTTATTATGGGAAGTATATAAAAGTTAGAAATTTGACCCAAAATACTTATTTGGCATTTTGATTTAATGCGAGTTTCCCCATGGATAGAGTGCACACTAAAAGCATTTTTTATCCTTGATATGCCAACTAAAAATGGAAGGTTTTTAATGTAATTCCTGTCGGCTCCTGTATCCAAAAGGAGTTTAATTTTATGTCCGTTGATCAAATCATGCTCAATATAAGGAAGGCATGCTCCCGATTCTAAAATCCTAACACCGTTGTTACTTTTTGGTTTTCCCGTTGTAAATGAATTCAACTGGTGTTTTCTTGAGAAATTGTGGTTAGAAGGTTTTGAGCGGAAATTGCTATTCCTTTTAGAATTTTGCCTATATCCAGATAATGATGGATCCACTTCCATTGGTTCGACTGGAGGTTGATTTTTATATTCCTGCTCTTTGCGGACAACTTTATATTGTGGATTTTTTCCTAAACCCTGTTCCCTATTAATATTAGAATTAGCGAACGCTGTAGCGAAATTGTACCTTTGTCTATTGGATTCCAGTTCTTGTGCGAGGGCTAACGCTGATGGTAAATCTGCTGGTTGACTCGCGAACAAGATATCCCCGATTGGCCGTTTAAGCCCAGAAACGAATATGCGCAATGCGTCGCTTCGATATTTTTCGTTCAGGGACTTTAGAACATGGCTATCGTCTCCATATTGCATGATAGCTTTATTTGTTATGGAGGTCAGCTTTTTCTCAACCACGTCGTAAAATTCAGATATTGACAATCTACCTTGTCTAAGAGTAGACAGTTCCTGCTCCAACAAATATAATGGTCTCTTGTCGGAATATGTATGGTCTAGTCGAGCAATTATGGCCTCAAAATTGAGCGGAGTACTAAATGATGACAAGACCATATCAACTGAACCAGTAATCTTATTGCGGATTATAGCAACAGCCTGGTAATATATATCAGAGCCAGAGTATTCTTGGTATGGCTTAATCGCAGCTCTTGCTGATTGTCGCCAAGATGGATATCTTTCCATAATGCCACTAAACTCCTGCATTGATTTAGGAAGATCAAGTCTTGGGTTACAATCAACTCTTCTAGAAATGGTGATTTCTTCATATCTTTGGACGGAAGGTCCTGGCTGTTTTAGCTCCATTAACGAAGCTTGAAATTCTTGCCATAGCTGAGTGGCTATGGCGCTAACTTCTTCAGACCTTTGGACGGACGAATCTGACTGTCTTAGCTCCCTTAACGAAGCTTGGAATTCTTGCCTCAATTGAGTAGCGACCGAAAGGGTAATCCTTTCCATCATCTCTTCAGCAGTCAACGACATTTTTAACAAAACAAAAAAAAATTGGAAACCATTGTCTACTCGGCTTGACAAATTTCAACACAAGATTTTCACACAACACTACAAATATGTTATACAAAGTATATAAATAAAATTATAACAGCAGAATATAAAAAGTAATTTCCTAAAGTACATACATTAATCAATTTTACATTTCCTCGTTCGTTGCCATCTGATGTTGTCTGCCGATGACGATGAATTTCCCAGTTGATGTTCACTATTCCGTGTGACTTTCCCTGTAGAATTCCTAATCGCAGCTCCTTCGCACGCTCAGCGATCGAATACGTAAATGTCTGATGTTTGTATGAAGTGAATTAAACTTATTTTTCCACTTTTTCTAGGAATCACTGAATATGTTCGTATTATAAACTTCCTTTTCACAAAAAACTTTATCGCGGGGTTATGGGTATCTTTTGATATACATAGTCCTAGTACTAAGACTTCTGAACTTACGTTGGGCGCCAATTAAGTTTTTAAATAAAACTCTTCGAATTATAAGTTATTGAGATCGTATGATCTCGTTTAATACCAACATAAGACTAAATTTCTTAATTCTATTATCCACCAGGAAACCTTCTGACGCGCAGGTCAGGGTGGACGGAAAATTCCATTACATGGTGTTTGATCTTGTTCAAACAATGAGTTGAACAACAACGAGTTCGCACCATGTGTGATTTGAACAACAACGAGTTCACACCATGTGTTGTTTGAACAAGATCCTTAACAATTCGAATGCAGAGTTCTTAACTCTACATGCATGCGGCAAACATCTTGCATGGCTATTATAATAATGCAAACATGTTGCATTTTATGCGTGGCTGTTACTTATAGTCGTTTCGTTGAACTCTGTCAACATTTCTGGAAGTCGATTATAATCCACATCACCATCACACCATCGTAAACCATTGATATTAGTCACATCAAAATCATTTTGACGACGCGCTTTCGGGTGTAACTCCTGATAAGGATATGGTGGAGCAAAATGATGAGCCATAGGTAAAGTTCATTCAAAAGGTAAAACAGCTAGTTCTTTACAAAATATTGACCGTTTCCCCCGCACACAAACTGGATGTCTATAATAACTTGTGCCATGTCTCACCGTTACACGGTTTGCAATGAAATGAAAGAAATGTTTAGAGTAGTGGTGCTTATATTTTATTCTAACAAAAAATTTGATTTCACCATAAGTGTAACGAGTAATTACTTAATTTCATAACAAAGCAAAAATAACTTAGCTACTTACTTATTTCATATGAATACATAACATATAAATTCATATGAATACATAACATATAAAATTCATTAAAATAATAAGTGTATTAATATTTATTCTCTATACAAAACTGTAAGTGTTGCCATAGCTGTCTGATCTACACCTTTTGAAACCATAAATAAAAATATTCATCCGTCACAACTCTTTTGTCAAAACTTAATCTCAAGTGTTTTTTTTCGGGTTTTGATACAACAACCCCTGGACGTTTTCGCTTGATTTTACGCTCTGTTGTCACACGTACGCCTTCAGTTGAATCTTCATCCGAAACTAAAGATTTTAGGCATTCAAAATTTACAACTTTCAAGTTTTCGAAGTTAAGAGTTATTCCTTTACATTTAATCACATGTTGAGGACCATGTTCAGTTTCAATTTTTAACCCATATGTCTTAGGGCCTGTACATATTCCGATATATAAGCATCAGAACCATAACATGCCACCTCATTGGTCAAATCACCCAGGAAATCAGAGATTGGAAAATTCATGGGTTTGTCTTTACTATCCACAAATATGACACTGTCTGTATCACAGTACAGAATCGAGGAGCTCAGTTTTTCTAGTAATCCATATAATTTAATTCTAGCTAGCTAGCTAGCTAGCTAGGTATGTTTGCATGTGGTAAAGTTTTTAGATTTTCCTCTACATATTTCCATGTAACCCACAAGTTATCATCATCAACCGGGTAAATTGAACAAATTTCTATACCTGGTGATTGGAGAAATTCACAAAATTGATTGAAATTATTAATGACTTTAGTATTTGTTTGATCATCCCTTTGGCCGAACTTCCCCCACAATGAGTACAAAGTTTAGCAATATTACGTCGACCAGAATTTTTTTGAATTTGTTTTTTATCAAGAATGATACATTCCCTTCTCTTGTATGATTCAATAAAACTATCTTTACCCTCATCTGATATATATTCATTACCCCAACCGCTGGCCATCTGTTTAATTTTTAAAAAATTATTGACATACTCAGTAAACAATCCGCCAGTTTTTGTGTTAGGGTCGTACACTGTGTACTCATACTTCCACACCTCATACACTTTCAAAATTTTGTACCCCTTTTGAACAGCTAAGGCTATTTCAGGAATTACCCATGTGCCAGTGAGTTGCCGCTGATCACCTGAGTGATCGCAACTTGAAATGTTATTACCTTCAGCACATTTTCTACAAAGTGTAAAATACAATTTATTGTCGTTTTTCATGGGTAACACAGGTATCAGAAGGTTGTTAGGTGCAATTACATCACATTTTATGAAACCATGCATTGAAATAATTTCATGTATGGGAGGGATGTTATCATTTCGAAATATCTCAGGATGTTTTATAGGGTACGGTGCATATTTGTTAATATACGGATAAAGACTAGTAAAGTCCAAATAACGTATTACCTCGCCTTTTTTGACAGCATGGTATAATTTGAACACCTCAGTACGACCTCCAAATAGAGCATCCCGCACACATATTGGACGATTTATGTCATTATAATATCGTCGCAATTTCTCATTTAAAAGCTTGTCTTTATTTAGTACGCTTTTAAATTCACATTCCCATGTATATACTAGATTGTATCCAATTCTCTGTATTGCCTCGATACGTCTTTGTGTACTTTTATATCTTTGATTTAAAGTTTCTAAAGTCTGAAGGTTATTTTCCCTCGATTCTTGAAATTTAAAACAATCTCTACAACCGTGATAGTAACATCCAAAGAACTCATAGACAGTATTTGACTCTTTATGAAAACCGTCGACGTTTAACCCACACTTATCCAACTTTAACTCACCGTTATTGTTTGCTGAGATTATCAGACCGTTAATTTGGGAGTTTTTCCAGGCTAACCACATACAGGCAATGATGGAATGTGTTTTACTTTTGAAATAACCACTTTTAGGCATTACACCCAAGGTATTTTTGTCAAGATAATTTCTTCGAAAAACTAGCATACATGTCGATGCAATTGTGAGACTTTCTATTAAAGGGTTCATATTGGTCAATTTAATAAATTCATCCATAAATCTTACACAACCGCGTCGTAAAATATCAACATCATTTACACAATATCGTAACAACTCATCTCTATTATTGAAAGTGTCTTGTGCTTTCGTGCTGTATCAATTTAAAAAATCCTTTCTTTCCATAGACTTCATTGTATCGCAACCGTACATTTCAGGTGGGGGGTATTGACCGATATAATTTATATTATCTACAGTATTGAAATAATAAGGATAGTAACCTTTAGCACTGTCTTCAATATCGAAAACTTGTGGAAACTTAGAAAGTGGAAACGGCAGGAAATTTAAAGAGTCAGCAAATGAAACTTGTTCACATGTCAACTTCATAATTTTGGTTCCATTCATTAAAGGTTCAATATGTTTTTTTCTAGCTATTAACTCCGAAATCAAGAAATGACCATCATACCCTTGTAAATTATGTGCATAGCAATATACGTTGCTCACATACGGTCTGGGTATTAAACAATAGTCTAGAAACCTTTGCACAACAGAGGATTGATCACTTTTTTCAAAAATATGCTGTCTGACACCACATGTATCACATGGTTGTTTAATATCTTCATCTTGATAACAATTGTGACAAACATGTTGTGCTACAATTAGATTTGCAACATGTACAAAAGTTGAAGAGCTGTCACCATACAGACCGTCTTGAGTAGTTTCACAATCAAAAAATATGATGAGAAACGTTTTATCCTTTCTACCTATGTAGGGCTTTATAAAACAGTTATGTTGGGCCGGTTGTATTTTTGAACACATCTGACAGAAGTATTCGTCACATTGATGTTTGAGTCCTTTCCTGTATGTAAAATTTATAAATTTTGTGCAAAATACACATATCTTGAAAGTGTCACATACAGTTTTTCCTCTTAACTTTTTATCTAAATGGTTAGCGAAACATAGTGGTCCTCTAAACCCGCGATTACACTCGCTACAATCAACCATCTGTGATACATACACGCAGGGTGGGAATGTGATACAGTACGGACATTTCATTTCACATTTATGAAGCGAATGATTTGAAACTTTATCGCAATAGTTACAAATATAACTTTTGGAAAACAATCCGGTGACCGATTTTATGACGTAAAAATGTTTTGTACTCTCGAAATAGAAGAGGTAAATTTTTTTTGCTGCTATATCCCGTAGTGGAGTTTTAAAAAGAATGGAATGTGGATCTCGAATATTATCAAAAACAACAATTTGATACGCACTTAAGTATTTTTGAAATTTATAAAGATCTAGGATATTGCAGCCATTTTCTCCAATTACCACTTTAGAATTTTTACACAATCGATCAGCCTTAAAATCTAACGATTGTAAAATGACTAAATTATTTAAACGATTTATATTACCCTCAGCCATTTCCATTGCGTAACAAATACTCCTAGGTAGGCATGAAAGATCTTTAGCGTTAGCGACTTTTCCCACATCCACTAAAACTTTTTTTCTTTTTAAAAGGTCAGCATCATCTATGTACTTTTTATTTACGCGCCCCCCGCCGGAAGGAATGTTTACGATATCAGCATGGAATTGTATGATATCATCCGAAAGAAATTTAGTTTTGGACTGGTTAACATTCGCTATAAGGCCAATTATATATTTACCATTAATTTCCTGAATGGGCTTTAAAGCTGACCATATGGGTTTCACGTGTGGTGATTGCGGGAGTGTTATTGCAAAACTCATTTTGCACTCCGGATTTGCGTTAGCACCAATGTTTTCAAGTACCTTATCGAAAATGTTCTCCAATGCACTTAAAGGGCTATCGGTTATATTGGTGAAACCTTTAATCTGAAAGTTTAAGGTGACACCTGTGACATTAAATTTTTTAAATAACTTCTCTTTCCGAGAAATAATTTTAAACGACCTCGATAAATCACTTGAACCTTCCCCTTGTTGATTACTTTTACCAGCACATTTTTGTCGAACATCATCAGACCTGGACGTGTCTTCATTTTGAGCCAAAAGATTTACTATATCACTTAACAAAACATTTGAAAACGACGTGTGATGTAGCTTTGAAAACGCTATTAACTGTAATAAAAATCTGTACTTTTCCTCTACTGTCGAATGGATATTTCCCTTTCTAAATATATCAGCTGTGCATCTTAACCACGTAATGCATGTTTCAAAACTTTTTGTTGCTAACATTATTTTAAACTCCTTAATTATTTTTTCCATCTTTTATTATTATATATAATTTCCCTTATTTCTATTTAATTTTGTATTATATTTTAAACTTCTTAAAATGTTGATTAATTTTAATTTTTCCTCTCCAAACGTGAGAGGTATCACACGGTGCAGCTCGGCTCTTTGCTGGCGCAACTAGACCAGGCGCCCAGCGCGCTTCTTCTTTTTGGGGGGTTGTACAGGTACAGGCTCAGGCTCACGTGATGAGCGTGCACGTTGCAGTCGCCTTTGTAGCTCCTCTATAGTTAGTGGTTGAGGTCCTGGAAGGGGTAATGTTCGGCGTTTTACAACTTTCAGCTCTTGACCCTTATCTGCTGTTGTTGTTGTTTTCGCAAATAAGGTCGTTTTTACGAGTTCCAAACTCGATTTAGCTGGTTCTTCATTAAAGGCTTTCAGTTGTTGCTGGATATCCTGAATATCAGGCTTCCCTTCTTCCTTTAAAAAATTCGTAGAATATCTTTTGCGATATTCGTCCAAAGTTATACGCTTAGGTATACTTTTGTTTGGACGATTCATCCTAAGCTAACCTAAGTCAGCTGAAAAATAGGCCTTGTGGGGCCACAATCTTTAAAAAAAGTATGCCTGTAAGATAAAAAAAAAATTTGTATACTTTAATCAAATAACAATATACAACAACAATATAAAAAAAACTTACCGTTCCTGTACTACAACCGTAGCTTTCAGACTTGGAAAACTTCTGCGTGATAATCAACTGCAACACTTCACTTTTATACTGTCTTCGCACACGTAAGGTGTCATGGATAAGTAATTCCAAACCTCAACAGCAGATGTTTTCACACTAATTACTACAACATGAAACAGGTGATACTTGAAATCATGCAATCACTGAATTAACATTTTTGCCATCTGCCTCTCAAGCCACCTATACCACACGTGTAAAGTAATTAAATATGCACTGCTTAAAACACATTTTTTCCGCAGACACTAATTACATTCACCCTCAGTTGGTTCAATATACAAGTCTTTTCATGTCCAGCGATTCTTGCCTTAAGCGCACCAAGCAAGCGTAAGCAAGCATAAAGCATCTTCTAATTGGCATACACACAGTTTAATTGTGGATTACGCCATCGCTCGACACTATATATGACGTTGGCGAATACCTACCGTTTCGGTTTAAGATGCAGGTGATATTGAATTCTTTCCACATAATATTTCTTTTTCGCAAGTCTGTTGATTCGTAAGCGAGTTAATTAATATGCACCCAATTGCAACACGGACACGAATATGCCCCCATTGATGATACGATCGAATCAGTATGAATGGTTAACAACAAGAACAAAATGCATAACCAGCCGTTACGTACAGTTCTGTACATGATCATACACGAAAAAAAACACCTGTTGTCGACGAAAGCGACGTCTGGGTCAACCTTGGGGGAACCCTTTGATTACAGCAAATATGTATGTGATCGTCAAATCTACCATCGTTCGTTTGCCTTCAAAAAGACTTGAGATATTTTAACCTCCTGAATTAATGAGCTCCTGGTAGGCACTATCGCAGTATTAAGACAATTTATACACAGCTATATGCACTAACATACCACTGTCCGATCATGGTTATTTATGCACATGCACGTTGAAATGCGTATGAAGTTAATTGGATACTTTTCGTAATACATTAAGGCTAGTATCAGAATTCAGCATGGATGGCAATTACCATTAAAATTTCACCCTTCTTTTCACCCATCATTCGTTGTCTTGCACAGACGAGACATATAACGTACAGTAACACGGTGTATTGTATTTCATGGGATCGAGCTAATTTTGATATAGTGCCCCAGAAAATGTGCGTGCAAGGCTTTACCTGTCCCCGTGGCCAGAAGGCACAATTGCAGAAGAAAAATTTGATTACATATCGATATTACAAGGAGCTCATCGTAAGCGAGTTAATTGTATGCAAGTCTCTCTGTTGATTCGGAAGCGAGTTAATTAATATTCACGACATCGCCAATGAACGAAATTCAAGTTGAATTCGCACATGAAGGTACAGGGTATGGGGTTTTCTGTCTGGTTTTCTGCGCGCCTGTTTCACCAATGTACAAAAATTGATTTTAGCAGCCTTTCTAACGTACTCTAAGTCTCCTAACAACCAACCAGTTATGCACACAACATCTTCCAACACATGACACATCTCACAAACTACAGCAAAAACATCTGACCCTATTTCTACCACCTATGACTACCTGACGCACCCAACCGCAACACCCCGATCCTCTATAGCCTTCCATCAACGTTCAAAATCAGCGCCAACCAACTGATCTACTATTGCCTTCTACCAACGCCGCCAATCACAACACACACCTGATCGGCAACCCCTCACAACACAGCCCTAACCCGGACCCTCCATAGCCTTCTACCAGCGCCGCCAATCACAACACACACCTGATCGGCAACCCCTCACAACACAGCCCTAATCCAGACGCTCCATAGCCTTCTACCAGCGCCGCCAATCACAACACACACCTGATCGGCAACCCCTCACAACACAACACAAATCTAAGCTCACCACCTGACAACCCCAACCAACCAACCGCGAAACCCCTCTTACAAACAACAAATCAACGACACACACCTGATACAAAACCACAATCTCAGCACCCGACCCTAGGTACATCCAAGACCGAGACACTCTGATTCACCCTATCCCTCCCAAACAAACGTGGTAACCCAAGCCGCTCGCAACTCTGATTGAAAAAGATTGAAAATGTCGTTCCCACCCATATAAAAACCAGTTTTTCGGTACGTCACTTACTACTTAAGAGTAAGTTTAGTTAGGGTTAGTTAGGTGAGATTAGAAAAAAATAGCAACTAAAGGATAATTCAACTTCGTTTATTTGTGTGAAGTGGCGAAGCGGTCGTCACGATTCGGTTCCTTTTATTTTCTGTTTTCTTTCAAATCCCCTTTGTCGGTCGGTGGTTTTAGGTCGTCGCGAATCCAGTTCCCGTTTCCGTATTCTCGAGAAGGGCAGTCCCAGTGCGGAAACGGGTGGCCCCCTTTAAAAAAATATCCACACACCCTTCTTCGCGGGTTAAAGCCGGGTGGGATTGTCCAAACCGTAGCCAGGATCGGCTGCGGTGCAATAGCAGATGTTGCATTCTTAACATTTGTAACATTAGTTTGACCTGATAAATTGCTAAGTCCATTTTGCTTAACTTTACATAAGGTGATTATTATTCTTTGGTTAATTTTGGTTGTATTTCCTAGATTGATTATTATACTGTTTGTTTTTATCTTAAAAATTAATAACTCGATTATTTTTACATTAAGAGTTTGACTTTCTTACATTTGAACTTAGCAACACTACATTATTAGCCAATGTTATTCGTAAAAATTATACGCAGAAATGCTTCCATGCCTGTCTTTTCAGTTGACTTTTTCAGCATCATGTGAAAGCTGAATGAGAATTATTTACGTTTTACTAGGGCAATGGATTATTCATAAAAATGTTTCCTATTGGATTTCAAACATCATTATGTGCTTTAATCAACAAACAGACAATGAAGACATTATCTCAGATTCTTTGAACAAGTACTTAATTTTCTTGAAAAATTATCAGCCATCTACTCGTTAACATATCTGCGTTATAAATAAGACCACTCGCCATACGTCGCCTAAGAAAATGTAGATTTTAAATACTCGTACATTAGTACCATTCATTGCTTGAATATCTTGTCGTAATTGCATCTTTTTCTACATAGGGACAGTTTTGAGAAGCACTGTTTTTGTCTTTTGAACTTCCTTATTTAAGTGCTTATGAATATTATTTTCCTCTTTCAATCAATACTACTTACAATTTTAGTTGAATGTAAAATTTGATTGGCTGCATGCTGTCTTACATGCTCCTGTTGCTGTGCATTGGATATCACGTTAAAAAACCTAAATTTCAGATAAAGTTACTCATAATTCTTGTCAACTTACCATCACAGAGGATTTATCATACATTTCCATTGTTGGCAACAAGGACATTGAGATTGTTGATATGCCAGCGGCGTTTCGAACAATATCTATATGAATAAAATACTTTAAATGTCTCGACAAATTTTTCCAATTTTATTCGCTTACCATATTTGATCATGAATTATTAGCTATTGCAGCAATATCAGCAAAGTTGTTACCACGATCTAGAATTGACTTGAACTTCTATACGTTATCAAAAATCATTTATCATCTCTTTTGATGAATCACATTCTCCCCTCACTAAAATCTTCAAAGCATTGTTTGTGAAATCACTGTGAAAGTGTAAATGATAAATTCAAAGAAAAAAAATATTACAGCGCATGTTTTGTTGAAAACATAGGATAAATGAAGGAAAACATATGATTTTGTCCGGTAGATAGTAATGTTATATGATCGATTAGATACAGTTGTTACATATGTATACTGTTATTCATCTCTTTCGTACTTTGTTGAAGCAGCCTTATCTTCGGTTTTACAAATTCCGTGTTGAATGCTTTAAGCAGTGGAGGATGCGCCTTGCTCTAAGAGTATAAACTTAATTACTTCGAAAATTCTCACTAGTACCTAAAATTAAAAGACACACTACAGGTAACAAAATCACTGTTGTCAGTTTCAACTCTCATGCAGTAGTAAAATGAACGACAAACAAGTGGTAGATGGATGGAAATAGAAGTACAAATTAAATACTTTCAACGTTAACATATTTTCCAGAAGTATGTAAATGTTAAAGTATTTCTTTCAAAATATATAAACAGACTTCATTTCCTAAAGTTTAAAATATATACTTTCATGATAAAAATATCATTAGTTTATTGTCATTTTTAAGGAAGTAATTAACCCATATCTATTTGTGTTGTTTTAAGAAAAAAATCTATGGCAGCTAAATGAATGTCCTACTAAGAAAGAAAACCGAAACCATAAATTCTTGTATTTATATATCTCAGTTAGATCCATTATTTTCACGCTTTCACAAATTTAAGTTAAAATCCAAAAATCTTTTTCCAAAATTTCCTTAAAAATGTGTATTTAAACTATTAAAACATATGTACATTTCGTCTGGCACACCCAGCTTCTTCAGTGTATAGCTAATTCCCCAAGTTCTGCATTTCTATTTTAACCCCTAACGTTTTACATTTTCATCGCAAAATTTAATCAGCTTAATTGGTCCATTCCCTAAGTCATTATTCATTCTAATCCCTCCAAGTACTCTTCTTATTCCTACAGTTTTACTTATGTTTAACTCATTGACTTTCCTTACCTGTTTTATTACTTTAAGGTTTTCTAGTTCTATCTAATGATTAGTGTCTAGCATATGTTTTGCTACCGACGATCGTACAGTATAACACCTTCTCCTTCTGGCTAATGCTGCCTCTTTCATATGTTCCTCGAATCTCGACAGCATATCTACATTGGGCAGACGAAAAAGCTTGCCATTACGAGATTTGAGGAACAAATGAAAGAGGCAGCATTAACCAGAAGGAGAAGGATTTATACTGTACGATCGTATTTTATATTTTTTGCAAGAAGCCAACCACACCAAATATTCTGGCAAAACGCATTTTTATACTGCTTAGCATTTGTCCAATTCAATCATAACTGAAGTCACGTTGTTGGGATTCGTATACTCTTTAACTTCCGAATCAAAATCTTCCCATAACATATTTAACTGATCATTTGAATTGGTTGGAGACTGTAACTGACTTCTTTCCTGGCTATTGTTAGGCACGTTTTGAATGTTCATATTTGAAACATTAACATCAGTCAATATGGAATAAAGCTTATCGACAGCTATTTAGTAGGCAATTGCATCAACAAAACCATTTTTTTTAAATCTCGGGTCAAGAATGTTGGAGTAGGCAATTGAATAATTTTGCTCTATATTATTCAATCTACGATCTAATTCGAACAGTAACATCGAATTTGAGCTCTTTACCTAAGGCAAATATTCACTTGGAGTTGCAAATGGAGTTATGCTTTTTTAACTTCTTATAATATAAAGTTATTGATGAAGTACTAACGTATTTTTCAGTGCTTGAGGCGTTTGTTATTGTCTCAAACATTTCCAACACTTGTTTCGATTGCTCTGCAGTCATTAATTATTAATAGGGACAGGTATCATTTCTTCTGCACTGGCGACTCTGGAAGAATTAATGAGAGCTGTAGTGGAAACTAGTGCATTTTTGAGCACTAACGCTCGGCGTATCATATCAAACGTAGAGTTCCACCGAGTTAGAACATCGTTTTTCAGCTATAAAAGTGGAAGACCCATTCTTACCTGTGTAGCCTTGAATTGGCTGTATCCACTACTACTTTTGTTGAAAAATTTTGAAATCACTTTCCACTTGGCTGTAACAAAATGAATTTCTTGCAGTCCTGATTGGGTCACAATATTTAATAAACGTGCCAAGCAACCCCAATTGCGCCATTCACATAAACCTACAGCTGATTTCATATTGGCAGCATGATCAGTTCCTACTACCTCAATCTTGCATTCTAGACCTCATTCAGCTGCAATATTACGCAATTCTCTTGCTATGTTTTGGCTGGTATGCTTATCAATATACACTATGCAGCCTAATTCCATGTTTTGTAGTGCACCTGCTGAAGCAGAAATAGTGCTTCTATCGGTTTCTGGAGGTTCCACTTGTTGGCAAGTAACAGCTGTTTGTCCCGTCATTTGTTGTGCAAAATGCTTTCTTTTTAATTGACGTATCAGACCGCATGTCGATCTATTCAATACTGACAGCAGTTGCCCACAGTAAAGACACCTTAATCTAAATCTGGGAATGATAATTATGTTCTTAATGAAAAAAAAGGTAAAAAAAACCTCTAACTTTTCAGTAAAATATAACTATCACACTATTGACAATTTTGCTACATTTCTTCACAGAACACACTTAACTTAATCCACAGAAGCAGAATAAATACGCCTCATGGAGACTCAAATACGAATGAAATGATACAAGTGAAATGCCTAATAGAAACAAAAAAAAACATTCACACTAAATACAGCTGAACAATAAAGTAAACAGACCCTCTTTTGACCTTCCAAATCTGATTTTTTTATTTGTTTAGCTGAAAAAATAACACTTTGAAATAAATAGTGTTTTTCCTGCTAATCTCTCTTATATATTCAACCATAAATAACAAATCCAACCTTGGCTTTCTTTAAACTCAAAAACCATATTATTCAAATTGTATGCAGTTTTTATTGTTCAACTGTATGTATCAGACACGAAGAAAGTCTATTTGCATATTTACAGGGATATACGAGATGTCAGGCCAACATATCTACCAGCCAAGTTCTAGAATCTGATACTGTTATGCAAGTATCGAAGCAAAGTTGTGTCTAGTGAGTCGGTCAAGACATTCCATGGCACTGTGCCGCATAGCGCCAGCGCACTGCGCTGATACCGAGGCTGGCGTTGGAGTCAAAGTATCAGCGCAGTAAAATTCGATGCTTTACATCACTCACTCAAATCACTTGTCAGAAGATCAAACCAAAAAATTGTTCAAAATTTTGAATGAGCATCCAAAGTTATTTAGTGAGCCAGATGAAAAACTCAAATACACTACAGTAGAAGAACGTGAGTCCGTATGACGACAGACTGACCTGTATATTCGAAGTCCTTTTCTTACCCTATTTCATTAAAACCGATAGTAGACCAGAAGACGCAAACACTGGCTAATACCAAAAAAACTAGGCGCGTCATAGATTTTCGTAAACTTAATGAGGTTACGACTCCAGATACTTATCTCATGCCTGAGATAAACAAGATATTGGCAAACTTAGGCCGAAACAAATATTACACAGTTATTGATCTGAAGAGTGGTTTCCATCAGATACTAATGAAAGCCAAAAATATGGGAATGACGGCTTTTCCCTAAACTATGGTAAATATGAGTTCACACGCCTTCGGCCTGAAAAACGAGCCAGCGACATTCCAAAGAGGAGTTGATGATATACTTAGCAAACATATTGGAGGCGAATGCTAACCATATAAAGATGACATATTCATATTTGAACAAAACGAAGACGATTTTGTACAACATGGATGTAGTGTTAGACACATTGAAAAAGGCTAACTTTAAGGTCCAAGCAGACAAGTGTGAATTCTTAAAGAACGAAGTTGAGTTTCTTGGTTTCATTGTTTCTGAAGATAGCATCAAATCCAACCCTTAGAAGGTCAAAGCAATTGCTGACTTTCCCCCACCTGTGATATTGAAAAAGCTTCGATACTTCTTAGGTATGGCAGGCTACTATTGACGTTTTGTTCTATATTTCGCGAAAATCGCAATTTCCCTAACCTCACTTCTAAGAGGAGAAGAAGAGAGAGTTTCAAAAAATATATCCCATCAGGTCGCAGGACGGCATGTTGGTATACCCAGACTTCACCAAAAATTTTGAACTTACAACGAATGCCTCCCAAAATGCACTCGGTGACGTACTAAAACAGAACGCACATTAAACAGCAACCAACGAAAAGGAAATCTTAGCCTTAGTCTTTACGCAGTTTTCAATGCGGATCCCGGAGAATTAAGATATTCACCGACTATCAGTTACTGGCATACGCTCTAAGTAATCGGAACATGAACATCAAACTGAAGAGATGGAAGGCTACATTGGAAGAGTACAATTACGAGCTTGGCAAGGCAAATGTAGTAGCCGACACTTTTCCAGGAAGCCGATAGTCCCCAGTATCAATTCAATGACTGCCAGTTCTCATAGTGATGAAAGCTCATCCCACAATCGAATTTTATCGGTAGAAACTCCAATCAACGCATTCAGATGCCAACTTTTGCTAAAAATTTACACAGAAATCAGCTACCTGGTCGAAAAACCTTTTCCGAATTATACCAGGCATACCTTTTCCGAGCTCCAATACGTCAGGGAGAATTTGACCTCCTGTATTAGACGTGAAGCTAACAGGCTAAAGAACGAGATCCATGGGAAAATATCCATGTTCAGAAATAAGCAATAGAAAAGTTTCTTGGAAAGCCGCGACCTCGGCGATAACAACTTCTGGAGAGTATTGAAATACTTCAGGAAAAAAAACAAGCAACTGACACCGCCGTTGAATGGTCTGCAAAGTTAGACAGAGTAGACTTTAGATTATCGTGGTTACCTGACGAGTGCGTCTTAACACCACGAGCTTCTTAAGCTACGGGTACGATATGTTCGCACCAGACCTCCCATAATCGTACTTGCTTAGCACCCATACCGAAGTATGAGCCACTTAACTTTCGGAAAATGGGTACCAACTTTATTTCAGAGCTTGACAGGGCTAACTAACACTTGGTCAAGATTGGACCTATCAATCATCCATGCCGCTTTTTGGGTAACGGCACCCCTGTTGTAAGCGCAACAGCACGCCAATACATCGCAATACAGAAGGATCCGATTATCGTGCATTAACCGTTTCCAAGCTGTTGCAAAGTTAGACAATATGCTACAATCAATTATGGACACCATAAGTGCGATCTTACACTTTCCTCAAATTGGAGGCCAATCAGTCTTCTTCCTACCATCGCCACAGAGCGAATCATTCTCTCTCATTTGTTGGATGAATTTTAACCAGATCTATTATTCAGGAAGAGCAATTTGCATTTAGGCCCCAACATTCTTGTGAACTTCAGTTTGCAAAGTTAGTTCAATGTATAAGAAATGCCATGAATAGGGCAATAACTTGTGATGTTCGACGTAGCCAAAGCATTTGACAAAGTCTGGCATGCAGGGCTTATATATAAACTGCATCAGTTCAAACATGATTGCTGGCAAAATTGTTCACATTATTTCAACAGTTTGTCCATGTAAAAGGAATCAATTATTGTAGGAATTAAAAAATAATATAAATATTAAATATCCTACTAATACAGTAATTATAATTAAAAATGTATGATCGTGAAAAAATGTAAGTTGTTCTATTAAGGTACTAGTCCACTTTAGAAATTTCAAAAAATAGATTTTTTTATGCATTTTTCGACTCCTTAGAACTTCAAAAATGACCTCCAGAAAAATCTTTTCGAAATTCAAAAGTTTAATATATAAATGGCGACTTTGAGTGTGTGTGCGTTTTCGGCTCTTTTTAGGTGTTCGATCAGCTGATGGCCGCGTCCCCTTCTCTAAAATACCGGTTTCTCCTATATACATTATATTTGCGACTTTATTGCATGTATTCAGTGGTTATTTAGACTTCTACATACCAATTGCGTGGTTTTGAAAAATTGTCTAATTTTTCATTTTTCACAAAATGTTTGTCAAGGAAATGGAACAAAAACTTTAAACACGTTTTACGCAAAACAACGTTTTTTCACATGGCAGACAGATAATCTCCGGATCTACCGAACCAATTTTCGAAAACTTTCATGTGTTTTGTTTGTTGGAGATTATTACACCATAATCCACCAAAATATTAGCAAAAACTTGAGAGTAAAAATTTGGCGTTCAAAAAACTCCGCAATTTTTTTTAACTGATTTTTTTTGAAAACGGTGATGGATTACGGTGTAAGAGACCTTGCTTTTTAAAGTGTCGTCTAATTTCCTTGTTTCAGATCTACCAATCCATAGATTATCTGTCTGCCGTGGAGTAACGATTTTTTCAGAGCTTAATTCCAGCACCGTCTATAAAAAAGAATAATCAATGAAAATTGAAATTTTATTTTTTTGTATTATCCAAATATAAAACAATACTATAAAAAAAGATCCTTGCCAATGTATACTAAAGTTTCTGAGAAATAAATGCTTGAAAAGTGGTATTTTTTTGCCTTCTAAAGTCGACTTGCACTTTAAAGGGGAAGCTGTATCTTCAAGCCCTAAATTTGCTCACGAACATGAAGAACAGGGTAGTAATCTTCAAACAGATCATACGACCATCACTCATTTATGGAAGTACTATAAACGGAACGGTCACACTAGCTAGACAAACATACGACAGATGCAAATCTGCCAAAATCGTGCACTTCGAAAATTTTTGCAAATCCTATGGTATGTTAGAAACACTGACATACATAGAGACTAAAGAAAAGAGACCATTGACAAATACATACGCGACAAAGTACTCAAACTATCTGACAAAATAGAGGATCATCCTAACGAAACCATGGGACTCCTATGATCTGACAATTCCAACAGAAGGCTGGCTTGGAAAACCCTGGCACAACTGACGGATTAACGAAATCTAATTGACACTCCATAAGCTCGGATGAGCAGACTGAACCAATTATAACTCACATTGCTAAAGGGAGCCAGAGTGCGTGAGCACCACAGTATATGGAGACCCAGTAGGTAATGTTTCATATAAAGGTACACTATCAAGTGCGTCCCGCGGTTCTACTGGACATAATCATATGCTCTACTTTGTCTAGCACACGTATTTGATTTTTTGTTTCGCATAGAAATCACTGGGTTCTCTCTTAAATCCCAATTTCTTTTTGGATTCTAACAGCTCGTTTGCACACTGTCTCTTGTATACACTGTGGTGAGCACCAGCTCAAGGTAAAACCCAGTTCCACGACGACAGTGTATACCAGTGGCGTACCTAGGGGGGTTACGGGTTCAACCCCCCTCCCCCCCTTGAAGAAAAATTGAATGCTGAATTGACTCTGTGGTACAGAAAGATAGGGCATATTGAAATAGTAAACCGCCCAAAAACGGCCATAGATGGGTTAAGCAGGTGTAATTCAAGCATTATGCCGAATATATCGTAATTGCTAGAAATATTGGCTGTTCTCCCAGTATCTACGTGTACAAACGAACGATCATTTTACACATTACGACGACTAAAAACATACTTGCGAAATTCCACCAGCAATGAACGGTTAAATGGATTGGCACTTATAAATATTCATAGGGATCTCACTACATCTACAGGAGAAGTGTTAAATGAGTTAATGAAAAAAAAATCGTCGTTTAGATATTTCACTATAATTTTATCCGGCGAAGCGTTCTGTTTTATGCTTGGAATTTAAATCCCATTTTGCACTGTTTCTCACCGTTACTTTAGATGAGTTTTGAATACTAAGTTTGAATCATTATCGGCATTTTAAAACTTTGATCACCTCGCGTAAATTTAGAAAATTCGAAGATTCGAATGTTATGAATTATACATCTCAAGCATATTTACATAAGGCTTCGTCATTGCCTGGTTGGTAAAAATAATAATCGATGGCGCAACCGCCAAAATTGGGCCTTCGGGCAATATTAGAGTTATTTCATTTACTTAACCAACGGAACATTAGGATGTGAAGTGGTCAGGAACACGCTCACCCGTGATTATTACCCTGATTTGATTCAGGTTCTCATTCACAGCTGAGTGAAATGATAGTGTGGCATCAAATCTCATTCCCGAAAACTATTTGTCGACAAGGAGCCTTGAACTAGCGTTAACCACTAAGTCACCCACTTTAACAATTATTCGCCGAGACACTCTGGAACGTGGGAGTTGAGTGAGATTCAGTATCTCTACGCAATTAGATCTTTCATCTATTTCACAGTAAAACCCATATGGGCCTGATTTACGGCCTATGGTGCTTTAGAGATCTCACCTAGGGGTGATACGGGCATAATTTGCACAAATTGGATCCATGTGTGTCGTTATCTTTTACTTATTGTATGAAGCGTAGCAATTTTATATATAGATACAGAGTTGGTAGGAACATTCGAATATGGTCACCTGATTGAAAGTTTTCGAAGTAAAACTCCAGAAAAGTAATTTATTCAATTCACACCCATATCTTAGTAGCAACAGTTATATTTTTGAATGTTTTTTTTTCTATCTTTTATCAGAACCCTCAAAAATGGATTGTTTTTATTTTGTCATATGATTTGTAATCTGAGGATTAGGCCTATTGGGGAAACCTCGTTAAAAAAACGCGTACAAAAAGTCTACCTCATGCGTTACGTGGAAATGACGACAAATTTGCTTGAGAGCACAGAGTTGCTTCCCTGCATGGGCTGCGAACAAGCTTAGCCAGCCCTGATTACGGTAATACTCTGTCTGTGCTTAGTGACAGTTTCCCTTTCCCACGCCATTTACTTCATTAGTTGCTTCCTTTTCTGGCCTGTAGGTGTTGAAGGCGTTTCAATATATGTACTTGCAAACATGCATATACACTTTACGGTTCCAAGGAAGTCTACAAATACAGTGTAGATTCTTTCACACGTCAAGCGCATAATTTTATAATTTGAATGAAAATATCATGAATGATTCAAGTAAATGAAAACAGACATGCAATCGGGCTAAAGTCTGCCAGAATTATTTTTGGAGGACTCCAACTTTGACCGGTGAAAAAGTATGATTACATAATTATATCTTCATATCTACACCGAAGCACTAGCAAACGTACCTAGTTAAGACTTCAAAAATACGACCCCCCTTATCAAAATCCTGCGTACGCTACTGGTGTATACAATAAACAGTGAGAAATAAAGCTTCAAAATTAATTTTAAGAGAGAATCAAGACAAATTTAAAAGTTATCACAGTGAAATAACTATAATTAAAACACGTGTTAAGACGAGCAGACCGTATGTTCACTCAAAGTCACGGTCGTTCTTCGAAACAACCGCGGCTGTAAGCCGCTAGACTGAGGCCATTGATTCATTCAGGGAACGGCTATCCGAAGGACGTTAAAAGAACATTTCATCTCAGATTGGTTTAATGTAAACCGGTGTATATATATATATATATATATAAGTATATATATATATATATATATATATATAAATATATATAGGTATATATATATATATATATACATATATGTATATATATATATACCGGTTTACATTAGACCAACGTATATATATATTTATATATATATATATATGTGTGTGTGTGTGTGTGTGTATGTTCAACTCATATTAAGAAACACTTGTAATAACTGAGAAAAACCCATTTTGTCAATGAATCCTTCGGTATAACTTACTCCCCTTAAGTTAGTTTTTTACCTGATTCAATGGCAATTGGAGGAGATGAAGCGTTGGCCTATAATACCTCTATAAAGACGACGAAACCATAAAGCCTTGCAAAACCCAAGATTTCGGGCTATCACATAATTAGAAACACATACAAATTGTTTTAAAATTCATTTATTCATGCAAATATTTTACCAAATGAAACAATAAATTACAAAAACTTATCAGTAACGTATCGAGAAATCATTCTTCTGCTTTACAGCTACTTGTAGGCAATTTAGCATTGGCGTTATAAGTTTCCTACATCTCTCCACATGTATGGCTGATCATGCTTTTTCACCGCTTCAAACAATTGTTCAATGTTTATGAAATTTCTTACTGCTATGGCTTGTTTTTTGTCTCCCTTAAAGTGCTTCATTGGATTTAAGTCCAGACACAACAATAGCCAGTCTAAAACGGCAACTCTGTTGTCCTCCAGAAACTTCTTTGTGTCGTGTTCAAACTTCCATGCAGTAGGAAAAGCCCATGCCAACATATTGTTTTCTTAGATATTGACGTACTTTTCCTTGGTTAATATTTCTTCTATACACATATCACATATTTAAAAATCTTTTGCATTAGGGCCATTGCAATTTATTTTTGTTCCGTCGCTCCAAAGGGAGGATTTTCATTCATTGTTCCAAGTTAAATATTTCCGTGCAAAGTCCATTCATTTCTTTCGATTAGTTATCGTTACCAGGGGCTTTTCTTGGCTATCCTGCCATTGAGTTCGGCTTCCACAAGACGATTTCTGACGGTTCCCATCGAAATATCGCTACTTTCCCCGAAAATTCAGCGATGAATTTCGAAAGGCGATCTTTTTGGGCTCTGTTTCGATGTGTGTGTCTATTCATACTACAGACAACTGTCTTTCTTTTCTTATCTTGGCAGTCCTGCGGCTTTTCATGTGTTTCAGTGCTCTGTAAACCATTTTGTTGTTGATGGCAACTGTGGATGTCGATACCGGATAAAGTACAACACGTCTTTACATGGCGACAGTTTATTGGAGAAGGAAGATAGAAAAGATGACAGCTCCTCTCATAGAGGTTATGACAGATATCAGTTGACTTAAGGGGCCGTTTACAACACCCCAACTTGGACTAATCAGTGATAAAATCACAGAACCAAACTTAGCAATTAACAATTTTCTTTGACAAACAATTCAAATAAATTCTATATTAACTTGATTCACTGTTAGTCCACTACCAAACCGAGGCCCTTTGCTCCGAACTCCATCTTACCAGTGCTAACTGCTTTAGTTAAACAATCAGCGACATTCTTGTCTGATGAAACATATTCGAGTATGATGAGCCCATTGATGACATATTGTCGATAGAAATGGTAGCTCACCGCAATGTGTTTGACTCGAGGGCTGAACGCGACTCGACTTGCCAATGCCATGGCACTTTGATTATCACATTTAATGACGATGCTCTTCAACTCCACGAACTGGCGGATGACAGGAACTAACCATAATGCTTCTTTTGCCGCGTGTGACATAGCGACATACTCCGCTTCTGTGCCAGAGTACGACTTCCGCTCGTCCGATTCATTCGCCCAGTCTGCGTTGACGAATCCGCTTATTGGTCTGGTGTCTCCTCGCCGATATGCAATTCGATAGTGACTGGTGCCGCGAACATACCTCAGAATACGCTTGACGGCCATCCAATGAGTTGATTTATAGCAATCGTTGAAGCGACTGACACTGCTGACTGCAAATGCCAGGTCTGGACGGGTGGCCTGTACTAAATACAACAGGCATCCAACCGCTTCACGATACGGGACATCTTGCTCCAACTTGAGTCCGTCAGACCCTGTCAGCTTCTCCGACGAATTACAAGGGCTACCGACCGGTTTGCAATTCTCCATGTCGTATCTCTCCAAGATCTCTTTTGCGTACTACTCCTGGTTGAGAGTGATAAAGTTTTCCTCATACTTAATCGTCATGCCTACACAAGTCTTCGCCCGACCCAAGTCTTTCATATAAAACTTTGTAGACAACTTCTGCTTTAGTTCATCTCGTGTCGTGGCATCCTTCCAGAAAATCAGGAAATCGTCGACGTAGATGGCAACAACCAAATCCCCGTTCTTTCCAATGTAAACACACGGATCTTCCTCCGATTTCAACAACCCGAATGACAGCAATGCCGCGTCGAGGCACCGATTCCATTGTCGACCGCTTTGTTTAAGCCCATACATTGCTTTATGTAGCTTGCACACTCTGCCGGAGCCATCTTCGAATCCGTTCGGTTGCAATGTATAAATATCTTCATCCAAATTACCTTGAAGATACGCGGTGACAGCATCCATTTGGTCAATTTCCAGTCCACGTTGAGCTGCTAGTGCAATCAAAATGCGAAGTGAACTATATCGAACGACTGGTGAAAATATTTCACCGTAATCAATTTCATATTTCTGCGAACATCCCTTCGCAACGAGCCGTGCTTTGTACCGCACGATTGAACCATCCTCAGCACGCTTGTTTTTGTATACCCACATGGTTTTTATGGGCTTTCGACCTTCAGGTAAGTCCATCAACGACCAATTGCCGTTGATTTCAAATGATGCCAATTCGTCCTTCATGGCCTCAATCCACTTCTCACGAGCAGGTGATTCGATGGCCTCTTGACGGCTTATTGGATCTTCCGCCGTACAGTCTCGTGTGAAGTATGAGACAAATCCGTCTCGAACAACTGGCTTTTTCTTTCTTTCAGAACGTTTCGGCTCGCCTGGCGTATTAGGCAACTTGATGGCTGGTTTAAAATCCGGATCATCTGAATCGTCCAATATCAGCTCGTCGATAGGGGTCACTCCACCCACGTTCTCGGCTGATTCATCAGGTTGAGCTGGCTTTGAAGCCCCAACTGACTTCGATGGCTCGTCATCCTCATCGCTACTATCCACAACGAATAATGATCCCATTTTAGCTGGTTTCGGTGACAGGAATGTCACATCTCGACTGGTAAACACGCGTTCGCTTGCCGGGTCATAAAAGCGCATGCCTTTCTGTGTATCCGCGTAGCCCACGGAATACATCTCGACTGCTTTCCTGTCCCATTTCTGGCGTTTCTGCTTCGGCACGTGCACCATTGCCGGTGATCCAAATATCTTAACTTCTGATAAATTAAGCTTTTGTCCTGTCCAGATTTCTTCTGGAGTGGCTTTCCCACTTGATCTGTTGATCGAACGATTAACCATGTATGCGGCGTGGTTAATGGCCTCACCCCACAGTCGCTTTTCCATTTCCGCATCAGCAAGCATACAGCGAGCACGAGCGTACGGTTCATTCTTTCAGCGACTCCATTTTGCTGAGGAGTGTAGGGGATAGATGTCTCGTGGATAATTCCGGCTATGGAGCAAATCGATTCCATGGTTTGATTACAAAACTCCATGCCATTGTCTGAACGCAATCGTTTGATTCTGCGCCCTGTCTGGTTTTCAACCAAGGCCTTGAAGCTCTGGAATGCCTGTGCGACTGCTGACTTTTCGCTCAAGAAAGAAATAAATACCTTTCGTGAGAAGTCATCGATCATAACGAGGAAATACCTGGCTTTTCCTAATGTAGGTGTCTCCATAGGTCCACACAGGTCCATATGAATTAATTCGAGTACATTCCGTGTCCTAATTGTGACCTCATTCTGCTTGAAAGCAGCACGCGTTTGCTTTCCTTCAGCACAACTGACACATCCATCCAGATCTTGTTTTCTTCCGTCGAATACAACTCCACTATTTGCTGATCGCAAACGTTCCATTCCTGCATAGCTTATGTGACCCAGTCGGCGATTCCAGTCGACCACCTCGCTATCCTTTGCCAATATACACCTCACATGCTGTGCATCAACACGATATACTCCGTTGTATGACTTCGCCTGGATGAGCTGCTGTCCTCGAGCGTTGAATATTTTGCACCAGTTCTTGCTGAACGATACACTGTTTCCGGCATCTGTTATGGTTCCTACAGACAGCAGGTTTGCTCCCAATTTCGGAACAAACAGCACGTTTCGAACAACAATGCCGATTCCGTTGACACTGATGTGCACGGTCCCACATCCATTTACTGGCAAACGTTCGTCGTTCGCGATAGAAATATCCGGATATTCGATGCTCTTGAAATCCGATAATATGTCTCGACGAAACGTCATGTGCCGCGATGCTCCACTGTCGATGAACCAATCTTCCTTGCAATAATCACCCGCAACTGCGGTAAATGCATTCGCGTATTTCGCGTCTGGTATCTTCTCTGCGAAGTTTACACGTCTGGTCTCGACGTTCGATGCTCGTGAGGGGCATTTATTTTTGTATTGTCCGAGTTGACCACATCTGAAACACTTCACGTTTGTTCTTGCACCTCCATTGCTCTTCTCTGAGCCACTCACATTGACTGGCTTCGTTAGCCGTCCGCTACTGCCAAAAAATGCTGTATCTGGCTTGTCACTCGCCGGAGTCAACGTTAATAGCATCGATTTGACTTTCTCCACACTGATGGTCGTGCCGCTACCTGCGAGACCCATCACAAACGGCTGTTATTTCACTCCAAGTCTACCGATCATTAGCAAAGCGACGACTCTGTCCTCAATGACCACCTTGGCGTCCGTGCACCGTTTCCATGAATCCATCATCTTACCGATGAAATCGTCAATTGACGCACAATTTTCTAATTGCGTCGTTGTTAAGCCAACGATAGCTGCCACTTCACGATCTAGTCCGGATTCTGCGAAACATTTCCCAACATATTCCATGTGGCCAGCGGAGTCGCCGCATCATCGAATTCGTCACCGTTGATTCACACGCGAGGTATAGCCAACCCATGGCCTCCTGCAGCTTTTCGCTATCTGTTTCCGTGTCGGGGGCTGGCGCGACACACTTCGCCAACTTACGTGTGCGCAAAAATGCAAGCATCGATCGCTTCCAATCTCCAAAATTTTCTCTGCCTTTCAGCTTCTCGAATAGGATTTCTCCCTTCGTCATCGCTTGGCTGTTGAACGTTGACCACGTTGAATTTTGATTGCTGATTATACGCGACAGCTTGAAATTATTTAGGAAAATAATTGCACACACTTATTACCCGCTTCTCTCCGGTTTTATTTTCGACTCCTGGGCCCATAACCTGTTGTTGATGGCAACTGTGGATGTCGATACCGGATAAAGTAAAACACGTCTTTACATGGCGACAGTTTATTGGAGAAGGAAGATAGAAAAGATGACAGCTCCTCTCTTAGAAGTTATGACAGATGTCAGTTGACTTTAGGGGCCGTTTACAACACATTTTAATGGAACACTATGCAGCCGACAATTTGTCGATATGATAAGCCTAACTCTCTCGAATTTACAATCTTTTGTCTGACTAGAGGAGTGCAACCCTTTGCCTTTCCTAACGCTATTGAAATTAAAAATACTTTTTAAATCTTTGGAGGTCACGTTTGACCTGCAACTGGCTTTTTAAAACTGATCACAACGAATTAGCATGCCATTCTATTTATAGTCACAGTGTTTCTACTTACGTGTCCGCTCAAAGTCTTGGGTTCCAGGACTTTGTTGTCCTGTCGTCCTAATAGAGGTAGCATCGGCCATCTCTTTGCCTCCCTCAAATATCATTGAATAGAAACGTAAATTTAAAGCGCAATGCATACATTTAAAAGTTCAATATAAAGGTTACAGAATACAAAAAGTGCATTGTTAAATTTGCTCAAGGTGAATTTATAGTCATGAAAACAATATTGAGTCACTAGCTTGATGCTCGCTTTCTTCGAGATGATCGGAATAATTCAAATTTGGTTCCATCGCTAAATAAAAAGTCGTCCCAAAACTCCAAGGGCTTATTTGCAGATGCTAATTTTTTCCACTATTGATTTTATTCACCTATAATTTTCTCTTAGCAATGCGATCATATAACCCGTACTTCCTTATCAATCGTCAATCTGCCTCAACAATAAAGTCACATATCTCCTAATACACCTTTCGGCTATTTCGTTAAAATTTTCGGTCTGGCCTATCGTTGTTTCAGTAAGTAGATATACGTAGTAACTTTAGAATTAACTGACATTAATAATTGTGAAAGCCTGTTGTCTGTTAAAAAGACAGTCGGCGAATTACTGAAATGGGAAAGATTCACTGAACGCATTTGAATTCCAATCCAAATCTCCCAAATTTCTACTACAAAAATATTATGCACAATATGTTTGCTTTAAGTTAAAAACCATTCACTATTTCGTTTCCATCGAATTTATTTTTTCTCTTATTTATTATGAAACGTGTTTCAGGGACGCCAATACGGGCTTTTGTCTGAAAAACAACATAAGCTATTACGAAGAACGTATATTGCTTCAATTTTTTTTTAGCTTTTTTCGGTTTATTATCCTTTTATTCCAATATTGCAACAGACCACTAAAAATAACTTACAACTAGAGATCTAAATTTATAGTTGAATTTCAATAGCAACCAAAATATAATAACGTTAATTAAGACACAACTTCTCTTGCTTCGCTCGCTCGCACGGATTTTTTAATTGCGAAAATAATACAATAAGCAAAAATACGTATAGCTAATGTTCGATGCTCCACCTTTGCGACAAACTTCCCTTATCGCAGACATCAGCGACGAGAAAATCGCGTGCTAGAAGTCCCTTTTGTTCAATGCAAAGATTAGTTTTTTCATGCCGTAGTTGACCTTGTACATATTCCCACTTATCATTTAGTTTATTGGTAGTTTGACAAGGAGCCATAACTACTAAAAATGGCATTGAATTGCTTCGTTGTACTGTTCCACAGCTAAGCTCATTTCGCAGGATGCCATCATAGGTGAGCGAAAAAAATTGAGATTTCGTCACGTCTGGCTTCTGACAATCATACAATCCTAAATTAAATGGTTCCTCATTATTTTGCTGAAGGTCATCGAAGCAAAGATGGCTAGACAAAGAAACAAACCTGAAATGTAAAAAGCATGATACTTTTGAGCATAAAGTACTGCAAATAATAAATGAGTTTTAAATTTAATCTCTTTAAGATCGCTCTACAATACACAAAAAACGAGCAAACGTTGCTTTTCTACTAAATACTCAAATACTAACGTACTCTGATAATATCAATATCATGGACCGTAAAGCAGTGACTAAGAAAGTCAGCTTAACCTTAGAACCGTGAAGGGTCAAATCAAACGTTCCTCGTAAACTTGGGCACTCAGTGCCCACATTGTACTTTAAATGAAAATGTCTGTTTTCTTTTCATTTTTTTGTAATTCAAATATTTCATCATTATTGATTTAAAAAGTATAAAATTTTGATGAATTGTTTAAGTTATAGAGAAGTGGAAAATAAAAAAATATGTATAGGTTACAGAGCAAAATGAATTTTAAAGAACGATTTAAAGTGGAGACTGTCTTCTTTGTCTCTTGTTTCGCTGCTGACTCGATATTGGTGTACTCCCTCGTAATGGGCGTGGTGTCGTCGCCCGGGACGGGCCTGGTGTCGGTGTAGCCGATGGAGATGATCCAGGTGTACTAGTATTATATAGCGAGTCTGCGTCGTGTTGACTACATTTTCCAGGTAACAATGAGCGCATTGTCGAATGTTATGAGCCTTACATGTTGGTGTGTGACATACATCACATAGCGCAGTAGTTTTATCATCGTTTTTTGATTTTTTTACATGCTTCGCATCTACGCTTTCGATGGTTTACCTGAAATTGTAAAAATGCCAAAATAAATTACTTGAAAAATAATTTTAAATTTTTTTTACCTGGACAACTGGCAGCAACTGTGCTGAGTCCAATTCGAAGCCAATCAAATCCATGGTTTTTTTTGCCGTTTTCGTTAACTGTGCTCCTGTGGCACGACGGTGCAAATGATTCTTTGCCAGCTCATATGCAAGCTCTTTCAGAAATAGCTTACGTTTCTCGGACTTATCCAAGTTCCGTGATGGGATTTAAAGGAAAGCAGACAATTCAAACAACCGAAAAGCAGCAAGAGCAGCAACATCGATAAGATTGTAGAACAATGCCATCGGCCATCGGTTAGTTTTGCGTTTACAGGTAAAGCCCCGGAGTATTTTATCGAATGTATCGATACCTCCTCTGTGCTTTTTGTAGTCATGAATGACTACTGGCTTTGTCGTATTTGGATTTATTTCTTCTGAACAATGTGCAGTCGACAAAAGCAAAACATTGTTTTTCGTATTCGTGGTGTAGCTCACAAGTTGACACGGTCCGGAGACGCAAAATACTGAAGAGAATTTACCTCTCTTTTTTGCTTCATCTTTGCTTGCGAATATTTTCGGCAATTCTACTTTGTGGCTTCTGATCGTTCCAACCATGGTCGTCCCCTTTTCCAGCAAATCATTCCCCAATACGACACCCGTGAAGAAATTATTCAAAGTGACATTTCCACCGATATTCAAATAATCCCTCATAAGGCGAAGCACAAGATCATGTGAAATACCCTTCGATCTTTCGGCATTGGGTTGCGCACCCAAATACAGCTCAGCAGCCAGAGGATAGTTGGTTTGTGAGTCAACTAACCAGAATATTTTTATTCCGTATTTACCGGGTTTTGAGGGAATATACTGGCGGAAGCTGCACCGATTTCGTGTCGTCAATAGCTGTTCATCAATTGTGTATTCTTTTGAAGCAGCAAATGGCCTGGCCATTCCCGCTGTAAACAGTGTCCATACATGACGAAATGGAGCCAGTTTATCGTGTCTCAAGAAATCCAGTCGGGTGGCTGAATTATCAAATCGCATGAAGCGACATAATTGCTCGAATCGATACAAGGGCATGGAGGCTCTAAAAACGGCATACTTCTCTTATCGAACAGGTCTTTCGCTTGAACAAAATTTAATTTTTCAGCACCAGCATTAAGCAGTATGCTTATGCAGGCGTAAACTTCATCGGCGTTCGTATCGGTCCAATGGCGCATATTTTTGTTTTTATTCGTTCGTTGATTCTGTGCGTACACTCTTCTCGTCTTTCGATTCGTTTCCATCACTATATAGTCAATAATAATAGTTGGCATAATGCAAATAAATGCACTTTTTTGTCACCGAAAATTTCTTTGCTGACAGCAATCTTTGATGCACGATTTTCTTTAGCCGTTTGCGTTCGCCGTTTATCACTTTCGGAAGGCACTGACAACCAAACTGTCTTGCTATTTTTGCCTTGGCCAATATATTTTTCACCACGATTTGCTTCGATTGGTACTGTTGCCACTTTTTCGTTTACATCAACCTCAATCTCGTCACAATCTATCCTTTCTTCCCGTAACCCAACTAATCGTAAATCATCAATCGCTCGATCATGATCATTTTCACCATCAAAATCCGATTGATCGCTAGGAATATCGTATTCTGGCTCTGTATATTCATATTCTAATCTTGGATTCAATTGAATATCAACTCCCGGCATTGGTTGATCAAGGCCGCCTATATCATTATCACTTTCACTAGAATTATCGTTGAAATAGACATTTTCTTCTGCAGTCAAATTACGCTGAGCACTTGCCAAATATGTATTATTATCATTCATTTTACCGATAATAACTATTTTTATTGGCACGAGAAAAAGAATGCAATGATTTCATAAACTATGATGCAGCAGAAAAATCGTTGTTTATTCTTACAAAGAAGGCAACGAACTGAGTTGCTGAGTGCTAGTATTTCCACATAAAACTTCAATGATTTATGTTTTTCGTTCGTTATTCGTATATATATATATATATATATATATATATATATATATATATATATATATATATATATATATATATATATATATATATATATAAGCATACATACGTAAGTGTTCCCCCGCAAAATTAGAACAAAAAAGGCTGCAAATCATGCAGTCGATAACCGAATCTCCATATAAAATACATGAAAATCTAACATATGCACGCAGACACCCAGTTTACGTATAGCGCATAACGCACATTTTTACATATATTTCAAAAACTAGAGTGTGTCTGTCATGTATGTATGTGTTCTATGTTGCCAAAGGTTCAACTAACCGACAAATATGTTTATTTGTAATATGCGATGAAAAATAATAAAGGTGTAAGTAATTAAAGTTGATGTTGGGCACGCAGTGGCCAATTTACGGTTCTAAGGTTAAAGCCAAATACATGACACAAACAAGCCACGGAATACGAATTACCAGCACTTCCGAAAATAATAGGCGTTGCTCCTGTTAAGAGTATGAACACGACTCACGACATCAATTAAGTATTATACGTATTGTGTAAATATAAATTCAAATAATAATTAAAAATTACATACAACTTTCTTCTCTATTGTATAACAAACAATTTTTAGTATATGTTATGGTATGAGTAAAATTGTACACAACTTACAGCTTCTCACGTTGATCAGTTTTCGTTAGATCTGATAACATATGTCGATAAACTATGATTTTGTGATAATGATAATTTAAGTTGGAAATAATTCTATAAAAATATGTTTGTGCTTTGCTAGCACTTGCCACTGATTCCTAAAATCTCTGTTCGCATGTATTGCGCCAACTTCAAATAATTTATTTTTACAACTTGAAATTACTCTAACCTACTTTCCGCAATGACAATTTCTTACGAACGACGAAAACAATTTTCATGATGGAAAAAACGCCAGCACCAAAAAAATGAACGCCTGACTGCATATTCAGGAAAGCTCAACAGCACAAGCGCACGTCAAGAGAACGCAGCATCACATGCTATCACCGCCACCGCACCATGCACATAGCCATACATTTCAAAGACACATACGATCGCCACCGCTATCTCACAAAACTAGCTTAGTTAATATAAGTCATAGATCAATTTATGTAAACATTTCTCCTATATGAGTGGAGGCAATGTAAAGCAAATTAATCACAAATATTAAATTCCTACCGCATCAAAGAGATCAATGGAGTGAAAATTACTAAGCAACGCTTTGGCTTATGGCTACCTTTTGTGCTCTTGAATCACCCTGTGTTAAATGCGACAAAAGGCACGAAGCTGAAATAGCCTCAACCATGCGTCCATTATCTAGAGAGCAACAAGAATGTGATAACCGCTATGCATTAAAACATAAGCCCGCATTTGATGGACGATTTATTGTATCACTACCGCAAAAACAATCACCCTCAGTACTAGATGTATCTGAGGAGCAAGCGAAACGACGGTTTTTCCAACATGCGCGAAACATGTCCAACAATTAATCACTCCAGCAAAAACACGTATATATCTCGAACAGCAACATATGGAAGTTGTTTCTGCAAATCAACACACTAGAGATCCAGTGGGATCCAAAGGCGGATACGTCCCAATTCATGACCTGTGAAGGATATTCCTATAAACTTTTGATAAAACGCATCATAGTAAGTGAAGCTGCGACACTATTTGATCCACTAGCCTTGGTAACTCCAGTTGTTGTCGTGATTAAGGCGTTTTTGCAACGTTTGAGGTTACAGCATCTAGATTGGAATGAAAAGGTATCTCCGCAACTCACTAAGCAATGACGAAAATGTCACCTCGGATTTAAGGACTTTGCCAACATAAAAATCTCAAGATGGATTAACTATTCAACATCAGATTCCAACATTTAATTGTATGCATTCTGTGATTCTGTGTGTCTATACGGATAAAACGGGGCACAACTTCCAAAACATATTACTGACAGTGAAAACGGAATTAGCACCTCTGAAGAAAATATCTCTTGATAGGCTCAAACTATGTCCCGTTTAAGTAAGTTGGTTAAGAAAGTGGTGGAATCGTTGAGAGAAGAGAAGAGAAAGAGAAGAATTCCATGCATGGCCGGACTCAACGACGTTTAAAGTTGGCTGCAACAGCCTTCTCATCTCTGAAGCACATACATGTGTAATCGTGTTTCTGAGATAAGGACACACAAATCAATCGCAAAATGGCACCATGTGCCAACTAAAATAAAACCAGCTGATCTTGCGACTCGGGGAAGCACACCGAGTAAATTGGCAACCAACCAACTACAGTGTTTTGATCCAACATGGATGTGTGAACCCTATAAACGAAGGCCTAGTCTTCCAAAGGTATTGAACACTGACTTGGAAACAGGAGACATTACAGAGATTACTTAGGGAGTTACTTTGCCTTTGTAGAATTATACGTAGTCCCAAAAATTCTCTTAGAGATTTGACTCAATGTAGATGAGCCTCAATCTTTTTATTATTTCACCAGATAAAATAATCATCTACTATCGATTTCTTCATCTACTATTGATTCGCAGAAAAAACAAGTGCTTATAATCAATTTTGCATAGCTTGTTCCTGATGCATGTTACGCTTGTAATTTATCGCGACCGGCAAAATTAAAAAAAAAACCTTGAATAATTTTCACCGGAGACGAAAATTACTCAAGACTAATACAAAATTTTCCAATCTACCCGAGAAACAAAGTCACCCACAAGTAGTTGCTATTTTTGATAACATAAAACCAATGAGGCTCGTAGAGTAGAGACATGGTTGAAATTATATTGTTGGATTTTTATTGAATATTGTAAATGTATATGAATGAATTATAGGAAATAAAGAACATGGAAATCATATATTAATTTTGGGAAATCAACCAATTCATAGGAGTTATTAGGGATCGCCAAGCCAACACACAAAGCTACAGCGACTACAATCAATCTTGGAGACAAAGTAATTAATGTAGACGAAGACTTGATCGCGGCAGAAACGGCAAGTTGCATCAAATGTTCCTGTACCTAAATGTCCCCGAGGACGAAAAGAGCTAGGCCACCAGGCAATAATCATAACAAATACGTGGGTTCTTCAGACATCCGCATCATAGAGCATAAGCAACTTACCTGGAGTCGGCGCAATCTTACCTCTTCCGTAACGGAGCCGCAATATGATCCGCGTAGAACCTGCTGGTGAATCTAACTTTGCGACAGCAGCAACTTCTTCGCCACTACGGTTGTGAATAGTAAACTTACTTGCCATGATCGCGACACAAACGAAAGCAGTTAATTTTGTCGGGTACTCACCGACCACGGCAATATAAACACAAACACGGAATAAAAATTCAGGAATGTCAACAGGACAAATATCGTAAAGACAAGTGTCAAGGTTGGTCAACTTAGACCAAAAGCCGAGAGCGGTCGGAAATTTTCACAATGGTGTGCAAGTAGATTAACTACCCGAAATTTTGAAAAACGTTACGGAATGTACAAAGCGAAGTAAGTGATCGAGCTAGCAGCCCTTCTTTTTGGTACAGGTGAGAATCTACGAAAGTCGCGACGCGTAGAATATTTACAAAAAAATCTTTGCGTTTTGGCTTTTTTTGGTGACGAAATCGACAAGGACTGGTTGGAATCGACGACATATAATCTAATCTTAATCTTAGAAAACGCCTTTTGCTTATAACGAAGGGTTGGATAGTTGAGGAAGAATACAATTACGCAAAGGGTACGAGCCTTGTAAGCAGCGGGGCGTAATGGGGGTATACACGGAAACCAAGACAGAAGTCGCATTAGAAGCAGCAGCCCAGATTGGCACCGAAGTGACTGAGGGCGCGTAGTTCAGACGATCTAGTGTTGACCGTTAAAAAGATAGAAAATAAAACGTCAGTAGTTTAAGTTTCTATTATCTTGCAATACATTGTGAAGTCTACCAGTGAATTGCGTTTTTCTTTTGGTGGATTTTTACGGCCTCTTCTTCATTTCTTTGGCGGTTGGTGGCGAGTGTTTACTGTTTCAAATTGCAGTTACAGCTCCGAAAACTTTCCCAATTCGGATTTGGCGGATGAATTGGGTGGCGCCCAAATTAATTACTCTGCCTCCTTCACGGGCAGTTATCCTCTCTGCAACCATTTGTGGCTTCGGGTCAAAAAGTGATTATAACTTACTCGACCAGCGCGTCACTATGCATCACCAACTTTAGCAACCAAAATAGATCTGACTCCTTATTGACAGCATTTTCTTTATTAGTTCGAAAAGCGTTTTTCGAACTGCCTTTCTTTAAAATTCTACAAAGCCAGCTGACACCGAACAAGCATAAAATGTCAATCTCAAACGGTTATCACTTTTCTTTTAAAAAAACTGCATAAATTTAAGTCACTCATAAATTGACGGAAGCGTGAGAAAATTTTGGCCATTCCTAAGAAATTGAGTGTTACTGGTATGAGCACCTGACATCAAAATCAACCTCTATGCGAAATTATATTCTAGTTTGGATTTCTCAACATTACTTGAATAACATTCTGGTCCTCGTGTGAAGGTATCTTGATTCATTTTTTGAGTATTATCGCAAACGAGTAGTCAAGGCCATTACCAATTAATGATTTAATTGTGTTTAGGGTTGCCTAGAAGTACCACAGACGCAAGGAAATCTGAGAGAGAAATGTCTCCTTGTTTGGAAAAGCTTTCTCATTCTCTGAACATGCTACATACTTAGGGGTTTGCCTTGTTTGGAAGCTTGAATTCTCTAAACGCACTGATTACGAAAGATCATCCATCATCTTTTATTGCATATTTTCAGAAAAAAATATAATGCATCGAAGGAAATCAAGCTTTTTTTATACAAGCAGATAATCCAGCCTATCATCACCTACACCGCACTAAATGGGACGAAGACCTGATCAAACTGGATGGAAATTGGCAAAATCGAGCGGAGAATTCTAGGAGTGTGCAACGGACTCAATGTTCCAACAAATTGACATCGAATGTCAGGCTCTACGAAATTGTGGCAACCGTCCCGCAGGAGGATTGTGTGGTCATGACTTATATTAAAGCGAAGCAACAATTGAAAGAAAGCAATCGTCGACAACACAGGCCGAGATGCAGTGAAGCGTTGAAACATGAAAAAAATAAAACTATTGTATTTATTTTTATATTACAATAAATAGTTTTTTTGCTAACTATTATCCTTATTTAGATTTTAATTAGGTTCGCTACATTCGGTGTAAATCTTTTTAATTTTACAATTTATACTTATAACTTTGAATATATTAGTTCTTGAAACAAAATTTTTTATTTAATGCACTTGGGGAAAACACAATTGGTATATTGCATGTGATGTAAACTAAATGTCTATTATTAAGGTCAGAACTTAGCAAAATGTAATTGTTTAAAGAATCGCATTTAAAATTTTCTGATTCTAGGTCTGAGCCAATCAATCGTCACCGCTTCACTCGCTGGCATCAGAGCATCTTTACCTGGCACTCAGAAACAATGAGTAAGGTTCTCTCTCCTTGATACCAGAGCATTTTAATCTGGAACTCAGAAACAATGACCGGTCGGTATAATTCAATCGCTTGATGTTTCATCTCAGAATATTTGTGGAAATTATATTAGTTGACGTTTGTAATAATTACTCTGATGTAAGGTGTGGTGTTTACAAAAACAGCTTAACTGCAAATTTTCAAATTTTTATATGAATAGACATCTCTTTTGAAACAAAATCGAATGAAAAAGAACATTTTTAAAAATATCGCTTTTTGAAGTTTTTGGAAAATTGAACAAACTTCATTATCACCTGAAAATCCGTTCACATGGTACAATAACAACTTATCTGCAGTTAGGTATATATATCGACTTGTGAAAACGAAGGCAAGACTTTAAAATTATTTTTTAGTAATGCCATTCGCGTTCGTTGTGCCGTACAGTGATGATACAAAACAAGTGAATGTCGATATTTATATTCTTTCTGTAACTTATCTATATATGCAAAATAGGTAGTATTTATAAAACCGTATGTGCAGTTAGATTCTTTATTTAAACCTTTCGAGTGCGTGAATATGAGCAAAGAACAATTCGACTGTATCTATGCCTATATCGATCATTCACATTGCGTTTTTGATACCTTTCTTGGCCAAACTGATTATGTGCTTTCACATCCACGACCAGTCTTTTGCTACACACTTATTTCACTCACTTTGTGCTGGGTTTCACCAACACAGAAAATCAAACAAACCACAACATTCGCACAATTAGTCCAGGATTTTGATTCTGTCACTAATAATATCATTGCGATCAAACTTAATTTCATAAAAACAACATATCTGCAGTTAAGTCGTTTTGACGAAATTAAATTTAACTGTAAATTGTACCCATCTGCAAAATTTCACAAATAAGAAGTTAATTTCATCATATTTTGCATTAGTTTTATAAATAGTTGCAGCAAATACAATATTTTTTTGTAAATTCACCGCCAATACACAGAAAATTGACAGACTCAATCAAATTTAATCAACAATAAAGTGTTAATGTATCTCTTGAAAATTTACGAATTTGCAGTTAAGCAATTTTTATCAAACACTACACAACTAAAGAACAGGACTATAAAATAAAAGCGTTAAACTGAGAATGATTGAGGAAACTCCTTCCGGCGCAAAGCGTTCATATACTCGTATAAGCTTTTTACACACTCCGCTTCATATCCAAATTTCATTTATATGTCTGAGCGAATGACACGACACAGAAACAGATATGGTATGTAATAATGATATGTAGTTTTAACAACTAGCGGACGCATCGAATACGTAATAATATGATTACTAGTATTGAATTTTAAACCGTATACTGCTGCGAATGGAAATTCTATTCCAAACGAGCCAAGTAGAATTTAGCTCAATCTATACAAAAATTTAAAAACTGTTAAAAGTTGGTTTTTTTGCAAAGTCGACTACTTTGAAAACAATTCTTTAATTTTTTCTTAATTAAAGAAATCGAAGTAAAGCGAATGCGATTTTAATGGTAAGAGATATACGAGAGAAGCAAGAAATAGAGAGCATAGAACTTCTTGGAAAATTATGCCGTTGCATAAGTTTGGACTCCTGATTAATCCCCGGCCCGGCTCTGAGCACATATCCTCATAAGGGAATGTGCCAACCCTCGCATGGCCTCCCTGCTTCGGCATAGATAACCATGGGGTCTCAGGGGAACTGCACAACGAGTGGAGATAGCGGCTGTGAGGGGGGACCCAAATTGCAATGAACAAGGAAACATTAAATAAGGAAGATCCACTCGGCCCGGAAGAGAAGTGGACGAAGGTGACGCGTCCTTCTAGTGGGAAGAAGACCGCGATACTTAGCCAACCCCCTACTTCTTCGAGGGATGCATGCACCAGGGCAATCGGTATTCGAGTCTGTGCTAGAAGGCGGACCTCCAGAGATTGTAGACATACCCGGTCTTGAGGAAGCCGTTGGGACCCTTCAATGACGCAGCAAGGTCTGCATGTAGTCCAACGAAGCCTAGAGGGAAGTACAAACCCCATGGTGGAATAGTGACATTGCGGAGCTGCGGAAGGAATGTAGGAAGTCCTTCAATCGGGCTAAAGAATCTAATGACTGGTCTTCTTATAAAACAAAACTGAAGGAAATCAAATCCTCTATCAGAAAGGCTAAACGCACCTCTTGGAGAAGCTTCTGTGCAGAAATAAAACACTCCAAGGATCTCAGTCGCCTGCGAAAAGTCATGACGAGCTCCCCCTCATTTTTAGGGTCCGTTAAGGATGCAAATGGAGTCTGGACGAAATCCAGCTCCGAGACTCTGTCCGTTCTCGTGGATACGGACTTCCCGGGCAGTGAGGGTGTGGCTGACAAAGCGGATCCACACACGCTCCCGGATTGCATGCCAACCACTGTGCCTGTAAACGAAAGGCTCCTACGCTGGGCAATCAGCTCATTTCGACCCTTTAAATCTCCTGGCACGGATAACATCTCACCTATTGAGATCCAGCAGGGTATCAATATAGCATTGCCATGGCTGAACGCCATTTTCAAAGCATGTGGACGGATGGCTTACATTCCACAGCAGTGGAGAGAAGCAAAAATAGTTTTCATACCTAAATCAGGTAAAACATCCCACTCCTCACCTAAGGATTACAGACCTATCAGTCTCACCTCTTTTCTGCTAAAAACTCTGGAGCGACTGATAGAGATCCATCTGAGAGCTATTCTGAAACCACTCTCTGATGCGCAGCACGCATACACAAAAGGGAGATCGGTTGAAACAGCTCTTCACTCGCTCACCAGCTACATCGAAAAATCGCTAAGCGTCAAAGAATACACGCATGCAGTTTTTATAGACATCGAAGGGGCTTTCAACAATATCAGCCATAAGGCTATTGGTAAAGCACTCGGGGAAAGCAATGCCGATGACAACCTGATATGGTTCATCGGTCAACTGCTAAGCAGCAGGAACATCAACTCCACGCTAGGAAACAGTACCTTACGAAGGAGGGTTTGCAGAGCCACACCACAAGGTGGGGTGCTATCACCACTTATATGGAGCCTAGTGGTGGATGAACTCCTGTCAAAAATAGAAGCGACTGGGTGCAAAGTCGTAGCTTATGCCGACGATGTTGCAATAGCAATATCGGGAAAATTTGTTAACACCCTATCGGAAAGACTAAACTTTGCCCTAGGTATTCTTACCAAATGGAGCAACGAGTGCGGTCTAAAGATTAATCCGCAGAAAACGGAATTTGTGCTCTTCACAAGAAGGTACAAAATTCCACGATTTCTCCCACCCAAACACGATGAGATAAGCCTCATACCGTCTCACCAAGTTAAATATTTAGGTCTAATTCTGGACTCCAAGCTCGCGTGGAAAGCGAATCTGGAAGAAAGAGCGTGCAAAGCGACATGCGCAATCTACTGCTGCAAAGCAGCCATTGGAAAAAGGTGGGAACTGAAACCCAAAATTGTATCATGGCTCTATACGGCGATAGTGGAACCAATCCTTCGGTATGGCGCAGTTATTTGGTGGCCAGCTATGGCGAAGTCATCAAATGTAAACCTGCTAAACAAGGTCAGAAGGATTGCAGCTATTGCAATTACCGGGGCTCTACGCACCACCTCGACAAAGGCATTGTTCATGCTATTAAATTGGCTCCCGACTGAGCTACTCACGAGACAGCAGGCCAAGTGCTCCGCGGTTCGATTGAAAGCTCTACGTCTCTGGCATGAAGGGAACAATGGCCACTCCACAATACTACGGAGTGATGGACCAACGCCAGGGAAGGTAGACCTCGATTCTCCAAATTTACTGTTTTCACCACGGTTTCAAGTCAATCATCCCGAGTAGGGATGACTGGACCATAGAAAGAAGTGAGATACAGGAATCGATCGACATCTACACTGATGGATTAAAAATGGATGTAAAAGTTGACTGTGTCGTTTTCTCAGAACAGCTAGGGCTGAAACTATCCTTCCGGATACCAGATCACTGCAGTGTTTTTCAGGCAGAGGTCATTACGATTTACAAGGCAGTAGACTGGCTGAGAAGTCAGAAAATTTCCATAAGAAATTTAAACATCTTTTCTGACAGTCAAGCTGCTATCCAATCATTATCCAGCGTGCATACTTCATCCAAAATTGCAATGGAATGCCGCTCACAACTAAACATGATATCGCTTCATTGTGAAGTGATTCTTTGCTGGGTACCGGGGCATAGTGATACACCTGGAAACTGCGAAGCAGATGCCTTAGCGAGAGCTGGCACCGAGCTTCAGGAATATACACTTAACCCCGAAGTCGGCCTACCTCTAGCTTCCATCAAGCTAGGATTTAAGCAGCACTACGTGGAGGCTGCGAATAAGGCCTGGCTGCTCGAAGAAACCTGCAGCACAACCAGGCAAACTTGGCACGCACTGTGCTCCAAACGCACCAAGCGGCTCCTCAATATAAGCCGCGAAACCCTGAGTTCCGTCGTTTCCGTACTGACGGGACACTGTCTGATCGGCAGACACGCAGAAAGATTGGGTGTCCCTTTCAATGATTTCTGCCGAAGTTGCAGATTAGAGGAAGAGGAAGAAACTATTAAACACTTTCTGTGCGAATGTCCGGCGCTGTCCAGGAAGCGCATGCAAACCTTGGGCACACCCTTCCTAGACAACCTCACGGAAGTAGCCGATTTGGACATTTGCTGTATAGCCGGCTTTATTCGAGAGTCTGGATGGTTCTCGTCATCCCGCAGGTTCTACATAGTGCCGCCCCTATATTCTGTGGTATCACAATGGGCCTCTCGTGGCCTAAGTGAGCTACCTTTGGGTAAAAAGGGGCTGCCACTACAACCAACCATGCCGTTGCCTTATAAATAAACAATATTTTTCCCGACCGAGGAATGTGTCGTTTTTCTGCTTAGGTAACGTATGGTTATATTGAGAAAAAAAATTGAAATATTTAAAGAGAAGAAAGTGTTATTATTAAACCCTTGACGTACTTTGACGAGTCTGACTGATAATAATAACAAGCATAACTATTACGAGTCAGACTCGTGCAAACAAATTCCAGCCAAACGAGTCACACTCGGAGAGTGTAAAGATCTTCGTAGCTATATGTGTCGTTTGATAGATGATAAATAACAGTTTCAAAACTATATTCCATAGAGAAACAACACTTTAATAAAAGTGATAGCCTTTTGAGGGTCATCACGTTGGTCAGAAGCAATGTAGTAATACATCTAAAAGTAAATAGCATATTGTAAACAAACAATTTAATTAGAATATCTAAATGGAAAATACCCACAATTGTAAAAATTAATAGTCTTGCATGGTATGGTACTTTCGATAACATTGGAATAGATGTAAAGTCACTGTAACGTAGAATTGTGAACAATCGCGTAATGGTAACAACTAAACCACTCTTGTAACTGATGGTGAATTTCTTCTTCTGGTTTTTTACTGCGTCATATATTGTTAGTATGAAACACACATGTTCTGTTTGCCGTTTTATTTTAAGTCCGTTTTATTTCTAACTTAATTTTAGAACAACGCCTTAGTCCTGAATCTTACTACAATGCCTATTGCTGTCTACTTACGTTAAGAGGTGATTCTCACCTGGTTTGTACCTCGACTGAATTGGACTTCTATTCGTTACATCCCGCCCCTCTGTCTTGACTTGGTCAGCACAAACGTTTAGACGATGAAGTTATAATGGAAAAAATTAGTGAGAATCCAATACTATCCCTTAAACCGAAATTCATCGCCTGGAAAGTACTAAACAAACATACAAAAAATGAATAAGTATATTGTACACGGATGGTGCAAGCAAAGTGTGATGGAGAGAGAGGCTTGGAGGAGCCGAAGGTAGGTTTAGTTGGAAAAAGCCCGACTTGTCGAGAAGCAGAAGCGACTTAGTTTCTTTTGAAGATTTTCGCCTCTCAACGTCGAAAAAAAAATTTTGGTCGCTGGTACGTTCCTGTGAATAACGTTCACAGATCGGAGAATGTTGCCTGTTCAAGTAAATATCTGCGTAATTATACCCAACGGCCAATGTCCCTGTGGTAAACTGATATCATTTACAATAAAAACATCTCGAAAATTGAATTCATTGGATATCAACTTTCGACGATCGATCAACGTTGACAAACATTCCCGACGCCTCCTATTCCAGAATTAATCGATGAGTGCATGCGATAATCACCATCTTCTTCAAAGTATAAGGTCTTTTTTATGAAATAGTCAATAGACTTTCTCATCAACTAGTAAACCGATTTTTCAATTAATATGTTATTCGAGGTTATGCTGTAGCGTCTCCAAAAATGTGAGACAATGGACTTACAAAATACTCCAATTCTGCAAAAATTGTCGCCATAACTTCGTTTGTTGAATGTCTGTTTTTCATTATTGCCATCAGCGATTTGTTGAAACAGCCAAGCATCTCCCATATGCGGTAGCAAATTTCCATTCCATCTGTCTATGTGTCATTTCTTCTTATGAATATTTTTCATTAAGTTCTTCGTAGGCTCTAATTAACTCTGTTGGCTCAATGGAAATTTGTTGCATTAATTTTCCAGAATGTTTTGACGTAGCCACGTCTAATAATGGAAGAATCTGTGCTCAGAGAGTGGGCGATTTCTACGTGGATGCCACTTGTTGATTTTTCTATTTTTCGTCCTAGCTTTATCAGGAACGGGAAATAAGGAAGATGCCATATGCGTTAATTTGATACCTCCTTGTTCAAGGCATTGGCACACCTATCTGGATGTAAACGCACCAGAACTTCACTGTACCATTCCGCTGCCAATGGAATGGTAGAACGCTGGCACAGAACCTTGAAAACCGCACTGAAATGACATGATACGGCCCAATGGACGGAAGTACTTCCAACAGTGCTGCTGGGATTACGAACAGTCATCAAGACAGATTTAAAATGCTCACCCGCTGAAATGGTGTACGGAACAACTCTGCGTATACCAGGCGAACTATGGCTGGATGAAGAAATGGCCAACGATCCACAAATCTTTGTCGAAAAATTTCGAAAAGATATGCAGCAATTACGTGCCTCACCAGTCGAGCCTCACCATCGAGCCGAAAAGATGTTTGTCTTTAAGGACCTGCATAGCTGCTCACATGTTTTCCTTTGTGAAAACGCAAGAAAATCGTTTCAACTACCCTACACGGGGCCGCACGAAGTAATTGAGCAGATAAACGATCGTGTTTTCGTCATCTCACTGAACGGTTGCTGCTGCACCCCTCCAACATCGCCTCTTCTTCAGGTGTCAAAAAGCAGCAAAACCCCTCTGTTATGGCTTGCAGAGACAGAAGATCTGCTTTTAAAGTCCTTAAAAGGCTGACAAATGATAAAACGTTCTGAGTGAAGTTGTGCTAAAAAATGTCAAACTTTCCAATGGATGTGTCAGATTGCACCTGGCAACACTAGTATTGCCAGGACCCGAAATATAAATAGTGACCTACGTATCTCGAGTTAAATGAACTTAGGTAAGGAGTACCAAGCTTTTTCAAAAGGCCCATAAATCGCTTTGACATTTCGGTTAATTCAACTTTTATAAACAATTGTAGAGTGAAATTTAACATGTAAAGCACCAAAAAATATATTAGAGAATTTTTAGTTTTGAAAAACTTAAGACAAAATCTGGCTCCAGTGATTATAAGTGTTGCTTTATAGTGCAAGCATCTTTTGGAATTCGTTAAATCCATTTATTTTTGATGGTGTTATGATTCAGGTTACAAGACAGCATTTTCATTCCAATGTTAGAAGCTGCAAATTCGTAAAGAATATTAGAATCATTTTTTAAAATATGTTTCTCATCCCCTAAGAACCTGTAAACAATATGTAATCGATATTCTCATATATTGTATATTTATAACAAAATATACCATTTCAATGGGTCATCACATCACGATACTGATAAAAATGAATTTAAAAATGTATGACGCTTGCACCGATGGTTGGCATTTGGCGGGCTCTAAATCGAAAACTATCAATCTGCCAGTAAAACGACTATAGTAACTTTGGCAGATAGCTTAACAGTCAATATTTTTAACGAAAAGTTTTTTTTTCACATGAAGTCAATGGTTTCTGTATATCAGAACAGAACAACAGTTAAAAATAACTTTAAGGCTCTATAGTTCAAAAACTATAACTTTTACAAAGTATAAGAAGAAATGAAAATGAATAGAAAAAAATCAGCTTTTTTAAAACACCTTCTTTTCAAATTTGTCAATATATCACAATTTTATACGAAGTTGAGAGATATGCAGTGTCCCTCAAGAGCAAATTACATATGACTAGAGATGTGGTTTCTGTGTGAATGATACAAATAAAAATTTTCAGCAAAATTAGACGTTAAGCTTATCGTATTACTTCGAAATTAATGTCACATTAGCTCAGTGAATCATTTAACTCTTACAAAATTGTTTATCTCATGTCTGAACGCTCGCGCACAAAACTTATTATCTCGGCCAAGCTAAAGGAGTTGTTGTGGCGAAAAGGATTCTGTTTCCGTGGGAAAAATGATTGAAGCGATGATGAGTATGACTATGAGTATGTAGAAGAAGGGATTTATGCACAAATCTAGAAAATGTGACATGGCATACTAGTTACTATGTGTGCTATGACTGTGAGGGCACATTTGAAATTATGTTCAGTGAGTTTTAAAGAAAATTATAGTCCCCGTTACCAAGGGCCTTTTTTCTTGACGTGATCTCCGTTTTAAACAAACTGTAAATTATATTAAATTTATGATCGTTGAATGTGTCGGAAACTTACCGCGTACGTTTTTAAGCGACACTTTGTGATAAAACAGACGAAATACATAAAATAAATTTAAAAAACTAAGTGCTGCTATTGTCCACAAACATGGAGTATCTCCACGGTCGGCAACTTATCACTTCATTTCAAATCGAAGCATCCTACCATATCGGTGACATGTGAAAAGCAGATAGCCACTCTCAGTACTGATATACCAGTTGGATCAACGGAAAAATCTGGCTTTATTTTATTGCGGAATACTCCTGGTACTTTGAGTGGTTTACCTTATTTTCAGAGGCAGCAAACTATTACGATAGGGAATTATCTAATCAACCACTAATAAACCACTTCCTGTGCGGAAATCCACTCAATTGAACAATCAACTGATTAGCATGATAGCAAAAGAGTTTCAGCCTTTATATTTAGTGAAAGATGCAGAATTTCGGAATTTCAGACAGATGCTGAATCATTCTTATCAGTTGCCAACAAAAAATACTATGCCTAACAGCTTACTTATATAATAAAACTAATGAAATCTTGAAAGATCAGAGAAAAACGCCAAATTCCGTTACCATAAAAATGGATTGCTAGATCTTAGTAAATAACCAATTCTTCATTGCCATTACTGCATATTTCAAAGGCCGAAAACCGAAATACCAGCTCTACTCGCGCTCAAAACTTGAACGATTCTTTAAATAATATTTCGAAGAATTTGGTTTTGGAAACAAAATCTCCGCAGTTTTTTTTTGAAAGTACGAAAAATATTCTGGCAGCGGTTTGACTTGGAGGTTGAAAGTCTTTGGTTGTTTTGCCTACCTTCTTATCCTAATTGTACAGACCTTATTAGGTGCCAAGAGTGATTCAGTTTCAGCAATAGGCTTCACGCAATTTTTTTTGAAAGTTAAGTCGATAGAGTTTTTACAAAAAGTCCGCAAACAATGGGAAAACTGCAGCGAATGCAGAAGATTTTGAAGATTTAAAGAAAAATTGAGTTGAAATTAACACAAAATGTTACCAGATGGAGCTCTACTTTTAATTTATTGGATCGATTCTGCCAAAGCCAGCATTATATGGACAATAGCTTTTATGCGAAGTGAATAAGCCCTCTCTGTTCATAAATGGATGATATTACCATCAATACAATGTTGATACAACTTTTTCTATTAAATTAAGAAAGTTGTATCAACATTACTTTTTAATTTATTATCGTATCATGCGAATCCATATCAGGAAGCACATGACCTTCGCCAGATAGCATCGGCTAACGCATTACCTCCCTCAATTGCTATTGAATCAGGTAAAAACTAACCTAAGGGGAATGAGTTATATCGAAGGATTCACTGACAAATTGGATTTTCTCTTAGCCGCAGGTATATATAGTCTTTCATCATGTGATTGTCGTTTTTCGATTTTGTATGCTATTTATTTCTAGATCATATCAAATTCTTAGTTAGGGATCAAAAAATCAATGCGTAACAATTTTGTTGAGACTTTAATAATTCTTTAACATTCTCATATGCCGAAGCTCTCATTATGTTTTTAAAAAACTAACTGTTAGAGTTCGCTGCTCATATACCGTTAGTTGCATTGTACTCAATACATCACCAACTCTCTCTTTATCTATTTTCGGCTATATTGACCTTCAATCGAGATGATGCAATGTCAGTGTTTTCACAAAGACTTTTTATGGACAGTTATACTCATTTCGTGCAATAGACTCAATGTAAATTTCAATATATTTTATACACCACTAGTTACCACGTTTTGTACTACTCTGTATGTCATTTTCAATCTGTTATTATAAATAAAACCATAAACTTTTAACACTTCCACCGAATTCGATGCAAAAAACTACCACCCTGATTTTTTTATAACAATGTTGGTTTCAGACTACTTCAACAGTTTGTTAAACATTTTGTCTAGCTTCGCTATCGCTCTGCAGTCCATTTCTGTCACAAGTTGACATGATCAAAGTATAAGATTTCGGTCGCAAGATCGCCATGTTATGGAAAGATTTTTTTTTATAAATTTGCGAAAAAAAGGAAAGCGAAAGTGAAGGGACATTTAATACCCAGCGAATAAGGACCCGCTAGAATTAATGGCAACAGCGATTACTCACCTGTGCCCCAATTTCTAATGTGAAACAATATTTTCGAATTTATTGGTAAGGTGCCACAGATACGCGGCACTCGTGCTTGTAATTCTAGATATTGACTGTGTCGATACAAAAGTTAACCTATTTATACTATTCTCATTATAATTCTTATTACTTATATTTACATACGTTTCGATTTTTTTGGCCGCATTAGTTTCTGTCGTATTCCCAATTTCCAATATTGATGAGACATCCCAATACTATATCAAACTCAATAAGCTGCACAAGCCAATGACTCACACATGCTTTCAATGTTTTTCTACTGCTGAAATGTACATTGGAAAACGTGCACAAAACTGAGCTCATGATCGCAAGCTCTACAAGCGTGACGTATGCCATGCTTAATTCGGCAATAGCATGCATTATGAGTATGGTTGTTGCAATGAATGGTATTAATAGAAATGTTCCGCTTTTGTTTATCTTTTTTTGTGCTTCGTCATGAACGTTTTGTAACGAATGAATTGTTTGGACATGTGCGGTTACTTGTGAGCTGCAATGTCTAATTTAATATGTACATTGATTAATGTATCTGCATCACAATGCAATACACACTAGATATCTGTGGAGGCGTTTGGCTCATTGCATGTGGAAAAATCTAAAAAAAAAAAACTTTTATTTAATCGATGACTGATTACATCTTTCTCGAGTTAAATAACTCGAGAAATATGTAAAACTCTCAAGTTAAATAACTAACTGAAGAAAGATGTAATCGGTCATCGATTAAATAAAAGCGATTTAGTTTTTTAAGCTAATTATGTATAAATATTTTATTTTATTTTCAACAAGCTCTACGATTCGGATTAGCTGATTATTGCTTTTAATTCATTACATGAAAACTAAACTTTTCGTTTACTAAATCGCTTGAACATATTTAAGACGGTCGCTTTACATGAAACTTGATTCAGCTTGGCTTATTTTAACACGAATGATATAATTGTTGAAGGTCAATATAGCCGCAAATAGATAAAGAGACAGTTAGTGATGCATTGAATACAATAAAACTAACGGTGTATGAGCAGCGAACTCCAACACCCTTTCTCGATGGTCATACGTAGTTGTTACGCAATCGATAATCCGCACCCCTATGCTAAGATTCTGAGCTTGTAAGCATATCGGCCAGCATTGTCTTTGTCGGACAATATTGAAAGTCGATGTCGCCAGTGTATTTCAATGTTTTGATAAAGTGAAATCTTGTATCAATGTGTTTAATTCGATTACAAAATTTTTTATTGTCCACGGGTTTCAAACAACTTTGATTGTCTTCAAAGATAATAGTTGTCACCTGTTGCTCGCCTAAAATTTTAATAAGTGACGCAGCTACATACATTCTTGACTTGCTTCTGCCAAAGCAATGTACTCTGCTTCAGTTGAAGATAGAGCGATGCATATCTGCTTGCGACAAGCCCAACTTATCGCAGCGTTTTTGAACTTAAAGATGTAACCGCTGTTGGATTTTCGGTCACTTCGATTTTCTGCCCAATCTGCGTCGGCGTACCCTACAAGTTCTTTAGGGCCTTGTTTGTTGCCAAGAATCAGCTCTACATCACATGTACTTTTTGAATAGCGGCACACTCTTTTAGCTTCTGTCCAGTCAGAAGATAAAAAATGTTTATTGTGCTGACTTAAGATTGTGACGCTTGCGGCGATGTCCGGCCGAGTGTTGACGGCTAAATACAATAGAGCACCGATTAGCTGTTGATATCTGCCATTCTCTTACATCGGTGGACTATTCTCTCGTACTTTCAGATATCCAGCATTGAGAGGAACGTTCGACGTTTTTGCGTCAACTAGGCCAAATCGATCTAATATCGCGTTGATATACTGTGACTGCTTAATACAAAAATATCCGTCTTCATTTTTACGTACTTCGATGCCAAGGTAACGCTGCAGAAAACCCAAACCCTGCGAGATTGAATTTAGATTTCAACGTTTTCGCTGTTTTGTCGATGTTCTCCACGAAGCGATAAGAAAGTCATCCACATGTACGATGATCACGATGATATTTGCACCTTGATCTTTGGTGTATAGGCAAAAATCAGCTTTACTCTGATGAAAATGAGCAGCGATGAGAATAGCTTTTATCGTTCCGCAGTTTTGCAGCTTGTTTAAAGCCGTACAGACCCTTCATCAATCTGCGTACCATATCTTTTTTTATCTGCTTCGACGTAGCCTTCTGGTTGTCATATACACAACTTCGCTTAATTCTCCATTGAGAAAAGCGGTCTTAGCATCGTAATGTTTGATAACCAAACCTGTGTTACCGGCAATGGCAAGCAGAAGTTTTAAGGTTGCTTGACGTACGACCGGAGCGAAAACTTCGTCGTAGTCAGTGCCATTTTTCTGAGAGAAACCTCTCGCAACGAGTCTTGCATTGTAACGGTCAACTTCTCCTTCCATATTCCGTTTGGTTTTAAACACCCATTTACATGTAATAATATTTCGCCCATCCGGCGCTGGCACAATATCCCACGTTTTATTGTGCAGTAAAGAGTAAAACTCTTCGTCCATCGCCAGTTGCCAGTGATCTCAATCAGGGTCTGAGAGTGCTTTTCTCACACTTTTCGGGTCTTCACAGCGCATAGCAGCAAGATAAATACTGTACTCGAAACCCTGCGGATTGTATCCAGGAGCGTATCTATTAGGAGGTACGCCTCGGTTTTCTCGCGCTGATCGACGAAGTTGGTTGGAAGGTTCTGTGGTTCGAGCACAAATAGTTTTGTCACTTTCACTCTCGTTACCACTACTGCTTTCACCATTTATGCAACACTCGTCACCCACTGCGTTGTTTAAATTATCACTGCAGCACTCAGAGTTCGATACCTCTTCACTGACAGCTGCTTCCTAGAAAGAGTCTTCAAAATTGTCTTCAGCTGGAATAATTTCTTCTACTTCGGACTGAGAAGAATTTTTCTCGTCTTCGATTTTTCTTCGTCGATATCAGGTATAAATACAAAGTTACTATTGGTATTAGAATCCCCGCCGGACAAGCGTCGCTTTGGATATTTATCGAGAAAGATAACATTTCGACATACTTTAACGCGCTTTGTATGCTCGTCTAAAAGCCGGTAGCCTTTTACCTCTTGCGAGTAACCGATGAAAATGAGTTGCTCAGCTTTTTCATCCAATTTGGCACGTTGCTCTTTCGGCACTTGTGCATATACTCTGCACCCGAAAATGTACACATACCGCAAGTCTGGCTTGCATTTAAACCATGCCTTATAATGTGTAACATTTTCGAGGCTCCTTGACAACAAACTATTTTGCAAATAATTTGCGGTGTTAACAGCTTCGGCCCAATACTTGAAGTCTATATCAGCGTCGATTAAATGACGATGTTTTTCCGCTCGGCGACTCCATTTTGCTGCGGCGAATACGCCGCGGTGTATTGGAATTGAATACCTTCGCCTTTGAAGAAGTCTTGCAAATCGGCATTAACATATTCAAGACCACCGTCTGATCGAAAACATCGGGGTGTTTTGTTCTATTGCGTTTATGCCATTTTCACAATTTTTTTGCAAATTTTGTAGCCTCACTCTTGTTTTCCAAGAACTCGATAACCGTATATCTGGAATGTTCATCAATCAGAGAAATAATATATCTCTTTTTACAGTGTGAACTCACTTGCATGGGATCACATAAATTGGTGTGCGCGAGGTCAAGTCGCGCAGCCGCGCGATGCTCCGACTTTTTTGGAAATGGAAATTTTTCTTTTCACATATTTCGAGCACATCACAGTCCTTTATTACAATACCAGTAACAAGTTCCTTTTTACACATTGCTTTAATTGCGTTCGGATCTCTTTGGCCAAGTTTCCGGTGCCTCAAGTGTGTGCAATCAACATCATGTGTACCTTTCTTAACTTATTTTAAAACCTTGTCCACAGCTGCATGCACTTTCTCTTCAGTAGCCAAATATTCTTCTCAAAGACCATACAAATCATATGTATCCAATCCGACACATGCCTTAGCCAACAGTTTTTCGCACTCGTTTTCTTCAAAATTCACTTTGATACCGTTGCTAGCTAGCTTTTTAACAGAGAGGAGATTAACACTGAACGATGGACAATGAAGAACGTCGTCGATTTTTATGACACTCTTTTTTCCACCAACCTGGGTCTGCATAGTGACAGAACCCCTACCGTGCACCGAGCTTCTTTTCTTTGAGTCGGCTAATTTCATACAACCAGTCACATCTTCGTTGAACGAGGTGAACTACTCTCGGTTGATGCACACATGGCTTGTCGCTCCAGAATCGATAAACCATAAATCACCGTTCTCTTTTCTCGGAGTAACGGATAAAAAAGATTTACCGAAAAGATTTTCTTTTGTCATAAAAAGAAATTCTAGACGAGCACCAGATGAGACTTGTTCGGACACTGCACGAATATTCCCCTTCTTTAAATTATTGGACTTAGCTTTGAACTTTGGGCAGTTCTTTTTTATATGTCCAGGAAGTTTGCATAATAGCACCCAGCGCTTTCGAAGTAATTGTTTTGTTGACGCTGTTGTTGTTGATATTGAGGCCTCTTTTTGAACATCGCCTTCAAAACTACTTCTCCGCTCGTTCCGCTGTTGCCCTGGCGCTAAAATTTTTCACGACGCTTTTGTTCTTCCAATAATTTTTGACGCACATAATCGAGTGTGAAATATCTTTCACCCGTACACTCAATACCGTTGATGGGTGGTCCGTACGATTCAGGCAGGCTTCCAAGTAAGATAGCCCCCTTCATCTTGTCTGTCAAGTCTTCGTCCACCGCTGTTAGCCTATCGAACAGCGTAACCATCTCGTCGCGGTGGCTCTCCAAATCACCACCCTCCTGGTAATGCATACTAAATAACATTTGGGCTGAAAAGCCCGTAGGCTAACATAGATGGCAATTCTAATTAAATAAATCTATATGATTTTTTCAAAAGATATGTGTATAAATTTGCCAGCTGTCGAATAGTTGGTTCGTGAGATATAGCATTTTGAGTGTAGCAGCTTTTGTTATTTTCAAGAAGATGGATAAAAAATATTTTTGTGTGTTAATAAAACATTGCTTTTTATTGCAAAAAATACTGTTGAAGCCAAGGCTTGGCTTGGCTATGCAGCCGGCAATTCGTGATATGGTAAGCCTACCTTTCTCAAGTTTACAAAGTGCAACTCTTCGTCTTTTCGAACATTATTGAAATTAAGAACACTTTTTAAAACATTGCAAATCACGTTTGATCTGCAACGAATACAACTGACTTTTTCAAACTGACCATAACGAATTTGCATGCCATTCTATTTATAGTAAAATACAGTGTTTTTAATTTCGTGTCCGTGTTAAGTCTTTGGTTTCCAGGACTTTGTTGTCATGTCGTTCTAATAGAGGTAGCATCGACCAACTCTTCGCCTCCCTCAATTGTTATTGTATTGTTATCAGGTAAAAATCAAACATATGGCGAATTGCCACATTGGGGTTTTCTTAGTAAACTAGAAGTGTTTCTAATTGTATGTCTCCAGCTGTATATTCACATTCGCAAATTTTCGCAGCTAAATTTTTGACTTTGTTTCCAAAAATGTACCAAAACAGCAAGTAACTGTCTAAACAGGTACACGGACGAATGCAATAAGGGAGTTTCCCTATGAAGAAAAGTTGTTTTTTACTTTTATCCAACCAAAAGGCTACTATGCATCGTAGTGAGTGAGCTCGAGTTATGAGAAAATAATACTTGACTTTATCAATATCTCGGAACAAACTTGATTTGTATATAAGATCCAGTCGTGATTTTATTTTGAAGATTAAGTTTTTAAGACAGAAGAAAAAAAGGATTTGGTATTGGTCACAATAAAATGCAGAGCATAATTGATATACTGCGACTTTTCAAACACCCTAAACAAAAAGATTTGTTGCGGATCAATTCTCATTTTTGTAGTTCCCTTTTTCAATTCTTCCAAATTAGGAATATATTTAAATTTCCCTCAGTACACGGCCAAATAATCAGCATTGGCAGTACTAAATCCCAATTTAGTAATCCACCACACGCGCTGGCTTGGGAGGCGCATAGCTGTGCGCCCCAGGGAGACAGCACCCATCAGACTAAGGGCACATTGTGATAGGTAAAGCAGATCTGCAGTAGATTGCTGGCGCAATCAGAGAAGAAGAAGCTACCGCAACACCGACATAGACTAGCGGGAATCCTTCAAATTGATGCAATTCAAACACCACAATAGAAAGTAGCCGAACAAAATGTCTTCAGGAAACTTTGTTGATCGTATCGATGTATTCGCAAAACGTTCTTTAAATAATAAAAGTGAAAATAATATGAAGTGAGTTTTTCATGGTTCTCCCCTCAGCATGTGCGTGATTGGGTTTTGTCCGGTTATTGACGTGTCCTTTTGATGTTTTTCTTGGTGATTTTGATTAGCCCACGACCCGGTGAGCTAGCCGGTTTCCAAAAATTTTAATCTACGGTCGCCACTATGCGGCCACAGTTGGTGGGTGCTCCGCACTGGCTCCTCTCGGCAATCACCTTCCATGTTGCGTCCGAAGTGGCGGGGCACATGGAGGATGATTGGCTGGGAGGGAGGTGAGTGGGTGCGGGGCACGCAACACATGGCGCCCAAACGTTTCGGCCTTTTGCCTTTCTAAATTTCTAAATTCTAACCTCTAAATTCAAGTTTCATAGTGTTGTCGAAATTCGGAAAAGTGTCGGGTAATTCGCGTAGTTTGTTTGAATCGGGATTGTGATTGTCTCAATCACACCCAGTAATGGCTTCCACGTTCGAAATCGTCGCAATCCCAATTTCGACCCACTTCTATATAAATTAATAAAATAAATTCACTTTTAACTTGTAGTCGTCGAATAATTTGTTCGAATCGTGAATCATCTCGTTTTACGTACTTCACATTTTGTTGTGACACACAATTTAAGTGTCTTATTAAATTTTGTATCTGATCGCGTATTGTCTGTTGGTGGGGAGACCAAATATATCCTTAAATATATATATACTATATAATCACTTCATGTTATTCCGATTCGTATGTGAATCGACACAATAATACTTTTGTAAAACACTTTTGTAAAAACTTTTGTAAACATTTTTGTAAAACACTTTTGTACAATTCATGTAAAAATTATGTACAATAATTTAAGTCAAAAATTTATGTAAATTCATGTAAACTATTGTAAACTATTGTACCACTCACACTCCTACAATCGGTTTCGGTAGTACGCGTTTAGTATCTTCGCCGCGTTTAGTAGTTGAATGTATCGCCATTGGCGTATAATTGATATAGTTAGCGTAGTTTTGTGGCGTTTCGCTTTAAGCGAGTAATTTGGACCGCCTTTTTGAGTTAGCCAGAGTATCGCTAAGTTGTAATATAGTATCGTGTACTATAGTACCGTATAATATCGTATCTTATCCTATCGTTTCGTGTAATATCCTATTCGGTAAAATAACATTTTTTTTTGTTTATAATACGCGCAAACATTTAGTGGCTCTATCACTTAACTCCACCCATCATAACCAACTACTATCGTGGGTCTTTATCGTTCTATCCTGCAACATGGATATTCTTCAACCATTTCTTTTGAGTAAGGCTGTTGATCGGTTTTCCGCCAAACTCGCCCCGAAGTTTGTGCCCGGAATCATTGTTCGACCTGTGGGACAGGTTGCCTACGAAGTTCGAGATATGTCCGGTAAAACTCTTGGTGTATGTCACGCACAGGACATTAAGAGTTAACTTCGATCTGTATATTTTGTTGATAGCTATCTGTATATATATCGTACATATATTAGTATGTCATCGTTTTTGTATAAAAATAAGTCTAGATATTATTAGGTGAGGTTGTAGATATCGGTAGTATTTAGTACAGGGCGTGGTCCCTTATAAAATTAGTAGTCCAGTGAGTTTTCCTAATGGCCTCGTCGTGTGACGTAACGGTTGCATTAGTGTGGACGTATATAGTTAGTTTGCTTCGTGATCCAATGAGTTTTCCTAATGGCCTCGTCGTGTGACGTATCGGTTGCATTAGTGTGGACACGCATAGTAGTTAGTTTGTTTCGAAGTCCAACGAGTTTTCCTAATGGCCTCGTCGGGTGACGTATTGGTTGCATTAGTGTGGACATGTATTTTCATCTGACCCGTATATAGTTATGTTGTACAGTATTTGGTATCTGTCCGTTTAGCTGCAGTTTGTCTTATTGGGTTTGGAGTCATAAAATGCTAGAGAATTGACGACCTCTGGGGTCCCTAAACTAGTCCGCGTTGAGCGTTGACGTCTGTATATAATGTAGATATTTTGGTGTTGTATATATTATCATGTTAGTTTATATTTTGAATATCAGGGTTTGTAGTCATAAACAACTAAGGCAGTGACGATCCTTGGGGTCCCTTAATAATTGCTCACAGGAAGTGAGACCATTTTTTTGTGTTCTAACCATAGCTCTTTATCTTTCAAATATTACCCATTTTACCTATCGGAATCTAGTGTTCCTCATCTTTTCAGCTCCGGTATACAACCGTTTCAGTTGCTAAGCAACTTTCTTAGGGGTGGGGGGTTCATATTGAACTCAAAATTTATGTATTTGTCTTCGTCTTTTAAGTTCTAGTTTGTTTTCTTTGGCCGATCCGAGACTGGGGGGGAAATCTGTCAGGTTAGACCTGAGGTTCTCTATGGGGTTTCGATACAGAGGGCAGCTGTCGATCCTTTTGGTTAGTACAGCTCAGCCCCAGTGTAAAACTTGGACGGACCACCATTTCGTTTTTCAGTGTCGTGTGCTGTCCCCGATATCTTGTCGTAACGTTATCTCTGATCTGTAATAGTCGGTTTCATTAGTCACCTTTCCAACACGCCCGTGTTTCATTTTGTTTGATAACTCAGTAACCCGCCGTCGATAGGTTCCGTTCCTGTTTTGAGCTAGTTCGACTACTTAATTAGTTTTGAAGGCTTATTTCGGGTAAAACTGTCGATTGAGTAGGGTTACCTTAACGTAATACCGTATCAAGGAACTTGCGTGAACATGTATGATGATTTCGACGTTAAGACGTTTTGATTACATCTTCTGAGCTTCACGTAAGACTTCCCATTTGTTAAAACCCTCCTGGTTCGTTTGAGTGAGCATGATGATTTCGACGCTTAGACGTTTTGATTACATCTGCCTAGCCTCATACCAAACATGAGATCTTTCATTACTTAGAGTTCATACATAGCCCGGCTTTATTGTGGAGAGACTCTTCTCAGGGCGGGGTCGTCCCCACGTTCTGTTGCGGATCAATTCTCATTTTTGTAGTTCCCTTTTTCAATTCTTCCAAGTTCGGAATATATTTAAATTTCCCTCAGTACACGGCCAAATAATCAGCAATGGCAGTACTAAATCCCAATTTAGTAATCCACCACACGCGCTGGCTCTCTTGAGAGGTGAGTTCAAGTGATCGAGCGCGAATCGGTTCTCTTTGCATGCTGCTGCCCTCTGATTGGCCAAAAACATTTTGGCATATTACCATATATGGTAATAAACGAAGCAAAAATGCTTCGACGTGTGATCGCGGTGAATTGTGAGTAGGAGAGTTGGGAAAGAGTGTTAGCCGCGAACGGTCATACTTTTGTGAGGTTCCAGGCTGCGGAGAGATATAGACCGTTAAATCAGACGATAGGCTGTACCGCGAATTATTAGAGGTGGTGCCGGATATTTTATCGAAGCAGGTATTGCTATTATTTTGATTGTTCAATCTGCCGCGACGATTCACAATCAGCGAGGAATACGCGGACAATTGTTTGGACCCAGGAAAGAATCGATCGACAGCAATGGAGTTTTGCGGCACGCAAACTGTTCGGCCAACATAAACTTGTGCGGAACACATGCGCGACTGGTTCGAGCCGCGCATTTTTCGATGATTGCACGCTTGGCGAGGGGCAGACTCCGAGGCGTAATCTTGGGCACCGCAGTCGCAACAGTGGCAGGAATTTCGAAGTTATTGGCCAGGAGGCGAGAAGCAAGTAGTCCCGTCGCTGCGAACAAAAATAAAACATTGAACCGCGAGGAGTCCGCAGACGTTCAATAAATTCGTGCGAGCTCGCGCCCGGACTGCGAACGGACGTGGTGTGGCCTGGTTTGATTTCGTTGCGCGAAGAAGGCGAAGGAGAACTGCAACAGTTGCCACCGTTGAAAGCGGACGGTTCAGGTTTATTCGAGTTGTTCATTCGGAAATTACGGCAGTGTTGGGTGTCATTTGATTTTATGGATCCCGTTTCGGATTTGAAGGGCAAAGAAATTAAACGAACAGCGATCCGCCGCCGGACCGCTTGGGAGGCGCATAGCTGTGCGCCCCAGGGAGACAGCACCCATCAGACTAAGGGCACATTGTGATAGGTAAAGCAGATCTGCAGTAGATTGCTGTCGCAATCAGAGAAGAAGAAGCTACCGCAACACCGACATAGACTAGCGGGAATCCTTCAAATTGATGCAATTCAAACACCACAATAGAAAGTAGCCGAACAAAATGTCTTCAGGAAACTTTGTTGATCGTATCGATGTATTCGCAAAACGTTCTTTAAATAATAAAAGTGAAAATAATATGAAGTGAGTTTTTCATGGTTCTCCCCTCAGCATGTGCGTGATTGGGTTTTGTCCGGTTATTGACGTGTCCTTTTGATGTTTTTCTTGGTGATTTTGATTAGCCCACGACCCGGTGAGCTAGCCGGTTTCCAAAAATTTTAATCTACGGTCGCCACTATGCGGCCACAGTTGGTGGGTGCTCCGCACTGGCTCCTCTCGGCAATCACCTTCCATGTTGCGTCCGAAGTGGCGGGGCACATGGAGGATGATTGGCTGGGAGGGAGGTGAGTGGGTGCGGGGCACGCAACAGATTACCACAGCTATCCATTCAACATTTTATTTAGGGTCAGTATTGGTTTGTAGAGACAAAGACTAATATTTCCTTCATTCTAGCCACCATCCTAGTCCTTGGACCACTTTCATGAAATCTGATAAACGGACTTGATATTTCAAAATTTGTATCATATGAGCACATTAATATAACGATATTCAAACATGCACATGGTGTGCCATGGAAGTTAACACAATGCTAACACATTCCCCTTTTTACATATTTACTTCCATCTAATCCTAGCCACTCCCCTACAAATTCCTTCAAATACAAATTCCCACGATGTACCTACACTCTCCCTTGATCATAATTCTCACATTAACAGACAACTCGATTCAGGTTACTTTCGCACGATCAACATCTTTTCAGCAATGAACATTGCGATTTTACGCTGCGCATCTAAATTTGTTTACTTTGCACTGGTCACGTTTTGATGACCAGGTTAATTTTAATTAATAAAAGAGGTAAACTCATTAGTATTAGTTATATTTGAGTTGTTAATAAATACGTACCGCGACGAAAAACTGAGTTTTATTTAGTTGCGGTACCCTCACCTCCATAACTTGGATACTAAAATTCGGCTACTTCAGTTCAGTGGTACAGAAAAAAATTTGAGTTGCATTTTGTCTTAAAATGTGTGTATACAATAAGTGTAAAAAGAAAAGTTGGCAAAGCTTATTAAAATGAATTCATTCGAGAGGCTACAAAGTGACCGCAATCGAACATTCTTAGTACGTTCAATAGTGCCTCTCTTCGACGTTGGCCACCGAAATTTACTGCGTGCCTATTATCGTGACAATGAAATGTTTTCCTGGCTACTGGCATAGAAGTTATATGAAAGTAAAAATTGAGGTCAGTACTACTATTCATATCGTTCAAAAATGCTAATAAAGCAGGTCAAAGCGACGGTATATTCCAAAGTGTTCATTTAACGCCAGACAGTGCTACTAGTTTTCAAGTGTGTTGTAGACGCTTCTTACAAAAATCTAAATTATGCGAGAATAGCAAGAATAACAATCAGTGTGAGTATCCTAAAAATACTCGCGATTTGCAGGAACATAAGAAACTACAGTTGACTCAATTAAATTATATCTTAAATTCGCTTAGTAAATATGTCATTCAAATGATCGCTTTATTTTAAAAACGCATTAGGTCATAACGTGTTAACTGCTTTGACCAGAGAAAAAAACAATACTAACACAAAGATTTCATTTAAACATGTGATTCTTAATAAGTTTTAGCAAACTTGTTCTTTCTAAAAAAAATTATACGTACCTCCCATGACCTATTGTTTTTTTTGTAGGTATGAATTTTTCCGGATAGACATTCCTCAAAAACCAGTCGAAGTTTTTGCATTTTAATTTATTCCGTAAAATTCTACGATGAGTTACGTCTCCAACATCAATATTCTAAAGCAACCAACATCAATTTTTTTATTTAATTTCTGAAAATGTTACCTTTAAATCCGGTCGATTCATATAAAAAAGATCAATATATTCATCCATCCATACTAAGGCCATTCGTACCGTGTTTATTCCATGTGTATCTCTATCTTCAGGAAAGGTATATGGATGAAAGTCTCTAAATATATGACCCACTCTAGAGCAAGGGATCGTTTCAATTGTACCTCCACACTGCCATATTCTAAAAGACATTTCTAAATTTTCTCCCCCCCATCCATCCATCTGCAGAATTGATTGGTTTAAACTTTGTAAATTCTACATAAAAGAAGCTCTTACTTGTTCGTCGTAGCTTCCAATTTCCCAGAAGTAACTGCGCGATATTGCAAAAAGACCGCCAGCCATTGTAGGACTATGTGTTGGACATATTTCTGGCTCTAGAAAGCATTCCATATGCTGTCGATTGCGTTCTCTTCTTGACACATCGATCCAATCAAAATGTCCATTCCATGAAAAGCCGCCAATTTGAAAATGTGTGTTGCCGTTGGCACTATATTGGAAGTCTTTTGCATCTATTACGTCTATAATTGGTACTAGAACACTGGTCGCTGATTCAGAAATTCTTGCCAAAAGGGGTTCTAACCAACCAATCACACATTCGCAGTGGGCGTCAAGAAATACCAAAACTTTCCCACGTGCGGTTCTTGCACCGGCTAAACGGGCTCGAATTAGACCAAGTCTGTAAAAATTAAACAAAATTGAATTGTGTTATTTAAAAAAATAGTAATTTCTTTAAAAATTTAGGCCAGCATGCTTTTACAATTATTTGCTAGATTTGAAAGTATAAAATCATCTTTCGTGAATTTGTTTCAAGAAAATATAATAACTGTTAACTATTGTATTATATGTTATTAACAGGGTCAGGCAGAAAATATCCTATAGATGCTTTGAAACAATCACGGAACACCGCAAGGTAATCATTTTAACCCTTTCGCGCGCAGTATAAGAAGGAGAAGAGGGACAAAATAATTGAATGGTGTTCTATGGTTTGAATGCTTAAGTCTTCGCAAAAGCGAAAGAAATTTAATTTTTCGGTTTTCCGGAGAAGGTTTTTAAGGATGTTGCCATATGGCAACATTGCACAGATAATATTAGAATATTGGTTTTGTTTGTTATTCCTATTTATTATGAACAAATGTTAATAAAATAATGAAAACTGTTAGAATAGTGTAAAATTGTGTGAAAAGAAATGAAGCAAGTCTTGTGGTCATTTAAAAACAACGCCATTCCACACTTCACACACTTTATCCTTGAAAAGCCTGTTAAACACAACCGGCATCGTGATTTCACTGTATGAACTGGCCAGTAATCGATGCAGTCATTTTTAACGTCATTTACAGGCTGCGCTTTTCTGCTGGAAAGGCTAGACATTGGTGTTGATGAAGCAGATGAACTTAGGCATGGCAGGTCGACCTCATTCATTAAATTATTTGTTGTTGTTGGTCGACCACGTTTTCTCGCAAGTTGCTTTGGAGCTACACGGCGGCTTGATATAGGACAATATCGGAGGACAAACCCAGACCATAGCTCGGACATGTTCCATCACCAACGTTGCAAAGTCGTAAACTATGCCAGAGCTTCCGGCTCTTGTAAACATTTCAAATTCCCACTTATGAGGTTTTTTTCGGCAGATATTGCTTTAGTGCTGACCTTCCTTTGAAAGGGATTATTTGCTCATCTACAGACTGTTCATGATTGTGGGGAATTGCATTAGATTTTTTTTCAAATGGTCAAGCAATGGACGTACTTTATGGAATTTGTCATATTTGGGGTGAATTTTTGCCTTCGCTATGCGTTTATTGTTTATGTGGAAAGATTTCTTTATTTTGTCAAACTGCTTGATAGGCATTGTGTTGGAAATCGCAAATTGTCGCTCCAAAAGCTCCTATAATCTGGAAGTTTAACTACACCCATAAATAAAAGCATACCAATGAACTTCCGAATGTCTTCTGCTTCCAATGACAATGCTTCATTATAGAATTCTAGTGCATTTATCTTACTATTCTTCGTGATATGGTTTATTATATCGTCATCAAAGAAATGTAGAAAATGTTCAGATGGTAAAAGAACTTCTTCATCAAACACCTGCAAATGTTACCATTTTGTTTCAAATGCAAAGTCTCTTTTAACGAGTGCAAAGATTTTGAATCAATATTTTCGAATCAATGAACTGAGCTCCTTCCACAGGCTAAACGTAAATCTTCGGCCTCTGTAACTGTTTTTCTAGTTCCCATAACATCTTTATTTGTGTCATCTTCAATTTCATCTTCTTCATTGCCCAATCGAAGATCATCTTCAAATATTTGGGTAATCAGGCAAATCACGAAGCTCCACATTTTAGTTTCGCACAGCTTCGTCGTGTAAATCATCAATTTCTTTTTCTGAGTTATCCCATTCATAAGTTAAAATGTGCTGAATTTCCTTTACATGCAGTCCTTTTCTAAATGAACCCATGTTGAGTCTGTATGAATGAATATAAAAGATACACCCTTTACCAGTATACTTACACTAAACAAGTTGTAAAATAAAGGCATTTTTCGATAGTTTAAGGGCAATGGTGACATGGTAACATGATTTTTTGAAAAAATCTGGTCCACTTGTTCACTATGCTATTATTTTTGTTTTGTTTTCAAACGAGCACTATTTACATTTTTTTACAATAAAATTGAACTCGATCACTATAACTGCACCGTTAAACCTTCAGATCACGTGTATGCCTGGTGCTTCCTCGACAGTTTTATTACGACTGGGAACTTGAATGTGAAAAACTTTGAAAATGATATTCCTAGCCTATCAACAGTGATATCTTTAGAACAATACGTTATGTAAAGGTATAAAGAATACTCAAAGAATGTAAAGTGCGTGAGTTCTGGAAATTTTTATGTCAAAATACCAGGTTAAAGTTGATGTTGCCATATGGGTGCAGTACGCGCGAAAGAGTTAAGCTTTCTTTGAAAGTATGCCGTTTTCGCGAACACGAAAATTAAGACTTTCAAATGGAATAGTCAAAGTAAAAATAAGCTCATCCGCTAAAGAACGACTAAAATTTACATATATACATCATTAGCAAAAAAAATTATCACCGCTTTATAAGCCTTGTTTACAGCAAATACCTAAATGTAGGGGAATGTCGTCAAGGTCGGACATAGTTTCGACTAAAGTCCATATCTTTTGTTTAGAAAACAATTCTTGCACTCCAAGACTGTTTAGAGGAAGGTGAAATGAATACAAACCTTTTGAGAAAAAACTAAATTTATTGAACTCAAGGAAAAAAAGTAGTGAGCAATTAAAAAAGAAAAGAAATGTAGTCAAGGTTGGTCCATGTAGTCAAGGTTGGACCACCCTCAAAAAGTAATGGAAAAAAATGTTATGAATGAGGGCAATGCATTTTTTGCTTTTGCAAATCCAAGATAGCAATACCACACACAAATAAAGTAAAAACTGGGCATCGTCTTATTCAGACTCACACTTTTTGCACACAAAAAACTTTTTGCGATGTTCGCGCATGTCAAATGCACTTCTTTATTGCATTCAATGCGTGCAATATAGTTTTTCCTGTTTAAATGCTGTGGCATCACTTTTAGGCGAACAATGCAAAAGTCTCTGTCTTCTGATTCTGGAGAGGACTTTTTGAGGCTTTTTAGGAGGGCGTCCTCTTTTCGCTGGAGTCGTCAATTCACCCTTCGATGATCTGCGTTTTTGAGCGTTTTGGATTTTTCTCTCTTTTCTCGCGCAGGTCATAGACGCTTTCTGGTGAAGTTAATACGGTGCTTTTCATTCCACGTCTTTCAAGATTAGACTTTGACAACCAGCGGGGCAGCTTGCATCGGTCCAATCTTCAAACCTGTCCTTGGAACATTGAACACAGTTGAAACGCCTCTCAGTGTCCGATTCTTTAATTTGCCGGCCTGGATTGCCCTTATCACATTTTCCACATCGATTTTCCCATGATCTCTTTTCCGCTTGTATCTGGAATGCCTTTGGAAAATTGAAAATTGATCAATTCGTCACAATACAATCATTTCTTAAAAAAAAGTGGGTGGTCCAAGTTTGACGACGATATTGGCCCAACCTTGACAACATGCATCATTTAACATTGAGACACACCGCAGCAAAGCAAAGTATACAAATGAGCAGTCCGTAAAATATATTGTTAATTACGAATTATATAATATAAAAAAATGCTTTCCTTGGGAATTCCATGCTTTGGATGCAATTTACACGGCTTGTTAAACGAACAGAGAAAAACTTTTGGGCCTTTCAAAAACGTCACGTCAGCACTACACTTTTGATAGACGAGCTTGACACGGACAGTCCCATACAAAAGTTTGGTACTAACTTAAGTAGTATTGACAAGTTAGCTCATAGATGTCACTAGATACATCCGGAAAAAAACACCGATGGTCCGACCTTGACTAGGGTCCAACCTTGACGACATTTCCCTAACTACAAACTTTCATCCAGACGTTCGCAATCAAATATAAAGCATGATTATCATTTAAGCATTTTGATGTTCGACGTATGTTCGGACCAAAGTGTCATAATCTGATCGTAGCTAATATACTTTGTTTCACAAAAACGTGTCGCTAATTATATTTCCGTTTTGGCTGGTAAACTTAATTACTTTGGCAAATGAATGCCATCACTATATAAACGTTAAACGTTTAGTCCTGCTGTTTAGTACCTTTCGATACTTGGGAGATAAAGCGTCAGGACAATATGAGTGCCATGCGGTTTGAGCCAGTGTTCTTTGTAAGTCATCCAAGTGGACCAAGATTGAGTTCGTTAAGAAATGGGTTAGGATTTTATAAGAGTCTGGTAATGTTGGCGATGAGCCAATTAGAGCTCCTAAGAGAGCGACCTATAAAAGGCAACCTAAAGTCATCTGTAGCTTGTTTGAGAAGAACCCGGCAATGAGTATACGAAATGCGAGGCAGAAACTGCTGAAGAAAGGATTTAGTGTATCAATTACGATAAAGCAGAGATTGCAAGAATCTGGCACCAAAAGTAGAAGTTCACTTGCGAAGCCGTTGTTGACCGAAAAAATTATCGAAAAGAGACTAAGGGCAGGCGTAATTTGGCCGTTATTGGAGCCTTGTGATTTTTACTGATGAATCTTTATTTGGTTTATGTAATTATTGGAAGAGAGCCTGGACGAAAAATAATGAAATATTTTTGCGGCGTACAGTTAAACACCCGGTAAAAGTGCATGTTTACGAGGGCTTCTCGGAAAGAGGATTCGGAAAGCTAATCGTTTTTACGAAAACCCTGAATGGTGAATTAATGATCAAACTTTATAAAAAACGGTTTGCTTAAATCTGCTGAATTGACATGTAGCCAACAATCGCGATTGGATTCTGCATGAGGACAAAGATGGAAAGAAGAAAACGGAACGGTTTGGCCATCACAAAATCCAGACGCGGACAGGAAAGAAAACGTGTGGTCACAAAAATATACTCATCACATTGCAACTCACGCGGGCCTTCAAGAGTATATGCCAAAGTTTTACTATGAGTACGCGCAGAAATTGAGTCACAGTTGCACAAAAAAATATCAGGCGATAGTTGATAATAACGGCGAATGAATTCCATATTGATATTTTTGCGAAAAATGTATGTAGTTGAAAAAAATTTGATCTAAACAATTAATAGTGTTTTCCATGCTTCTTTGACGACACGTTTTTGTGTAACACACTGTACGTAGCAATTTTGACGGCGTAAAGCAGCCTCCATTTTCGCGAAATTGTTTAAACTTAACAAAAAATTATGAAATTTTGGATCGTAATTTCTGACTTTTTACCGCTTACGCAGCGCGGACAGCAATAGACTCAAGAAAATATATTGAGCAGTTGTTGTTGTTAGTATAAGTTTATCCGGCATCGTTAAGGAGTTAAGAGCGGCCTCGTGAAAACCTAAATGCGAGTTTTTTATGATTTTTGTAATTTTTATATTAATGGTAATAATATTCCACGCAAGTTAACTCAAATAATATCATTATTATTATAATTATTATTTCCACATGGTCGAAAATTATTAGCTTTTCTTGTTTAGGACATTTATTCTTACCTTTTGCTTTTGTTAAGTTGTTGTAATTTACATAAGTTCTGATTGCGCGGGTTTTTATATTTTGATTTTGATTTTTGCAAGAATTTTTTTGGAAGCAAAACAATTTTAAAAATAAATTTTCCTTGAAACGCGTTTATTTTTTGGCTCTAAAATTTCACTTCGAGGCAGCATGCATCCAAAATTCCGTACAAACCGTAAAACAATGTGCTTTTAATTGATGTTAAAGATTGCCATCGTTATTTTCATTTATTATGTATTGAAAAAAATCAATAAATGCAAGGCATTCAAAAAGCATCATCAATTCAAGCATTTGGAAACATGTACTTAGTTTTGTGAATTGTCTGCAGAAACAGAATTTCATGCAGCTATTTTTCTTCAATGCAACTTCTGTTAGAATTAAAAATATTTCCAGTGACCGAAAAAAATCGCTCAACTGGAATAGAAGTTACCACGAAAATATTTTTTCCGATCTTCAGCAAAAGAGAGTGAGACCTGACCTGAACTCGAAATGCATTTGCCCACATATTTTCCGTTACTTACCATATGAGAATTTTGGAAACCAATACTGCTGTCTTTCTGTAAGCATTTTCAGAATTTAGCTGAGACAGCGGTGTATGATCCGGAAAATCGGTATATGACTATTACTTATAAAAAATTGTATGGGATCCATTTGGAAACTTTTTTGAACAAGACATGATAATGTTCATATACCATGATACTGAAATATAATCGCACTTCAAACATCAATATGGGGTTAACATCGCGCGAAATAAATTGATGCAAAAACATCGATGTTTTTGTCTGAAAATCGATATTATGGAAACATCGCCGCAGCTTCGTAAGTGATGGTAAATGCACGAGTCATGGAACTATCGACTCAAAGAGATGTTACTACTTTAAGATACCTAGCGGGTTTGAGTTGGAGAAATGTTGATAAAGATATTTAGAAAAATAAGAGATTTTCGTGCATAGAAATTAAATGGCTATTTTGAATATTGATGTGGATAACTCGTTTTGATGCACTGAAAATTCAACCCAGGGCTGTGATCTCGAACATTTCCGCCCGCCGCGGTTCAATGTTGAAGCGATGATGCCGCCCGCCATGACGTACCCGAGTTCTGCTAGTGTGAGTGTGGCTCGGTGTCAGTCCGAGGCAACAAGCACAGCTTGAAAATAGGACGTTTAAATGTTGAAGTAGCTGTACGAATCGTGACTACCCGTATTTTGCCGTCGTCACCTGGATGCACTTCTATGACTCGACAGAGAGCCCACTTTGATGGAGGGAGAGTCTCATCTCTTAAAATGGCGAGGTCACCCACTCGTATCAGTGTTTCTGGTAAGCGCCATTTTGGAAGCGTTTGTAGGGATTGCAAATATTCTGATGCCCATCTGCGCCAGAAGTCGTCCATCATTTTTTGGATGAGTTGCCATCGATTAAGTGGGGACAATAGGGCGTTTAAGTTTGACGGCTCAGGGACTGAACCGAGAGGAGCACCGATAAGAAAGTGTCCTGGCGTCAATGGAGATAAATCAGTTGGGTCATCAGAGAGAGCTTGTAGTGGCCGGGAATTTAAACATTCTCGATCTGAGTGAGTAGTGTTGAAATCTCCTCAAACATGATGATGCTTCGTTGATTTAACGGCGGTCTCCCATAAACCTCCAAAGTGTGCAGCGCCAGGAGGGTTAAAGCGCCATGTAGTACCATCCATAGCAAGAGCATCAGCGATGATTCTTGATTCGGTTGAGGCGATGGTGAATAGTTTACGTAGTTCAGCGTCTGCTCCTACGAAATTCGTTCCCTTATCGCTGGATATAGAGTTTGGAATTCCTCTGCGTGATGCAAATCTACGGAATGCAGCAAGAAAGGAGGCTGTTGAATATGAAGACATAGCTTCGATGTGGACTGCCCTGGTAGCCATGCACACAAATACAGCAATGTAGCCTTTTTGTGATCTCTGCCCGCGACCAGGGCTAGTACGGAGATAAATAAGTCCAGCGTAATCGACACAGCTATGCAGAAATGCTCGATTACGTTGAACCCTTGAGGGTGGCAAACTTCCCATTTGTTGAAAGGCGGTGGATGCTCGATACCTAATGCACGGTATGCATTTTGAAATGCGAGCTTTGACAGCTTGCTGTCTTCGCAAGATCCAATATCGACGCCTTAGTGTTCCAAGAGTGAGTTGCACACTTCCATGCAACACAGTTCAATGACAGGAGTCAATAATTAAGTTCGTTAGTGATGAGTTTGGTGGCAGTATTAACGGATGCTTTTCGTCTGGATCTAGTACTGCGTGTTTAACACGTCCTCCGACTCGTAGAAGACTCTTTTCATCAATCATCAATGAAAGGATTCAGCGCAAGAAGAGCGCTTCCCTTTGAAAGACCAGGTGTATTCAAAGATAGATGATGTATATCTGGTGCGAAGAAGGCATGCTGATAAGATCTTATCCAAAATAGTCTGGCGTGGTCAAGTTCCAAGGTAGTGAGAGCAATTGAATGCGTTGTTGACTGATAACGCCCTTGTTATTTACGAAGTCGATATTGTTGGAAGATTCTTTGGCATCAAGCTGTTACTCAGAGCAATTCCGAGAGACTCGAAGCCGATGAAGCGAATAATTTCCAAACTGAAGGCTGAATTATTTTAGCTTGCAGAACTACTGCGCGACGCTCTGATGACTCTTCGTGATAGGATAGTGATTCATGTGTTGGCCAAGAATTCGATGAATTTGAAAGCCACGGTGGTCCCTCCCACCACAGTCCAAAGGCCTTGAGTTTTGTCGACGTTCCGAGTGAAGTGGCTTGTGATCCATTGAACACCACTCTGAGTTTAATGGTCATGCTAGTTTCCTTTGTAATCCCATGATGTGGTAGGTAGTAGCAAATGTTAGGTGTTGTAGATGGTTGAAATCGGCGCATGTGGCCCATAGATCCATATTCTCTAAGGAAGGTACCATATGCTTGGTAGAGTTTAGCGTCCTTGAGAAATCGTCGTTCTATTCTTTGGAGCATAACTTTAGTTGGAGTTCGCGAGTCGCCAAAATCATTAATGTTAGATTTAAATGGTAGTCGTACGATATAACGTCCACTCTCATCCCTCGAGTGAGTCGATTTAAAGTGTTCTTCGCATTGCACTTCATTCTCTGTAAGTAATGCTGATGTAGGCGTTGAGAGTTCTTCCTGTTCCCAGAAGCGTACCAACAAGTTTGAAAGTTCTTTATTTTGATGTAGTGTGCAAGGTAAACTGATGATTGATCTCGGAGGTACGTCATCTCTTATGATTGTCATCTGCGAAGATGGAGTGACTGGACCAGTAAGTATCCATCCTAGTGCCGTGTCTTGTGCTATGAAGCCTCCAAATGGACTAGTACCTGGTCTGATAAGCAACGCATAAACTTCACTACCCAGCAGTATGTCGATGGATTCACTTGAGTGAAAATTAGGATCTGCTAATGCTAAGCCATTCAGATGTGACCAGTTTTGATGAATTGGACGAGGAGGTGCTATGTATTCGGTGAGTCGAGGAAGGATAAGAGCAGTCATTTGACATCTAAACTGTGAAGGTAAGTGCGGTGTGATGATGATGTCCACGATTCCACGAGAAATACCTGATGGAGTCGCTCCGATTCCGGAGACAGGCAACGATGCTGCACGACGAGTCAAACGTAGTTTTTGAGCCAAGTTTTCTGATATAAAATTGCTCTCTGCACAAGGATCGATAAGTGCTCGAGCCTGAGTATGTCTGCCATCGTTTCCGTAGACTTGAATAACAGCCGTTGCAAGCAAGACTGGAGTTGTAAAACTGGTGCCATTTGAGTGACTAGAGTGTTGACTCTAGTCCCCGGATGATTGGATTTCCCTGGTATAAACTCGTGCAGAAGCGTATGATGAAGACCATGACATTCACGACAGACTTTATTCGAGCGGCAGTCCTTAACTAGATGACCACCGAGGCAATTAAAACAAAGATTATGGGAAGCAAAAGGCAAGAAAATGCTTTTTTTGACAGAGGGAACAAGTGTGTGTGTAGGGTAGCGTCTTTGATGAAACAACGTTCTGCGAGACGGGATGAGCCTTGATAGAGTGAAATGGTTTGGTCGCTGACGAGGTGCAAGCTGGAGCCGATGCTTTAGATGAACTCACTGGAGAACGTAATCGCTCCGAATGATCTAGAGATTCTAAAGTTCGAATTCTAGTGCTGATGAAACTCGTGAGCTGACCAAAGGTTGGTGGATCCGTGCCTGCTCCAAGTGAAGTTTCCCAAGCTCGTCGGGATTGAGTGTCCAGGCGTTGAACCGTTATGTAAACCAGCCAATCATCCCAGTGTTCCACGGGTCTTTCATGGGTCTTGAGTGTTCCAATGGCATCGGTCGTATTATGTAGTAAGCTCTTGAGACCTGTGAATGATTCCTTCAAAATTGGAGGAAGGTTGCACAGCGTAGCGATTTGAGCAGAAACGAGTAACCATTTATTATCATATCGCTCGATGAGTATGTTCCAGGCTCTCATGAAATCCGCTGTTGTAGGAAGGTTATTTAGTAATTGAGCTGGTTCATCAGTCACGCTCAACTTCAGATAATGGAGTCTTTCTACATTAGTAATGCTTGAATTCGACGTAACAAGCGAGTTGAAGAGATCCCGGAAGTTTACCCAATCTTGATACCTTCCACCGAATTTCGGTAACTCAATTTTTGGAAGTTGATGATGGAATTGGCTGTCAGAAACTGGCGTTATTGAGTTGTTGAGTGCATCTCGAGGGTTATCGTAAGACTCAAGTTTATCTAAGTATTTTCCCTTCTCGATTAGATAAAGCTCCTCAACAGTGCTCAATCGTCGCTCTTAAAATAGTTTGCCTTCTTGTCACTGGGCGTTGCGGTTTTAATTATGTCTGTATGTGCTTCTTGATAAGCAGACCAATAATTTTCCAAATTCTCCAACCGTGTCTTGCATGCTCCTCGGGTCATTCCGGAAGCACCGAGTTTCGAGAAATTAAGGAAAGATCTAGCAATCAGACCTTTCCGCTTATCCTGGGCTTCGAAAAATAATTCCATTACTAAACTAATGGCTAATTCGCTTACCAGTGGCGGTAAAGAGCCTAGAATGCTGCAACCGTGATCGAACTAAATTTAAGTGTTCTAAGCGTAAACGCCGACAAATGCTGCACAAGTTCGTGGGTCAGGTATGATTAAAGCCTTGACTGTGGCAACTATTCTGAAAGCTTTTAAGCTTTTGAATTGTACTGCACTATCACTATGCGTGAGGTTTTACCGTTTGTTTTCTTTGAGTAAATTATAAATTGTTTGATATTTAATACACATGAACACGCGAGTAACTGATATCGACACTGTGTATCCGGCTCGACGGACCAAAATGTTGGGGATAAAACGTGATAGCTTTTATATTTATTGCGTTTATTGATTGATTACACGGGATAAAATTGATAACGGGTCTATACGCGGTGTTGGTCGGAGCAAGACTGGCTTAGTAACGGACAATACCGGTCTGGCAGCGGTGTCGATTGAAGAACAAACTTCGCCAGCAGTGGATGACTCGTTTTGATGCACTGGAAATTCAACCCAGGGCTGTGATCTCGAACAATAAGAAAATAGATTACGCAAGGCAAAGAAGCCGACAGATTCCCGAAGCGTATTACATGGCGACGACAGATACCTACGTATTACCTGCACGTATAAAAAAAAGTATAAAAGTAGTAGTACATACAAGTCTCCGTCGAGTCGAACCGGTCAGTGCTTCCACCCTCAAACGTAGGATTCGAGAAGCAAATACTCACGGCCGTGTAACTGTAAGAAAATTATTATCACGCGCTGCTAATAAACAGTGATTGTTGGGCCCAGAAACACCGAAATTGGAAGCTCGGAGACTGAAAACTTCTTTGGAGTTTCGAGTCAAAGTTTGGTATCATTTTTATTTAATGCAGGAAGCAGAAATAATTAAACCCATATGGAACGAGTGTTTCGAAAACAAAATATGTTTGTTTTTGAAATTAGAAACTAATTTGGTAGATATTTTTGATTCAAATACTAATTTTTGCCAAATTTAACATAGTTATCTAATCCGCCTATTTTCACCGGATGTTAAACAAGACATCTGCTTCGATTACAAGTCACTCAAACAAAAAAAAATATTTTCCAGCAACTTAGAAAAAATAAGATAGTACATTTACATTTATTTCAAATACCTGTTGGAGATACATCTTTTGAAAATTAAAATGTACGATGCTTATATGTGCAATACACAAACAAATTTTACGTAAAATATATACCGTTTGAGCCGAATGGTTCGCTTCCGGCACTTCCAGGACGAATTTTAAAACGTTTATCCAGTTTTTTCTTAACTAGTTCAATAGTACTTCTGGGTTAAAGCTTCTTGCTTCCCAGTCAACGAGTTCATGATATCGTCCTTAGTGAGTTAAAAAGACACTATTACTCTAATGGGCATAAGTAAAACACGTAATAATTTCCAATTGGATGTTAAAACAGATTGTGTTAATATCCACACAAATGTATGTGGTTGCTGATTTGGCATTAGGAATGCCAGTGAGAATGACCCGAGATCTTCAAAACATAAATAACAATCTAATTGTCAAATAGGAATGCTGAAAAATATCGATTTTAAATAATCCATTAATGGTTGAGGAAACTAGACTTTTTTATCATAAATACAGTTAACACTAACTGGAATTTTTGTCTTCACATGTTGAAAAGATCTATTGCAATATCAGCAATTGTGGCTAGAATTTTGGCTCCTAGGCAAAATGGACCTGACATGATTGCAACACCTTAACTGAACATTTTAAGAGACACAATATCATTGCTTCGCCCTTTTGAACAAATCACAGAATATATCAGTGGTGGTGAATATATTACGGTCAGACTAACTTCTCTTTCAAGTTTGCTGCAAAAGGAACTTGAACAACGGAGACCTTCTACATATGTAAAAATAGCTGTTCAGCGAAGTTTACGACTTTTGGATAGACTGAAATTTTTAGTCAAGTTCATGCCTATCAAAAGCAACAATTTTGGACCTTCGTTTTTAACAAGTACATTTGAATGACAATTAGAAAGATTAATAATTATTTCTTATTTTGCATTTTGATTATATGTCAAACACAACATACAATCTTACGTAAAATAGAGGAAGCAGTAACTGAAATATTACGACTTCTTACAATGAATGAACTGAAAAATATCACATATGATCCTTACGTTCTAATATGATGTATGATGATGATTTTTTATTTGATGAAAACTTTTTAATGCTTTTCATTTGTAAATAATTGCAAATTAGATACAAAATAGTTTAAAAAACAAACTGCTGTACTGCTTTCCTTAGACGGGATATTTATTATTTTATTTTTCGTAGATAGCAGCAAAGAGAAGAAGTATCCAAGTAAGAACTTAATTGCAATCGCAGGCGATTGGAAATCTACCTGTCAGGGAAGGTCATAAAATTAATCGGTTGAGCTAGGTTTCCCGTTCCAAAAAAGATCGCATCTTAGGATTGTAATTAAGTTCTAATTTGGATACCTCCTCTCTTTGCTACGATTTGGTGGTATCTATATATATATATATATATATATATATATATATATATATATACATATATATATATATATATGTGTGTATATGTGTGTGTGTGTATATACATATATATATGCATATATATATGTATATATATGTTTTTTTTTTGTTGGGAGGTGGAAACCCTCATAGGCACTCCTAAAGAAGGCCGGTTATTGCTTCTCATGGGAGAGTAGTGTGGAACTTTAAACGCACTAAAACCACCCCCTCTTTCCCTTTCTATCCTCCACGGGACTACCGTTAGGTATTACATCGTGGAGGCGGCTCCGCCACAGCGGCACATTCTGATCTTAGGTGGAGCCTACCGACTTTCTGCACATACGCAATTGTCGAGTTTACCACCGCCCAATTCCTCTCCGACTTCAGCATCTCTTCCACAAAGTTGTGCGGGTTGATGTTCGTTCCCAGCACACCCTCCAAGCATTGCCTCGCCTCATTAAATCTGGGGCAATGAAACACAACATGCTCCGGGTCTTCGGGAGCATTAGGGCAGCGAAACACAACATGCTCCGGGTCTTCGGGAGCATTAGGGCAGCTAGGGCAATATGGTGAATCGTCAGTAGTTAGAATAAGGGAGTTCAAGCGCTTTTTTTCCCACGGTCCCCATTTTTTTCCCACGGGTATCGGATTACCGCCCCCACGGGTATCGGATTACCGCCCCCGCATGACGTCACCTGTTATCTCTTCCGGTGGCGCCCATTTTTATTCCCACGGGTATCGGATTACCCCCCGCATGACGTCACCTGTTATCGCTTCCGGTGGCGCCCATTTTTTCCCACGGGTATCGGATTACCGCCCCCGCATGACGTCACCTGTTATCGCTTCCGGTGGCGCCATTTCTTATCGCTGTCTGGGGCGCCATTTCTTATCGCTGTCTGGGGCGCCATTTCTTATCGCTTCCGGTGGCGCCATTTCTTATCGCTGTCGGGGTGATTCCCACGGATGACGTCACCTGTTATCGCTGTCGGGGTGTTTCCCACGGATGACGCCACCTGTTATCGCTGTCGGGGTGTTTTCCAACCGCGGTGAGTCATGCTGATGAATATGTGAGATGTGTTTTAAAATAGCAGCTGGATTCATTTCTTATCGCTGCGGAGGTGAGCTTTTATTGATGCCGGTTGCGTAATCTCTTTTATAGGGTTCGAATATTTTACAGACATTTCAATATTAGAAATTCGATATGTTGATAAGAGCTTGAGTGAGGGCTATTTTAAATGATTAGACGTTGGAATTTGAATAGCGTTGGATGGATGACATATTATATGTTTGATGGATGACGAATAAATTGCTAGTTCAGTAGGTGTGAATGATTCAAGTTCCTACCAGACAGACGCGAGTAGTTTATCATTTGTTTATGATACGTACTGAGTGCTTGGAGTTCTTATCAGCATATGAGTTGGTGGCGTTTTGTGATAATTTTAGATGTCTTGACAAATGCTAATGTGAGTGCGACACCTTGTTTGATAATTATGTGCTCATAATGTGTAGGTGTTTTAGTTGTGAATTAGATAAGAATGAGACATGCTAAAAATAGAAGTTAGATCTTGATTCGGAAATTTCAAAATTAGAAATTCGATATGTTGATAAGAGCTTGAGTGAGGGCTATTTTAAATGATTAGACGTTGGAATTTGAATAGCGTGCAAGAATTTTTTGTGAACGACCGGATGTTTTCTCTGGGAATGTATGAAGACCATTTGAAAAAGTTGGCTTCGATAAGAATGTTAGCTGATTAGGAAATTTTATTATTCTTGGTGTTATATTAAAAACCCTAATCGAAACATGCGACCGGATGTTATGTTAAAAACAAGAGATGTAAAAAGAAAATAATATCCATGTTATTGTGCGGCTTTAAATGCGAATTCTCATGCTGATAATTTTTGATATGGTAAGTAAAATTAAATGATTATACATAGAATTGTATATTGTGGGTTGCTAGTTTTGCTGAAAATTTATTGATAAGTGTGAAAAAACTCTGATATGAATAGTGCAGAGTGTAAACTTTTTGATATAAAAGCAACTGGTCATATCCCAGGAAACACCTATGACATCATCTTCAATTTCGCAACAACACGCAATATTCTGATTTCGCAACAAAATGCAATATTCTGAGTCATATCTGAAACACATTACCCCAAATACCCAAACCTTGAATCATCTATATAAACATCCTGCACATAATATTCCCATAAACACAAAAATAATAACCATCCACTTGAAATATATATAATTTATGAATAAGATAATAATAATAATAATAATAATAATAATAGTAATAATAATAATCAAAAATAAAAATTTTATATAGAAGAAAAAAAAATGTTTTATTAAATTTCAACATTCTAGCTCGTTGCAGGGTGTGAGATCATTCATACATGGCTGATGATAAGAGATTGAGTGAAGGTCATTTAAATGAGTTGGGATTCTGAATAGCGTGTTAAAATTCTTGTGAACGAATGGCTGATTGTGTGAGGGACAATTGTGCTTGGAGTTCTTATCAGCATGTGTGTTGGTGGCGTTTTGTGATAATTTTAGATGTCTGGAGGTTGACAAATGCTAATGTGAGTGCGACACCTTGTTTGATAATTATGTTCTCATAATGTGTAGGTGTTTTAGTTGTGAATTAGATAAGAGGCGAAAATGACGCAATGTTTTGGATAGAGCGTTTATCGGATAGGTGTTATTATTGCATATGTGAAGTAGTATGGCGCAGTTTTCCTATTATTAATGCGAGAGTTATTTCGGATAGTTTGGAGGTGTATATGACGCCTGAGGATGGTACGAGGTCGCTGGTATTGGCATTGAGGCATGGAGAGGATTGCAGTTTAAGGAATTTCGATGAGTTATTTTCATTTCGGAATTGGCAGCATGTAAAAATTGAGGTTATAGGTATGTGTACGCGTTTAATATAGAGAATATCATATTTCTAATGAAATTTAATTGCTTTAGGTGGCGAAATTACGCTAGTGGGAAAGTGTTGCCTGGGTTTATTGCAAGTAGAACGAAAAACCGATTTCCAATGGGTTGCCCGTTCGGTGACATAGATAATTTAGAGCGAGAGAGAAAACATCATGTGAATGAATACGAAAAGCAAGAGGAGGAAGAAATGAAAGTGGTGTTTCGTAGAAATAGAGGTCAGCATGATTATAATAGAGAGGATGTTGATGTGGTTCGTATTCAACGGGAGCTAGAGCGATTGGTTCGAAGGAAGCAGAATATCAGATCTGGATCCAGTAGAATGCTTGTAAAAGAGGAGGAGAATGGAAGAGCTAAAAATACTTTCCGTATAAAAAGTGGCTATCTGGAGGTTTTTGTTGAAGGAAACTCCCAAGTTGATTCTGTTGAAAGGGAGTACCAGAGTGGAGGAGGAGATAAACCGTGATGATGATGATGAAATAAAAGACTTGATTATGCATAAATGTTTTTCATTGTTTTTTATTTTAAGTTTTTTTTCAATGCGGTAAAGTTATCGTTGAGCTGCAGCAGTCATGACTATAAGGACTTGCAGTTCCAAAGAATTTTTTGAGAACGACTGCATAAGAAACTAATTTACGAAGTTCGGGTGGATTTTGGATTTGGATTCTCTTATTCGCTTGTGAAGATAAGGAAATATTCGAATTTATTACGGTTTTTAGAATTTAGCATATGTTCTGAGTGATGAATTTAGAATGATTTTCGATAAGGAATATATATTTTTTGATAAATTAGACGTTGAGAAAAAATTTTAAACTGATGTTTTTTTGCTGAGGCTCGAAAATAGCCTTGCTATTTGTGGTTTCCGCTGGGTAATTAGGATGTCTTGCCTTTAATATGAAAGGAAGTGCTTTTGCTTAATGAAATGAGTTTTCTAATGTTTCTTCGGTGTTAGTCTCGTTATTTTCGGCAGTTGTTTGGTGTGAATTGTGAGATCAGTGAATAACAGTGGTTTAAAATTGTTAAAAACATATTATACTGTGAATCGTGATCGTGTGATTAGTGAATAATAGTGAATTAAAAATTGTTAATAACTTATTGTATTGTGAATCAGGGACTCTTTATTTTGTGAGGAAAACACTTGCAACAGAGCTGATATTCAGCAATAAATATATTCACTGTTGTAGGTGTTCAACAGCAATTGAATACTTTATGGAATTGAAAGGTAATTTTCAAAGAAACTTTAATTTTTTTTAATTTTTAATTTCCAGGCTTGTTTTTCTCATCGAGGTGCTGCAGGCGGTAGGAGAATCCAGAATTGTTTCGATGTAGATCTCTACCATGAAGACCAATATGAGACGTCCTTTATGAGCTTTCAAACGCCTCATAGCAAAAAAACGGTTTTTTTATTTTAACTATTCTAAGCGATTTTTTGTCTAATTTAAGTATAGCAAAACATTTTTCTAGTCAAGTAAGTTTGCTCAAACTAAGAGATGAATTAAGAGAATTAAATATATGAGCTAAGTGAAAAAAAAATTAAAATCTAGATTGTAGTAGGTTAAGGTCAGCATAAAATTGTATTAAAAAATGCAAAAATAATAATAATAATAATAATAATAAAAAATGTGTTTTTCTTTTTTCTATTTTTTTAATAGAAGACATTATAAATAGACCCCGGGACGATAAGTAGACAATAGTCCATTTCTGGAAACGGATTAAAACAGAGAATGGAGTCTTTAAATTTAAGATGAGGAAGGATTGAAAGAAATTTTTCGTAGAAATGGAAGTCATCATGATTATTATCAAAAAGAATCGAGAAAATTTGTTTCAGTCGATGAAGCAATAGAAGGATTTCGGCAAGATTTGATAAAGAAAGAAATGAAAATAGCTGGAAATAATCGAGAGTAAAAATATTTTTTTCCGGCATTTTAAATTAGAGTTCGACGATGATAAAATACTAACAGTTCGATGTACATATGACAGCAACTATTCCAAACGCTCACTTAAAATCGCATGTTATGAATATCATGAGTTTGAATCTCAAAGAATTCCTAGTAATGGCGAGGTTGAATATATAAAGCAGGAAGATTCAAACTATAAGACCGATATAGAATTTCTGGATTTAAAGAAAATGAAACAAACCTACACTATGAGTATAGCTTGAACCGCCAACCACTACACACTACGATTTGAAAATGGCAACGACGACGAATAACAACAATAGCTACAACAACAACAACAACAACAACGATGTAGACAATGACCTTCGACACTCTATTGAGGATTACAAACAATTTTTTTGTGTTAACCGAGCGTCAATTCTGAAGGAACACTTCGACGAATTTATACACATCTATAGTTTCCTAAACCCCTACACTGATATGCCCCAGAAAGTTAGCAAATATGGAAAGCATTATGTGAGCTGCCCATGGGCGTATGATAATGTAAAATGTGGACCAGACACTTGTGAATGTTATAGTGTTCATAGAAAAATAAGTAAAATTAAAAAACTTGTTCAGTTATACATAAGATTAATAAATAAATAAATAAAATATCATCAATCAATCAATCAATCAAACTACAATGTTTTATTACGCATTTATGTGTTAAAGAACCATATTTTTAACATTTACCCAGGAATTGTGTTTCGCTGAAAATCCCAACCATTTAACAAGCGCTTGATTACCATTATTTTTTAAATATTTTCTCCACAAGATAAGCTGACGGATGCTTAGCTTTCAACAGCTCAGGGAAAATAAAGATGAGGTTGACATTCTTAATATTGCAATAGACGCGGACATTGGATACATATTGGAAGTTGATTTGGAGTATCCAACAACAAAACACGATGGGTATAACGATTTACCTTTCTGTGCAGAAAATAAAAAAGCTCCTGGTTCGAAAACTGCGAAATTGACTACTGACTTAACTAACAAACAAAATTATGTGATTCACTATCGAAATCTACAGCAATGCATTGCGAATGGTTTGAAATTGACACGTGTCCATAGAGTTTTACAGTTTAAAACAATCGACTTGGATGAAGCAGTACATAAACTTAAATACACAATATCGCAAAGCCAGTAAAAATTTGTTTGAAAAAAACTTTTTCAAGCTTTTAAACAACGCAATATATGGCAAAACGATGGAAAATGTTGATAAAAGAAAAGACGTAAAGATTGTGACGGATTGGGAAAGCCGAGGCAGACACTCAGGCGCTCGAAGTCTTATATCGAAACCAAATTTTCATAGTGCAGCCGTTTTTACCCCTAATATGGCGGCTTTTCAAAGTGGATAGAGTATTCACTTGCTCCAACAAACCGACTTACATTGGTTTCACCGTGCTTGATCTATCAAAATTGAAAATGTATGATTTTGACTATCGTTTCATGAATCCCAAATATAATGAGAAAATTATTCTCAACTATATGGATATGGATTCATTTATTTACACTATTCAAACCAATGACTTTTACAGTGATATTATACCGGATATAGACAATCACTTTGATACTTCTGAGTACGCCCAAGATAACATATATAATATTCCGCTGAAAAATGGAAAAGTGTTGGGTATGATGAAAGACGAAAATAATGGAAAAGTCATGAAGAAGTTTGTAGGATTAAGAGCTAAAATGTATTCTTTAAGTATAGAAAATGGTGATACAATTAAAAAAGCAAAGGGTGTAAAGAAGCTTATTATGGATGGACTAAATTTAGATGATTATAGAGATTGCTTGTTTAGAAAAAAGATATTTAGAGGTAGTATGTACGTGTTTAGATCTAAGCTTCACAATTTATATACTGAATGTATAAATAAGGTTTCTTTAAGTTATTTAGATGATAAGCGATATATAAGGGAAGATGGGGTTAGCACATATGCTTGGGGGACATTATAATATTGTAATGGTTGTAGACTAGGAAGATTTAAATAAATAAAATTGAATGAATTTAAAAAAATATTTTTTTTTTTCAAAGAAAAACAAGAACAAAGGAAATGATAAAGAAAAATGAAAACAGTATAAATAGACTGAAGATATCAGTTTTATCCAAAAAATACTAGTTTGTATATGTATCTCGTTAAAAACCTAAAATGACGACTTTAAGCAATACTAGGGAAACCTCAATAAACAACTCTCTAATCATTTAATTTGCTTACCATGCCCTTCCTGAAAATCATTGCTACATATCTTGAAACCCACCTAAAATCCATCACTCAAAATATATTTGCAAATCAAATACAAACATTTCCTTCAAAACACTGATATTAGAAACCGCGTATAAGGAAAATACTGAACAGCCAATTCGGGCCCAACTCACAAATCCGCAACTTCCTCATAAGCAAACGTATTTTTTTTCTCATGACTCACCATCAAGCACCGTTTTTTTTCATATCACACACTCAGATTAACCCAACTTCAATGGCCCTCAAATCCTCACATTAATAATCTTAAAACGAATCATATTGGTTCACACACACACACACACACACACACAATATTATAACATCGCTTACCTCTACTAATTTTCATCTTTTCCACAACTAAAATCAGAGTCCACATTTCCAGACATCACGTCACACTCGGAGTCTCCTCTTATTATAAACTCATCCAGCAGCTTAATTGTTATCCATGAAACACCGCTCGCAAATTTTTATCACTCTACTACTATACTAACCATAAACAATCCAACCTAAAATGACCTTCAAATTTTCTACATATTTACAAAATAAATTCATTAAATGTATAGATAAAACTATATCTCTTATCACATCATACAAATAATATTTCATTAAATACTAGAGAACCTTATTCAACAACTCGCTAATAGTTTAATTAGAATCTCTAGGAGCCTTAACTATTGATTCTGTATTGTTGGATAGTAAGTTTAATGTAAAGCATAGAAACGTATTTTGGTATAGCATAGAATTGTATTTTGGTAGTAAACAGAAGGACTTTAACCCCATTTTTAGCAAAGCAGTTCATTAACAGATAAATAGTTCAAGCTAGACACGTGGCGGATTCCCCCCTAAACGATGACGTCATCGTTTCATCGAAACGCGCACCGCTTAAGCTTCGAAGCAGTACGAAGCAGTTCGAGGCAGTTCGAGGCAGTTCGAAGCAGTACGAAGCAGTACGAAGCAGTACGAAGCAGTTCGAAGCAGTTCGAGGCAGTTCGAGGCAGTTCGAAGCAGTACGAAGCAGTACGAAGCAGTTCGAAGCAGTACGAAGCAGTTCGAGGCAGTTCGAAGCAGTTCGAAGCAGTACGAAGCAGTTCGAAGCAGTACGAAGCAGTTCGAAGCAGTACGAAGCAGTTCGAAGCAGTTCGAAGCAGTTCGAAGCAGTTCGAAGCAGGCTATCTGGAGGTTTTTGTTGAAGGAAACTCCCAAGTTGATTCTGTTGAAAGGGAGTACCAGAGTGGAGGAGGAGATAAACCGTGATGATGATGATGAAATAAAAGACTTGATTATGCATAAATGTTTTTCATTGTTTTTTATTTTAAGTTTTTTTTCAATGCGGTAAAGTTATCGTTGAGCTGCAGCAGTCATGACTATAAGGACTTGCAGTTCCAAAGAATTTTTTGAGAACGACTGCATAAGAAACTAATTTACGAAGTTCGGGTGGATTTTGGATTTGGATTCTCTTATTCGCTTGTGAAGATAAGGAAATATTCGAATTTATTACGGTTTTTAGAATTTAGCATATGTTCTGAGTGATGAATTTAGAATGACTTTCGATAAGGAATATATATTTTTTGATAAATTAGACGTTGAGAAAAAATTTTAAACTGATGTTTTTTTGCTGAGGCTCGAAAATAGCCTTGCTATTTGTGGTTTCCGCTGGGTAATTAGGATGTCTTGCCTTTAATATGAAAGGAAGTGCTTTTGCTTAATGAAATGAGTTTTCTAATGTTTCTTCGGTGTTAGTCTCGTTATTTTCGGCAGTTGTTTGGTGTGAATTGTGAGATCAGTGAATAACAGTGGTTTAAAATTGTTAAAAACATATTATACTGTGAATCGTGATCGTGTGATTAGTGAATAATAGTGAATTAAAAATTGTTAATAACTTATTGTATTGTGAATCAGGGACTCTTTATTTTGTGAGGAAAACACTTGCAACAGAGCTGATATTCAGCAATAAATATATTCACTGTTGTAGGTGTTCAACAGCAATTGAATACTTTATGGAATTGAAAGGTAATTTTCAAAGAAACTTTAATTTTTTTTAATTTTTAATTTCCAGGCTTGTTTTTCTCATCGAGGTGCTGCAGGCGGTAGGAGAATCCAGAATTGTTTCGATGTAGATCTCTACCATGAAGACCAATATGAGACGTCCTTTATGAGCTTTCAAACGCCTCATAGCAAAAAAACGGTTTTTTTATTTTAACTATTCTAAGCGATTTTTTGTCTAATTTAAGTATAGCAAAACATTTTTCTAGTCAAGTAAGTTTGCTCAAACTAAGAGATGAATTAAGAGAATTAAATATATGAGCTAAGTGAAAAAAAAATTAAAATCTAGATTGTAGTAGGTTAAGGTCAGCATAAAATTGTATTAAAAAATGCAAAAATAATAATAATAATAATAATAATAAAAAATGTGTTTTTCTTTTTTCTATTTTTTTAATAGAAGACATTATAAATAGACCCCGGGACGATAAGTAGACAATAGTCCATTTCTGGAAACGGATTAAAACAGAGAATGGAGTCTTTAAATTTAAGATGAGGAAGGATTGAAAGAAATTTTTCGTAGAAATGGAAGTCATCATGATTATTATCAAAAAGAATCGAGAAAATTTGTTTCAGTCGATGAAGCAATAGAAGGATTTCGGCAAGATTTGATAAAGAAAGAAATGAAAATAGCTGGAAATAATCGAGAGTAAAAATATTTTTTTCCGGCATTTTAAATTAGAGTTCGACGATGATAAAATACTAACAGTTCGATGTACATATGACAGCAACTATTCCAAACGCTCACTTAAAATCGCATGTTATGAATATCATGAGTTTGAATCTCAAAGAATTCCTAGTAATGGCGAGGTTGAATATATAAAGCAGGAAGATTCAAACTATAAGACCGATATAGAATTTCTGGATTTAAAGAAAATGAAACAAACCTACACTATGAGTATAGCTTGAACCGCCAACCACTACACACTACGATTTGAAAATGGCAACGACGACGAATAACAACAATAGCTACAACAACAACAACAACAACAACAACGATGTAGACAATGACCTTCGACACTCTATTGAGGATTACAAACAATTTTTTTGTGTTAACCGAGCGTCAATTCTGAAGGAACACTTCGACGAATTTATACACATCTATAGTTTCCTAAACCCCTACACTGATATGCCCCAGAAAGTTAGCAAATATGGAAAGCATTATGTGAGCTGCCCATGGGCGTATGATAATGTAAAATGTGGACCAGACACTTGTGAATGTTATAGTGTTCATAGAAAAATAAGTAAAATTAAAAAACTTGTTCAGTTATACATAAGATTAATAAATAAATAAATAAAATATCATCAATCAATCAATCAATCAAACTACAATGTTTTATTACGCATTTATGTGTTAAAGAACCATATTTTTAACATTTACCCAGGAATTGTGTTTCGCTGAAAATCCCAACCATTTAACAAGCGCTTGATTACCATTATTTTTTAAATATTTTCTCCACAAGATAAGCTGACGGATGCTTAGCTTTCAACAGCTCAGGGAAAATAAAGATGAGGTTGACATTCTTAATATTGCAATAGACGCGGACATTGGATACATATTGGAAGTTGATTTGGAGTATCCAACAACAAAACACGATGGGTATAACGATTTACCTTTCTGTGCAGAAAATAAAAAAGCTCCTGGTTCGAAAACTGCGAAATTGACTACTGACTTAACTAACAAACAAAATTATGTGATTCACTATCGAAATCTACAGCAATGCATTGCGAATGGTTTGAAATTGACACGTGTCCATAGAGTTTTACAGTTTAAAACAATCGACTTGGATGAAGCAGTACATAAACTTAAATACACAATATCGCAAAGCCAGTAAAAATTTGTTTGAAAAAAACTTTTTCAAGCTTTTAAACAACGCAATATATGGCAAAACGATGGAAAATGTTGATAAAAGAAAAGACGTAAAGATTGTGACGGATTGGGAAAGCCGAGGCAGACACTCAGGCGCTCGAAGTCTTATATCGAAACCAAATTTTCATAGTGCAGCCGTTTTTACCCCTAATATGGCGGCTTTTCAAAGTGGATAGAGTATTCACTTGCTCCAACAAACCGACTTACATTGGTTTCACCGTGCTTGATCTATCAAAATTGAAAATGTATGATTTTGACTATCGTTTCATGAATCCCAAATATAATGAGAAAATTATTCTCAACTATATGGATATGGATTCATTTATTTACACTATTCAAACCAATGACTTTTACAGTGATATTATACCGGATATAGACAATCACTTTGATACTTCTGAGTACGCCCAAGATAACATATATAATATTCCGCTGAAAAATGGAAAAGTGTTGGGTATGATGAAAGACGAAAATAATGGAAAAGTCATGAAGAAGTTTGTAGGATTAAGAGCTAAAATGTATTCTTTAAGTATAGAAAATGGTGATACAATTAAAAAAGCAAAGGGTGTAAAGAAGCTTATTATGGATGGACTAAATTTAGATGATTATAGAGATTGCTTGTTTAGAAAAAAGATATTTAGAGGTAGTATGTACGTGTTTAGATCTAAGCTTCACAATTTATATACTGAATGTATAAATAAGGTTTCTTTAAGTTATTTAGATGATAAGCGATATATAAGGGAAGATGGGGTTAGCACATATGCTTGGGGGACATTATAATATTGTAATGGTTGTAGACTAGGAAGATTTAAATAAATAAAATTGAATGAATTTAAAAAAATATTTTTTTTTTTCAAAGAAAAACAAGAACAAAGGAAATGATAAAGAAAAATGAAAACAGTATAAATAGACTGAAGATATCAGTTTTATCCAAAAAATACTAGTTTGTATATGTATCTCGTTAAAAACCTAAAATGACGACTTTAAGCAATACTAGGGAAACCTCAATAAACAACTCTCTAATCATTTAATTTGCTTACCATGCCCTTCCTGAAAATCATTGCTACATATCTTGAAACCCACCTAAAATCCATCACTCAAAATATATTTGCAAATCAAATACAAACATTTCCTTCAAAACACTGATATTAGAAACCGCGTATAAGGAAAATACTGAACAGCCAATTCGGGCCCAACTCACAAATCCGCAACTTCCTCATAAGCAAACGTATTTTTTTTCTCATGACTCACCATCAAGCACCGTTTTTTTTCATATCACACACTCAGATTAACCCAACTTCAATGGCCCTCAAATCCTCACATTAATAATCTTAAAACGAATCATATTGGTTCACACACACACACACACACACACACACAATATTATAACATCGCTTACCTCTACTAATTTTCATCTTTTCCACAACTAAAATCAGAGTCCACATTTCCAGACATCACGTCACACTCGGAGTCTCCTCTTATTATAAACTCATCCAGCAGCTTAATTGTTATCCATGAAACACCGCTCGCAAATTTTTATCACTCTACTACTATACTAACCATAAACAATCCAACCTAAAATGACCTTCAAATTTTCTACATATTTACAAAATAAATTCATTAAATGTATAGATAAAACTATATCTCTTATCACATCATACAAATAATATTTCATTAAATACTAGAGAACCTTATTCAACAACTCGCTAATAGTTTAATTAGAATCTCTAGGAGCCTTAACTATTGATTCTGTATTGTTGGATAGTAAGTTTAATGTAAAGCATAGAAACGTATTTTGGTATAGCATAGAATTGTATTTTGGTAGTAAACAGAAGGACTTTAACCCCATTTTTAGCAAAGCAGTTCATTAACAGATAAATAGTTCAAGCTAGACACGTGGCGGATTCCCCCCTAAACGATGACGTCATCGTTTCATCGAAACGCGCACCGCTTAAGCTTCGAAGCAGTACGAAGCAGTTCGAGGCAGTTCGAGGCAGTTCGAAGCAGTACGAAGCAGTACGAAGCAGTACGAAGCAGTTCGAAGCAGTTCGAGGCAGTTCGAGGCAGTTCGAAGCAGTACGAAGCAGTACGAAGCAGTTCGAAGCAGTACGAAGCAGTTCGAGGCAGTTCGAAGCAGTTCGAAGCAGTACGAAGCAGTTCGAAGCAGTACGAAGCAGTTCGAAGCAGTACGAAGCAGTTCGAAGCAGTTCGAAGCAGTTCGAAGCAGTTCGAAGCAGTTCGAAGCAGTTCGAAGCAGGCTATCTGGAGGTTTTTGTTGAAGGAAACTCCCAAGTTGATTCTGTTGAAAGGGAGTACCAGAGTGGAGGAGGAGATAAACCGTGATGATGATGATGAAATAAAAGACTTGATTATGCATAAATGTTTTTCATTGTTTTTTATTTTAAGTTTTTTTTCAATGCGGTAAAGTTATCGTTGAGCTGCAGCAGTCATGACTATAAGGACTTGCAGTTCCAAAGAATTTTTTGAGAACGACTGCATAAGAAACTAATTTACGAAGTTCGGGTGGATTTTGGATTTGGATTCTCTTATTCGCTTGTGAAGATAAGGAAATATTCGAATTTATTACGGTTTTTAGAATTTAGCATATGTTCTGAGTGATGAATTTAGAATGATTTTCGATAAGGAATATATATTTTTTGATAAATTAGACGTTGAGAAAAAATTTTAAACTGATGTTTTTTTGCTGAGGCTCGAAAATAGCCTTGCTATTTGTGGTTTCCGCTGGGTAATTAGGATGTCTTGCCTTTAATATGAAAGGAAGTGCTTTTGCTTAATGAAATGAGTTTTCTAATGTTTCTTCGGTGTTAGTCTCGTTATTTTCGGCAGTTGTTTGGTGTGAATTGTGAGATCAGTGAATAACAGTGGTTTAAAATTGTTAAAAACATATTATACTGTGAATCGTGATCGTGTGATTAGTGAATAATAGTGAATTAAAAATTGTTAATAACTTATTGTATTGTGAATCAGGGACTCTTTATTTTGTGAGGAAAACACTTGCAACACAGCTGATATTCAGCAATAAATATATTCACTGTTGTAGGTGTTCAACAGCAATTGAATACTTTATGGAATTGAAAGGTAATTTTCAAAGAAACTTTAATTTTTTTTAATTTTTAATTTCCAGGCTTGTTTTTCTCATCGAGGTGCTGCAGGCGGTAGGAGAATCCAGAATTGTTTCGATGTAGATCTCTACCATGAAGACCAATATGAGACGTCCTTTATGAGCTTTCAAACGCCTCATAGCAAAAAAACGGTTTTTTTATTTTAACTATTCTAAGCGATTTTTTGTCTAATTTAAGTATAGCAAAACATTTTTCTAGTCAAGTAAGTTTGCTCAAACTAAGAGATGAATTAAGAGAATTAAATATATGAGCTAAGTGAAAAAAAATTAAAATCTAGATTGTAGTAGGTTAAGGTCAGCATAAAATTGTATTAAAAAATGCAAAAATAATAATAATAATAATAATAATAATAAAAAATGTGTTTTTCTTTTTTCTATTTTTTTAATAGAAGACATTATAAATAGACCCCGGGACGATAAGTAGACAATAGTCCATTTCTGGAAACGGATTAAAACAGAGAATGGAGTCTTTAAATTTAAGATGAGGAAGGATTGAAAGAAATTTTTCGTAGAAATGGAAGTCATCATGATTATTATCAAAAAGAATCGAGAAAATTTGTTTCAGTCGATGAAGCAATAGAAGGATTTCGGCAAGATTTGATAAAGAAAGAAATGAAAATAGCGGCATTTTAAATTAGAGTTCGACGATGATAAAATACTAACAGTTCGATGTACATATGACAGCAACTATTCCAAACGCTCACTTAAAATCGCATGTTATGAATATCATGAGTTTGCATCTCAAAGAATTCCTAGTAATGGCGAGGTTGAATATATAAAGCAGGAAGATTCAAACTATAAGACCGATATAGAATTTCTGGATTTAAAGAAAATGAAACAAACCTACACTATGAGTATAGCTTGAACCGCCAACCACTACACACTACGATTTGAAAATGGCAACGACGACGAATAACAACAATAGCTACAACAACAACAACAACAACAACGATGTAGACAATGACCTTCGACACTCTATTGAGGATTACAAACAATTTTTTTGTGTTAACCGAGCGTCAATTCTGAAGGAACACTTCGACGAATTTATACACATCTATAGTTTCCTAAACCCCTACACTGATATGCCCCAGAAAGTTAGCAAATATGGAAAGCATTATGTGAGCTGCCCATGGGCGTATGATAATGTAAAATGTGGACCAGACACTTGTGAATGTTATAGTGTTCATAGAAAAATAAGTAAAATTAAAAAACTTGTTCAGTTATACATAAGATTAATAAATAAATAAATAAAATATCATCAATCAATCAATCAATCAATCAAACTACAATGTTTTATTACGCATTTATGTGTTAAAGAACCATATTTTTAACATTTACCCAGGAATTGTGTTTCGCTGAGAATCCCAACCATTTAACAAGCGCTTGATTACCATTATTTTTTAAATATTTTCTCCACAAGATAAGCTGACGGATGCTTAGCTTTCAACAGCTCAGGGAAAATAAAGATGAGGTTGACATTCTTAATATTGCAATAGACGCGGACATTGGATACATATTGGAAGTTGATTTGGAGTATCCAACAACAAAACACGATGGGTATAACGATTTACCTTTCTGTGCAGAAAATAAAAAAGCTCCTGGTTCGAAAACTGCGAAATTGACTACTGACTTAACTAACAAACAAAATTATGTGATTCACTATCGAAATCTACAGCAATGCATTGCGAATGGTTTGAAATTGACACGTGTCCATAGAGTTTTACAGTTTAAAACAATCGACTTGGATGAAGCAGTACATAAACTTAAATACACAATATCGCAAAGCCAGTAAAAATTTGTTTGAAAAAAACTTTTTCAAGCTTTTAAACAACGCAATATATGGCAAAACGATGGAAAATGTTGATAAAAGAAAAGACGTAAAGATTGTGACGGATTGGGAAAGCCGAGGCAGACACTCAGGCGCTCGAAGTCTTATATCGAAACCAAATTTTCATAGTGCAGCCGTTTTTACCCCTAATATGGCGGCTTTTCAAAGTGGATAGAGTATTCACTTGCTCCAACAAACCGACTTACATTGGTTTCACCGTGCTTGATCTATCAAAATTGAAAATGTATGATTTTGACTATCGTTTCATGAATCCCAAATATAATGAGAAAATTATTCTCAACTATATGGATATGGATTCATTTATTTACACTATTCAAACCAATGACTTTTACAGTGATATTATACCGGATATAGACAATCACTTTGATACTTCTGAGTACGCCCAAGATAACATATATAATATTCCGCTGAAAAATGGAAAAGTGTTGGGTATGATGAAAGACGAAAATAATGGAAAAGTCATGAAGAAGTTTGTAGGATTAAGAGCTAAAATGTATTCTTTAAGTATAGAAAATGGTGATACAATTAAAAAAGCAAAGGGTGTAAAGAAGCTTATTATGGATGGACTAAATTTAGATGATTATAGAGATTGCTTGTTTAGAAAAAAGATATTTAGAGGTAGTATGTACGTGTTTAGATCTAAGCTTCACAATTTATATACTGAATGTATAAATAAGGTTTCTTTAAGTTATTTAGATGATAAGCGATATATAAGGGAAGATGGGGTTAGCACATATGCTTGGGGGACATTATAATATTGTAATGGTTGTAGACTAGGAAGATTTAAATAAATAAAATTGAATGAATTTAAAAAAATATTTTTTTTTTCAAAGAAAAACAAGAACAAAGGAAATGATAAAAAAAAATGAAAACAGTATAAATAGACTGAAGATATCAGTTTTATCCAAAAAATACTAGTTTGTATATGTATCTCGTTAAAAACCTAAAATGACGACTTTAAGCAATACTAGGGAAACCTCAATAAACAACTCTCTAATCATTTAATTTGCTTACCATGCCCTTCCTGAAAATCATTGCTACATATCTTGAAACCCACCTAAAATCCATCACTCAAAATATATTTGCAAATCAAATACAAACATTTCCTTCAAAACACTGATATTAGAAACCGCGTATAAGGAAAATACTGAACAGCCAATTCGGGCCCAACTCACAAATCCGCAACTTCCTCATAAGCAAACGTATTTTTTTTCTCATGACTCACCATCAAGCACCGTTTTTTTTCATATCACACACTCAGATTAACCCAACTTCAATGGCCCTCAAATCCTCACATTAATAATCTTAAAACGAATCATATTGGTTCACACACACACACACACACACACAATATTATAACATCGCTTACCTCTACTAATTTTCATCTTTTCCACAACTAAAATCAGAGTCCACATTTCCAGACATCACGTCACACTCGGAGTCTCCTCTTATTATAAACTCATCCAGCAGCTTAATTGTTATCCATGAAACACCGCTCGCAAATTTTTATCACTCTACTACTATACTAACCATAAACAATCCAACCTAAAATGACCTTCAAATTTTCTACATATTTACAAAATAAATTCATTAAATGTATAGATAAAACTATATCTCTTATCACATCATACAAATAATATTTCATTAAATACTAGAGAACCTTATTCAACAACTCGCTAATAGTTTAATTAGAATCTCTAGGAGCCTTAACTATTGATTCTGTATTGTTGGATAGTAAGTTTAATGTAAAGCATAGAATCGTATTTTGGTATAGCATAGAATTGTATTTTGGTAGTAAACAGAAGGACTTTAACCCCATTTTTAGCAAAGCAGTTCATTAACAGATAAATAGTTCAAGCTAGACACGTGGCGGATTCCCCCCTAAACGATGACGTCATCGTTTCATCGAAACGCGCACCGCTTAAGCTTCGAAGCAGTACGAAGCAGTTCGAGGCAGTTCGAAGCAGTACGAAGCAGTACGAAGCAGTACGAAGCAGTACGAAGCAGTTCGAAGCAGTTCGAGGCAGTTCGAGGCAGTTCGAAGCAGTTCGAAGCAGTTCGAAGCAGTACGAAGCAGTACGAAGCAGTTCGAAGCAGTACGAAGCAGTTCGAGGCAGTTCGAAGCAGTTCGAAGCAGTACGAAGCAGTTCGAAGCAGTACGAAGCAGTTCGAAGCAGTACGAAGCAGTTCGAAGCAGTTCGAAGCAGTTCGAAGCAGTTCGAAGCAGTTCGAAGCAGTTCAAGCTACACATAGCGTACCCCGTGGCGCGCCACGGGAGTACGCGTGCACGTGTGTAGCTTGAAGTTCGAAGCAGTTCGAACTGCTTCGAACTGCCTGCTTCGAACTGCTTCGCACTGCTTCGTACTGCTTCGTACTGCTTCGAACTGCTTCGAACTGCTTCGTACTGCTTCGAACTGCCTCGAACTGCTTCGTACTGCTTCGAACTGCTTCGTACTGCTTCGTACTGCTTCGAGCTGCTTCGAACTGCCTCGAACTGCCTCGAACTGCTTCGAACTGCTTCGTACTGCTTCGTACTGCTTCGTACTGCTTCGTACTGCTTCGTACTGCTTCGAACTGCCTCGAACTGCCTCGAACTGCTTCGTACTGCTTCGAAGCTTAAGCGGTGCGCGTTTCGATGAAACGATGACGTCATCGTTTAGGGGGGAATCCGCCACGTGTCTAGCTTGAACTATTTATCTGTTAATGAACTGCTTTGCTAAAAATGGGGTTAAAGTCCTTCTGTTTACTACCAAAATACAATTCTATGCTATACCAAAATACGATTCTATGCTTTACATTAAACTTACTATCCAACAATACAGAATCAATAGTTAAGGCTCCTAGAGATTCTAATTAAACTATTAGCGAGTTGTTGAATAAGGTCTCTAGTATTTAATGAAATATTATTTGTATGATGTGATAAGAGATATAGTTTTATCTATACATTTAATGAATTTATTTTGTAAATATGTAGAAAATTTGAAGGTCATTTTAGGTTGGATTGTTTATGGTTAGTATAGTAGTAGAGTGATAAAAATTTGCGAGCGGTGTTTCATGGATAACAATTAAGCTGCTGGATGAGTTTATAATAAGAGGAGACTCCGAGTGTGACGTGATGTCTGGAAATGTGGACTCTGATTTTAGTTGTGGAAAAGATGAAAATTAGTAGAGGTAAGCGATGTTATAATATTGTGTGTGTGTGTGTGTGTGTGAACCAATATGATTCGTTTTAAGATTATTAATGTGAGGATTTGAGGGCCATTGAAGTTGGGTTAATCTGAGTGTGTGATATGAAAAAAACGGTGCTTGATGGTGAGTCATGAGAAAAAAAATACGTTTGCTTATGAGGAAGTTGCGGATTTGTGAGTTGGGCCCGAATTGGCTGTTCAGTATTTTCCTTATACGCGGTTTCTAATATCAGTGTTTTGAAGGAAATGTTTGTATTTGATTTGCAATATATTTTGAGTGGATTTTAGGTGGGTTTCAAGATATGTAGCAATGATTTTCAGGAGGGCATGGTAAGCAAATTAAATGATTAGAGAGTTGTTTATTGAGGTTTCCCTAGTATTGCTTAAAGTCGTCATTTTAGGTTTTTAACGAGATACATATACAACTAGTATTTTTGGATAAAACTGATATCTTCAGTCTATTTATACTGTTTTCATTTTTTATATTTCCATTGTTCTTGTTTTTTCTTTGAAAAAAAAATATTTTTTAAATCATTCAATCATTATTCTATTTAAATCATCCTAGTCTACAACTCATATAATGTCCCCCAAGCATATGTGCTAACCCCATCTTCCCTTAATATCGCTATCATCTAATACTTAAAGATCCTTATCATACAATACTTAAAAACTGTCATCATATATAAATTGAAGCTTAGACTAACACGTACTAACTCTAAATCATCTTTCTAACAAGCAATCTCTATATCATCTAAATTTAGTCCATCCATAATAAGCTTCTTTACACCCTTGCTTTTAATTCTACACTAGATACATTTAGCTCTTATCCTCAACTATACATTCTTACTCATATCCTAATTACTTCTTCATACCTACCCAACCACACTTTTCCATTTTTCAGCGAATATATATATGATGTTATCTTGGGCGTACTCAGAAGTATCAAAGTGATTGTCTATATCCGGTATAATATCACTGTAAAAGTCATTGGTTTGAATAGTGTAAATAAATGAATCCATATCCATATAGTTGAGAATAATTTCTCATTATATTTGGGAGTCATGACATATCAGAAAGTTCAATTAACATTCATCATTTCAATTGAAGATCAAGCACGGTGAAACCAATGTAAGTCGGTTTGTTGGAGCAAGTGAATACTCTTCACTTTGAAGGCAATATCGCGGCAGTAAAGGTGGGTAAACGGCTGCACTATGAAAATTGGTTTCGATATAAGACTTCGAGCGCCTGACTGCCTCGCTTCCCAATCCGTCACAATCTATCTACTTCAACATTTACACATCGTCTCTTTGCCAAATATTGCGTTGTTTAAAAGCTTGAAAACGTTTTTTCAAACAATTTTACTGGCTTTGCGATATTGTGTATTTAAGTTTATGTACTGCTTCATCCAAGTCGATTGTTTTAAACTGTAAAACTCTATGGACACGTGTCAATTTCAACCATTCGCAACAGCTGAATTCGATAGAGACACATACTTGATTGAATCTAAGTCAGTAGTCAAATTCGCAGTTTCGAACCAGTAGCTTGTATTTTCTGCACAGAAAGGTAAATCGTTATGCCCATCGTGTTTTGTAGTTGGATACTCCAAATCAACTTCCAATATGTATCAATGTCCGCGTCTATTGCATATTAAGAATGTCAACTCATCTTATTTCCCTGAGCTGTTGAAAGCTAAGCATGCCGTCAGCTTAGTCTTTGAAAATATTTAAAAAATAATGTAATCAAGCGCTTGTTTAAATGTTGGGATTCTCAGCGAAACATTCCTGGTAAATGTTAAAAATATGTTCCTTAACATATAAATGCGTAATAAAACATTTGTAGTTTGATTGATGATTGATTGATATTTTATTTATTTATTAATCTTATGTATAACTGAACAAGTTTTTTAATTTTACTTATTTTTCTATGAACACTATACATTCACAAGTGTCTGGTCCACATTTTACATTATCATACGCCCATGGGCAGCTCACATAATGCTTCCATATTGCTAACTTTCTGGGGCATATCAGTAGGGTTAGGAAACTATAGTGGAACTATAGATGTGTTAATTCCGTCGAAGTGTCCTTCAGAATTGTCTCGGTTAACACAAAAATTGTTGTAACCTCAATAGAGTGTCGAAGTCATGTCTACATCGTGTATGTTGTGTGTTGTTGTTGTAGCTATTGATTGTTGTTCGTAGTCGTCGTTGCCATTTCAAATCGTAGTGGTAGTGGTTGCGTCAAGCTATACATAGTAGTTTGTTTCCTTTAAATCCAGAAATTCTATATCGACTTCGCTTCTTAGATTGAATCTACCTCGCCATACTCATACAATTCTTGAGAATCACTCATTATTCAGAACTTGCATTAAGTGCTTGATTTCATTACATCGAAGCTGTTAGGTATAGTTGAGTCTATCGTCGAACTCGTAATTTATAATGCCGGAAAAAAATATTTACTTCTCGAATATTTCCAGCTATTTCCATTTCTTTCTTTATCAAATCTTGCCGAAATCCTTCTATTGCTCATGCTCGACTGAAACAAATTTTCTCGATTCTTTTGATAATAATCATGATGACTTCCATTTCTACGAAAAATCTCTTTCAATCCTTCCTCATCTTAAATTTAAAGACTCCATTCTCTGTTTTAATCCGTTTCCAGAAATGGACTATTGTCTACTTATCGTCCCGGGGTCTATTTATAATGTCTTCTATTAAAAAAATAGAAAAAAGAAAAACACATTTTTTATTATTATTATTATTATTATTATTTTTGCATTTTTTAATACAATTTTATGCTGACCTTAACCTACTACAATCTAGATTTTAATTTTTTTTTCACTTAGCTCATATATTTAATTCTCTTAATTCATCTCTTAGTTTGAGCAAACTTACTTGACTAGAAAAATGTTTTGCTATACTTAAATTAGACAAAAAATCGCTTAGAATAGTTAAAATAAAAAAACCGTTTTTTTGCTATGAGGCGTTTGAAAGCTCATAAAGGACGTCTCATATTGGTCTTCATGGTAGAGATCTACATCGAAACAATTCTGGATTCTCCTACCGCCTGCAGCACCTCGATGAGAAAAACAAGCCTGGAAATTAAAAATTAAAAAAAATTAAAGTTTCTTTGAAAATTACCTTTCAATTCCATAAAGTATTCAATTGCTGTTGAACACCTACAACAGTGAATATATTTATTGCTGAATATCAGCTCTGTTGCAAGTGTTTTCCTCACAAAATAAAGAGTCCCTGATTCACAATACAATAAGTTATTAACAATTTTTAATTCACTATTATTCACTAATCACACGATCACGATTCACAGTATAATATGTTTTTAACAATTTTAAACCACTGTTATTCACTGATCTCACAATTCACACCAAACAACTGCCGAAAATAACGAGACTAACACCGAAGAAACATTAGAAAACTCATTTCATTAAGCAAAAGCACTTCCTTTCATATTAAAGGCAAGACATCCTAATTACCCAGCGGAAACCACAAATAGCAAGGCTATTTTCGAGCCTCAGCAAAAAAACATCAGTTTAAAATTTTTCTCAACGTCTAATTTATCAAAAAATATATATTCCTTATCGAAAATCATTCTAAATTCATCACTCAGAACATATGCTAAATTCTAAAAACCGTAATAAATTCGAATATTTCCTTATCTTCACAAGCGAATAAGAGAATCCAAATCCAAAATCCACCCGAACTTCGTAAATTAGTTTCTTATGCAGTCGTTCTCAAAAAATTCTTTGGAACTGCAAGTCCTTATAGTCATGACTGCTGCAGCTCAACGATAACTTTACCGCATTGAAAAAAAACTTAAAATATAAAACAATGAAAAACATTTATGCATAATCAAGTCTTTTATTTCATCATCATCATCACGGTTTATCTCCTCCTCCACTCTGGTACTCCCTTTCAACAGAATCAACTTGGGAGTTTCCTTCAACAAAAACCTCCAGATAGCCACTTTTTATACGGAAAGTATTTTTAGCTCTTCCATTCTCCTCCTCTTTTACAAGCATTCTACTGGATCCAGATCTGATATTCTGCTTCCTTCGAACCAATCGCTCTAGCTCCCGTTGAATACGAAACACAGAGTCAAAATCATCTTCTATTATAAT
>OZ012659.1:68311358-68449775 GCA_963942545.1 Oxycera nigricornis | reverse complement strand
AGGAGACTCCGAGTGTGACGTGATGTCTGGAAATGTGGACTCTGATTTTAGTTGTGGAAAAGATGAAAATTAGTAGAGGTAAGCGATGTTATAATATTGTGTGTGTGTGTGTGTGTGTGAACCAATATGATTCGTTTTAAGATTATTAATGTGAGGATTTGAGGGCCATTGAAGTTGGGTTAATCTGAGTGTGTGATATGAAAAAAAACGGTGCTTGATGGTGAGTCATGAGAAAAAAAATACGTTTGCTTATGAGGAAGTTGCGGATTTGTGAGTTGGGCCCGAATTGGCTGTTCAGTATTTTCCTTATACGCGGTTTCTAATATCAGTGTTTTGAAGGAAATGTTTGTATTTGATTTGCAAATATATTTTGAGTGATGGATTTTAGGTGGGTTTCAAGATATGTAGCAATGATTTTCAGGAAGGGCATGGTAAGCAAATTAAATGATTAGAGAGTTGTTTATTGAGGTTTCCCTAGTATTGCTTAAAGTCGTCATTTTAGGTTTTTAACGAGATACATATACAAACTAGTATTTTTTGGATAAAACTGATATCTTCAGTCTATTTATACTGTTTTCATTTTTTTTTATCATTTCCTTTGTTCTTGTTTTTCTTTGAAAAAAAAAATATTTTTTTAAATTCATTCAATTTTATTTATTTAAATCTTCCTAGTCTACAACCATTACAATATTATAATGTCCCCCAAGCATATGTGCTAACCCCATCTTCCCTTATATATCGCTTATCATCTAAATAACTTAAAGAAACCTTATTTATACATTCAGTATATAAATTGTGAAGCTTAGATCTAAACACGTACATACTACCTCTAAATATCTTTTTTCTAAACAAGCAATCTCTATAATCATCTAAATTTAGTCCATCCATAATAAGCTTCTTTACACCCTTTGCTTTTTTAATTGTATCACCATTTTCTATACTTAAAGAATACATTTTAGCTCTTAATCCTACAAACTTCTTCATGACTTTTCCATTATTTTCGTCTTTCATCATACCCAACACTTTTCCATTTTTCAGCGGAATATTATATATGTTATCTTGGGCGTACTCAGAAGTATCAAAGTGATTGTCTATATCCGGTATAATATCACTGTAAAAGTCATTGGTTTGAATAGTGTAAATAAATGAATCCATATCCATATAGTTGAGAATAATTTTCTCATTATATTTGGGATTCATGAAACGATAGTCAAAATCATACATTTTCAATTTTGATAGATCAAGCACGGTGAAACCAATGTAAGTCGGTTTGTTGGAGCAAGTGAATACTCTATCCACTTTGAAAAGCCGCCATATTAGGGGTAAAAACGGCTGCACTATGAAAATTTGGTTTCGATATAAGACTTCGAGCGCCTGAGTGTCTGCCTCGGCTTTCCCAATCCGTCACAATCTTTACGTCTTTTCTTTTATCAACATTTTCCATCGTTTTGCCATATATTGCGTTGTTTAAAAGCTTGAAAAAGTTTTTTTCAAACAAATTTTTACTGGCTTTGCGATATTGTGTATTTAAGTTTATGTACTGCTTCATCCAAGTCGATTGTTTTAAACTGTAAAACTCTATGGACACGTGTCAATTTCAAACCATTCGCAATGCATTGCTGTAGATTTCGATAGTGAATCACATAATTTTGTTTGTTAGTTAAGTCAGTAGTCAATTTCGCAGTTTTCGAACCAGGAGCTTTTTTATTTTCTGCACAGAAAGGTAAATCGTTATGCCCATCGTGTTTTGTTGTTGGATACTCCAAATCAACTTCCAATATGTATCCAATGTCCGCGTCTATTGCAATATTAAGAATGTCAACCTCATCTTTATTTTCCCTGAGCTGTTGAAAGCTAAGCATCCGTCAGCTTATCTTGTGGAGAAAATATTTAAAAAATAATGGTAATCAAGCGCTTGTTAAATGGTTGGGATTCTCAGCGAAACACAATTCCTGGGTAAATGTTAAAAATATGGTTCTTTAACATATAAATGCGTAATAAAACATTGTAGTTTGATTGATTGATTGATTGATGATATTTTATTTATTTATTTATTAATCTTATGTATAACTGAACAAGTTTTTTAATTTTACTTATTTTTCTATGAACACTATAACATTCACAAGTGTCTGGTCCACATTTTACATTATCATACGCCCATGGGCAGCTCACATAATGCTTTCCATATTTGCTAACTTTCTGGGGCATATCAGTGTAGGGGTTTAGGAAACTATAGATGTGTATAAATTCGTCGAAGTGTTCCTTCAGAATTGACGCTCGGTTAACACAAAAAAATTGTTTGTAATCCTCAATAGAGTGTCGAAGGTCATTGTCTACATCGTTGTTGTTGTTGTTGTTGTAGCTATTGTTGTTATTCGTCGTCGTTGCCATTTTCAAATCGTAGTGTGTAGTGGTTGGCGGTTCAAGCTATACTCATAGTGTAGGTTTGTTTCATTTTCTTTAAATCCAGAAATTCTATATCGGTCTTATAGTTTGAATCTTCCTGCTTTATATATTCAACCTCGCCATTACTAGGAATTCTTTGAGATTCATACTCATGATATTCATAACATGCGATTTTAAGTGAGCGTTTGGAATAGTTGCTGTCATATGTACATCGAACTGTTAGTATTTTATCATCGTCGAACTCTAATTTAAAATGCCGGAAAAAAATATTTTTACTCTCGATTATTTCCAGCTATTTCCATTTCTTTCTTTATCAAATCTTGCCGAAATCCTTCTATTGCTTCATCGACTGAAACAAATTTTCTCGATTCTTTTTGATAATAATCATGATGACTTCCATTTCTACGAAAAATCTCTTTCAATCCTTCCTCATCTTAAATTTAAAGACTCCATTCTCTGTTTTAATCCGTTTCCAGAAATGGACTATTGTCTACTTATCGTCCCGGGGTCTATTTATAATGTCTTCTATTAAAAAAATAGAAAAAAGAAAAACACATTTTTTATTATTATTATTATTATTATTATTTTTGCATTTTTTAATACAATTTTATGCTGACCTTAACCTACTACAATCTAGATTTTAATTTTTTTTTCACTTAGCTCATATATTTAATTCTCTTAATTCATCTCTTAGTTTGAGCAAACTTACTTGACTAGAAAAATGTTTTGCTATACTTAAATTAGACAAAAAATCGCTTAGAATAGTTAAAATAAAAAAACCGTTTTTTTGCTATGAGGCGTTTGAAAGCTCATAAAGGACGTCTCATATTGGTCTTCATGGTAGAGATCTACATCGAAACAATTCTGGATTCTCCTACCGCCTGCAGCACCTCGATGAGAAAAACAAGCCTGGAAATTAAAAATTAAAAAAAATTAAAGTTTCTTTGAAAATTACCTTTCAATTCCATAAAGTATTCAATTGCTGTTGAACACCTACAACAGTGAATATATTTATTGCTGAATATCAGCTCTGTTGCAAGTGTTTTCCTCACAAAATAAAGAGTCCCTGATTCACAATACAATAAGTTATTAACAATTTTTAATTCACTATTATTCACTAATCACACGATCACGATTCACAGTATAATATGTTTTTAACAATTTTAAACCACTGTTATTCACTGATCTCACAATTCACACCAAACAACTGCCGAAAATAACGAGACTAACACCGAAGAAACATTAGAAAACTCATTTCATTAAGCAAAAGCACTTCCTTTCATATTAAAGGCAAGACATCCTAATTACCCAGCGGAAACCACAAATAGCAAGGCTATTTTCGAGCCTCAGCAAAAAAACATCAGTTTAAAATTTTTTCTCAACGTCTAATTTATCAAAAAATATATATTCCTTATCGAAAATCATTCTAAATTCATCACTCAGAACATATGCTAAATTCTAAAAACCGTAATAAATTCGAATATTTCCTTATCTTCACAAGCGAATAAGAGAATCCAAATCCAAAATCCACCCGAACTTCGTAAATTAGTTTCTTATGCAGTCGTTCTCAAAAAATTCTTTGGAACTGCAAGTCCTTATAGTCATGACTGCTGCAGCTCAACGATAACTTTACCGCATTGAAAAAAAACTTAAAATATAAAACAATGAAAAACATTTATGCATAATCAAGTCTTTTATTTCATCATCATCATCACGGTTTATCTCCTCCTCCACTCTGGTACTCCCTTTCAACAGAATCAACTTGGGAGTTTCCTTCAACAAAAACCTCCAGATAGCCACTTTTTATACGGAAAGTATTTTTAGCTCTTCCATTCTCCTCCTCTTTTACAAGCATTCTACTGGATCCAGATCTGATATTCTGCTTCCTTCGAACCAATCGCTCTAGCTCCCGTTGAATACGAACCACATCAACATCCTCTCTATTATAATCATGCTGACCTCTATTTCTACGAAACACCACTTTCATTTCTTCCTCCTCTTGCTTTTCGTATTCATTCACATGATGTTTTCTCTCTCGCTCTAAATTATCTATGTCACCGAACGGGCAACCCATTGGAAATCGGTTTTTCGTTCTACTTGCAATAAACCCAGGCAACACTTTCCCACTAGCGTAATTTCGCCACCTAAAGCAATTAAATTTCATTAGAAATATGATATTCTCTATATTAAACGCGTACACATACCTATAACCTCAATTTTTACATGCTGCCAATTCCGAAATGAAAATAACTCATCGAAATTCCTTAAACTGCAATCCTCTCCATGCCTCAATGCCAATACCAGCGACCTCGTACCATCCTCAGGCGTCATATACACCTCCAAACTATCCGAAATAACTCTCGCATTAATAATAGGAAAACTGCGCCATACTACTTCACATATGCAATAATAACACCTATCCGATAAACGCTCTATCCAAAACATTGCGTCATTTTCGCCTCTTATCTAATTCACAACTAAAACACCTACACATTATGAGAACATAATTATCAAACAAGGTGTCGCACTCACATTAGCATTTGTCAACCTCCAGACATCTAAAATTATCACAAAACGCCACCAACACACATGCTGATAAGAACTCCAAGCACAATTGTCCCTCACACAATCAGCCATTCGTTCACAAGAATTTTAACACGCTATTCAGAATCCCAACTCATTTAAATGACCTTCACTCAATCTCTTATCATCAGCCATGTATGAATGATCTCACACCCTGCAACGAGCTAGAATGTTGAAATTTAATAAAACATTTTTTTTTCTTCTATATAAAATTTTTATTTTTGATTATTATTATTACTATTATTATTATTATTATTATTATTATTATCTTATTCATAAATTATATATATTTCAAGTGGATGGTTATTATTTTTGTGTTTATGGGAATATTATGTGCAGGATGTTTATATAGATGATTCAAGGTTTGGGTATTTGGGGTAATGTGTTTCAGATATGACTCAGAATATTGCATTTTGTTGCGAAATCAGAATATTGCGTGTTGTTGCGAAATTGAAGATGATGTCATAGGTGTTTCCTGGGATATGACCAGTTGCTTTTATATCAAAAAGTTTACACTCTGCACTATTCATATCAGAGTTTTTTCACACTTATCAATAAATTTTCAGCAAAACTAGCAACCCACAATATACAATTCTATGTATAATCATTTAATTTTACTTACCATATCAAAAATTATCAGCATGAGAATTCGCATTTAAAGCCGCACAATAACATGGATATTATTTTCTTTTTACATCTCTTGTTTTTAACATAACATCCGGTCGCATGTTTCGATTAGGGTTTTTAATATAACACCAAGAATAATAAAATTTCCTAATCAGCTAACATTCTTATCGAAGCCAACTTTTTCAAATGGTCTTCATACATTCCCAGAGAAAACATCCGGTCGTTCACAAAAAATTCTTGCACACTATTCAAATTCCAACGTCTAATCATTTAAAATAGCCCTCACTCAAGCTCTTATCAACATATCGAATTTCTAATATTGAAATGTCTGTAAAATATTCGAACCCTATAAAAGAGATTACGCAACCGGCATCAATAAAAGCTCACCTCCGCAGCGATAAGAAATGAATCCAGCTGCTATTTTAAAACACATCTCACATATTCATCAGCATGACTCACCGCGGTTGGAAAACACCACGACAGCGATAACAGGTGGCGTCATCCGTGGGAAACACTCCGACAGCGATAACAGGTGACGTCATCCGTGGGAATCACCCCGACAGCGATAAGAAATGGCGCCCCAGACAGCGATAAGAAATGGCGCCACCGGAAGCGATAACAGGTGACGTCATGCGGGGGCGGTAATCCGATACCCGTGGGAAAAAATGGGCGCCACCGGAAGCGATAACAGGTGACGTCATGCGGGGCGGTAATCCGATACCCGTGGGAATAAAAATGGGCGCCACCGGAAGAGATAACAGGTGACGTCATGCGGGGGCGGTAATCCGATACCCGTGGGGGCGGTAATCCGATACCCGTGGGAAAAAAATGGGGACCGTGGGAAAAAAAGCGCTTGAACTCCCTTATTCTAACTACTATCGTCCAACTTGAAACGATTCAAATATCGCCGATAGCCCCCATGCCCTGTCAGAAACTGAGTCAGGTGGTAGTTCACTTCGCCACGCTTGCGCTTCACCCAGACGTCAATATGTGGGATCAATCTGCGCGTCCATGATCCCTTTTCAAATCGCTCCCAACGTCTTTGCCATTGTCGGATCGATTCTTCCCTTTCCGCGTTTTTTATTCCCTGCCGCATCGCGGACGATTCCGAACGCCTTCTCCGGTACAAGCGGTTTATTTCATCCGCAAGTATGTCGACGGGGATCATTCCTGCGACCACGTACGCGGCCTCGTCGGAAACAGTTCTAAAAGCGCTGCACACTCTCAATGCACTGAGACGATAGACTCCTCCTATCTTTCTCCTGCTCACTTCAATTTTAAGATTTTCCTCCCGCACAGGTGCTGCATAAAGCAGAATAGAGCTCACTACTCGAGAGATTACCCTTCTACAGCTACTTTTTGGGCCTCCAACATTTGGCATCATGCTTGTCAAAGCTGCGCCAGCCTGCCTAGCCTTGGAGCTTGCATAATCCATGTGGGCTTTGAAGCTAAGCTTCGAATCAATCAAAACCCCCAGGTACCTAATGAAGGGTTGAGAGTTGATGATATGTCTCCCCACCCGGACGCTGAGGATATTGTTTTTGCGTCTGTTGCTTATTAGGACTGCCTTCGTTTTTTGTTCCGCCAATTTGAGTCCGGACGTTTGCAGCCACGACTTCATAGTACTGATATCTTCACTTACTACATCTCATAAGTGTTTAGCAGCTACTACCACAGCTATATCATCCGCGAACCCAATAACCGTCGCCTCACGTGGAATGGGAAGTTCAAGCACTCCGTTGTACATCACATTCCACAGTAGGGGACCAATCACAGAGCCTTGCGGGACTCCCGCGGTCACGGTGTATTCTCTAATCCCTTCGTCGGTTTCGTAGAGAAGCGTTCTTTCCGACAGATATCGCGTTACCAACCTTTCCAAATAGTTAGGGACTCCTATTTATCAAGGACGCGTTGATGTTCTCCCAGTTTGCCGAGTTAAATGCGTTTTTGACGTTCAGAGTTACAAACCCAGCTTTTTCATCGCCCATGGTGCCTTGTAAAGCTTTGTTGCCACATGCCCATATTGCCGCTTTCTTGGTGGAGTCCGTGACCCAGATGCCGTTGTGAAGGCTCCGGTACGGTTCGCTAACAATTGCTACATCCACCCTGGACTCATATAGTCTGCGCAAATAGGTCTTGTGCAGCCTCTCAATGATTGAGATTGATCTGAATCAGTCTCATTTTGTCATTATATTGAGGGCCTTCCTGAACAACGGGCATCTGCTACTTCCCGCGGTATGTTTACAGTCTATACCCTCTCTATCCTTGCAGAACATGCAGCTGGGGTCCTTGCTACATTCCTTGGCAATGTGTCCCTCTTCCCCACATCTTCTGCAACGCTTGGAGCGGTCTTGGCCTTTACAGGACCATGACATGTGCCCATACTCCAAGCACTTGAAACACCTTTTTAGCGATAGTTGCTCTCTTATGCGACATCTCACCCACCCTATGCGTACCTTGCCTATCTCGATCAGTTTCTTTGCTGATTCGATCGGGAGGCTAATGACAGCTGTTTGTGTGCCCCCGTACGCCTTTCTCAGGTGTTTAACTGCCGATGTGGGGATCACATTCAGCCCTAGCTCGCTTGCCAAAGCATGACATATATCCTCCCTGGTTGTTATTTCGTCCAGATGTTTGCATTCGACCGTGGTCTTATGCTTCCTAGCTCGAATTTCAGCCATCTCTCCAATCGATTTTTCAATCTGATTGTGAAGGCTTTCAACCGGTAAGTTGTCCGCTTTTTTGAGCTCGAGCATCAAGTCTCCTTTTTGAGTTCGTCTTATGCGAGTGACATTGTCGCCCACGAGCTTCATCTCAGGATCGGTTCTGACTTTCCTGAGAATGTCCGCATATGTTGTCTCCCCTTTGGTTGTTATAACCAGTGCGTCTGGGAGCACGCGTTGCTTAGGCTTAGCCTTCTTTCCCCTAGGTTGAACCTTAATCCAAGTATCCGGATTGGCATTGCTTTCTTCCGGAGTATTGCCCTGTTTTAGAGCTGGGGTAGGCTTGTCTGTCCGTCCACCGAGGACTTCTTGCGGTTTTCGTTTGGCGAAAGCACCTTTCGTTTCGGTGTCTGCTCAGAGCCACACGACTCGTTTCCAACATCTCTAGTCCGCTTACTAAGTTTTCCCAAATCGGCTTTCCGTTTGGGAATCACTTGCGTGAACTGAGATATCTTTGTTGGTCTCACCATCCCTGATTTCTGCCCTCGAGTCTCTTCACTGACATGATTGAAGGTCAGTCTGATCGATCTGACCATTTCCTTTATGGAATGATGGACGTTCCTTTTCTCCTTAAGGAAATCCGAAAGCTCAGCAATTTTTTTGCCGAGCAACATGAAAGCTGGGCCTTTAACCTGTGGTCGTCCTTGGGCCGCCGGCTCCTCAGAAAGATTTATCACCACACCCATTGGCGTATCCTTTGCCGAGTCCTTCGATGCGCTCAGAGATGCCACAGCATTCCCTTCACCGCCACTCTTGAGATGGGGTGACGCAACTGGCAACAATTTTCCTCCCAGAGACTCCTGTTCCCTATCACTTGGTTTCAACGGTGGTGACGGAAGAAGCTCCGAATTCCTCCGGAAAGGGTCACCATCTAACGCTACATTTACATTTGCGACATTAGCGAAGTTTGGAAAATTTTGAGAACTCGCTATCTCCATTCGGATGTGTAGTCACCGTATGATCCCGTGGTTATCTTTGAATCACGGAGGCCACGCAAGGGTTGACACCTGTCCTCATGAGAAAGATGTTCAGAGCCGGATCAGTGCTAATTGGGAATATTTCAACCAAACCTACACCACCAACTCAACGGTGTGAACTTGGAACGTACTCTGAGACCTGCCAAGGTTTTAACGGGACGGGGGCGGAGCAGCGTTAGCCTGGAGCCGTTCGCGCTCGGATTTCACTCTGGCGGTATTAGGTCCAGAACACCACTTCCACCAGCCCACATACAACAATCATAATCGTATAACCAGAATCGTAGTCCAAATACAAATCCGTTTGTAACCTTGTTCTGGATCATTTAGCGTAATCCAGAGCACACCGCGAGGAGGCGATCCAGCTATGCCCCTATATATAGACCCATCTATGTGGGTAATTTGTTCGTGGAGTATCACTAAACAGAGAAATATCAGTTGAACGTCTTTACGCCTTGCATCCGAGTTTTTAACTGATCATTGTTGTCGGTCGCTAAGCAGCGCATCTTCACTAGAGAGGGTGGGGGGTGGCTCATGCGCGTAGTCATTGCCTAAAGGTCCGATCCCACATATATGGCTGTACTGAATTAATAGTCAAAGGTACTGAAGAAGGGCACAACTGGTGCTCGAAATACGTATCTACGATTAAATAAAATAATAAATATCCCGTCTAAGGAAAGCAGCACAGCAGTTTGTTTTTGATCTCTTGGATAAGGCGTGAAAAACATCGACGACAAAAATAGTTTTGGAGATAGAAATTTTTTTTTAGAATTTTTATACCGTTTTTTTTGTGGTTTTCTATTATTAAATTAAAAAGCGCCAGCACTATATTAATTGAAAATTGTATCAAATCATAGAAATGCATTTAGCGATACCACAACCAAGTCATTAGCTAAAGTGAAGTTAGGTGAAATTGTTTTTATCAAGCCGTAGAGAGGTTCTGGACATCAATCTAACAAACGAGCACTTGTATAACGCTGTCAAGGGATGGCATGTATCACATGCGTGCTCGTTCTCTGATCACGTATATATAAGGTTTGATGTGGTTTTTGACCCTCCGGTAAATCCAACTTTCATTAACAAAAGGAGGATGGATTGGGCCAAATACCAGTCAGTATTCGAGTCTACCCTTGAAAGTGGACCTCCAAAGATTGAAGACATATGTGGTCATATGGCCGTTGGGACCCTTACATCGCCCTTCAATGAAGCAGCAAGATCTGCATGTAGTCCAACGAAGCCTGGGGGAAGTATAAGCCCCCCTGGTGGAATAGTGACATTGCGGAGCTGGGGAAGGAATGTAGGAGATCCTTTAATCAGGCTAAAGAATCTAATGACTGGTCTTCTTATAAACTCAAACTGAAGGAGTTTAAATGCTCCATCAGAAAGGCTAAACGCATCTCTTGGAAAAATTTCTGTGCATAAATAGAAAACTCCGAGGATGTCGGTCGTCTGCGTAAAGTCATGATGAGCTGTCCCTCATTTTTAGGGACTGTCAAAGACGCAAATGGAGTCTGGACGAAATCCAGCCCCGAGAAGTTGTCCATTCTCGCGGGTACGCACTTCCCAGGTAGTGAGGATGTGGCTGACAAAACAGATTCACATACGCTCCCGGGCTGTCTGTCAACCAATGTGTCTGTAAATGAGAGGCTCCTACCCTGGGCAATTTACTCATTTCAACCTTTTAAATCTCCTGGCATGGACAATATCTCACCTGTTGAGAAAGGCGGTGGAAAGAAGCTAAAGTAGTCTTCATACCTAAAGCGGGCAAGACATCCCACTCCTCACCTAAGGACTATAGACCTATCAGGGTGTTCGAACGCCCAGCGCCCTCCGTTAGGTCGAGAAACCGGTCAGTAATTAGCTAGAAAGGGGCAGATTCGTTCGAGAGTTCAAGGAAGGTGGACGCACTGACGGTACCTCGGTTGTTTCGTGAATTATATATATAATAAAGTACTCATTGGATTCACCCGCATAAATACATAGTTTTCTTTTGTGAGTTCCCTATAGTGAAGTAGTCATTGGATTCACCCGCATAAATACATGGTAGCAGAGCGTGACAATTAAAACGCAGTGGAAAGAAATTTTCACTGGGCATATAGTGCGTGTCCTTGTCCAATCAACGTATCTCCCAGTGCGCGCGTGGGGCTTTATGGTCACAACTCTGAATCTAATCGATATTATGTCCTTTTAAGACCAGTGATAGCGAAAGACCTTCCTCAGACAAACGTTTGTTCAGAAATTCAAATAGTTGGCGAGAACTTCTTCGTAAATAGAAGTGCCGGAAAATTGGTGTGCGAGGTGACTGCAAATGTGCTGAACGCAATTCCGTTAGCCCGCCCCGCGGTAGTGTTGGTGAGAATTGGGAGCTAGGCTGTGATGGCAAACTGGGTGCAACCTAACCTCGAAATTCAGCGATCGTGCATTTGGTGTTCGGTGCGGCGCTCGACGGAAGCATAACTGTCCGGAACAGCACAGGCCGCGCAACCGTCCCCGATATTAAGTGGAACCCGGGGCCCTAAACTTGAACTCGCACCGCTCAGTCATCAGCTAGAAATTCCATCAAGCGTGCAAAGGAGTTGAAGCCAAAAATATTAATGAACAGTTATCTTTGATACATAAACATTATAGATATATATAATTATATACTGTGCACATTAGTCAGTACCTCGGAACAATACTGAAACAAAATTTTAATTAGCGCCGAGTGGATCCGCACATTAACCTTCTGTTGTAGTTTTCTTGCTTACTTATTTAGATCATTGTTCTCTACTCTTTTTAAAGAATACTTGTTTGCATTAACGTCATTCATAATGTCTAACGACCCAGCAAAGGAGTTTAAATCGCAAGATAAATTATTTGGTTATATAACTAACTTTTTGACAAATTCATTAGCGAAAATCTCACAATCGAGTAAAAACAAAATATATTATGAAAATCGTATCAAATTATTAGACGACTATTGGGTCACCTTTGTGAAAGTGTACACAAACCAACATGTTGGCTCCAGAGGTTCGAAAGCTTTAACAAGGTTTGTAGAGTACTTGCTACTGTTTATCGTTGGAAACGTTATTCCAAAACGAAAATAGATAACTTCTTGACCCCAGACGATTTGAAATCAGCGCAAGAAGCAATTATTAAATTGAACCAGTCGCTCCACTTTCATAAGGAAATTGAGAGCCTCAAAAGTAATAAACTAATACCTAGAAAAAGTAAGTTAGCTAAATTCAATCCATTTTTGGATGACAGAGGCATCATAAGGGTAGGTCGTAGACTGGAAAACTGCCCTTTTCTCAGCTACAATGAGAAGTATCCAATCATATTGGATAGACACAGCAATGTTTCGAGAATGATCATTCGTGATTATCATCACATGTTTTTACATGGGGGACCTCAGTTGCTTTGGTCAGCTTTTCTTCGCAAGTTTTATATTATTTGCGGCAAAAGAGCCATTACATCCTTCATAAGTAAGTGCCCTAAGTGTTTGCGCTTTGCTGGCCAACAGATGGCCCCATTGCCGAGGGACCGGATTAGCTTTGAGTTTCCCTTTTCGTCAACTGGGCTAGACTATGCGGGCCCATTCAAAATAACACCCTCCAGAGGTCGAGGCATAGTATCCACTAAAGGATATCTATGCGTTTTTGTTTGCCTCGCGATAAAAGCGGTGCATTTGGAGATTGTCTCCGATCTAACATCTCAAGCATTTCTCGCTGCTTTTGATCGGTTCACCAATAGGCGAAATTTACCTCGCATTGTGTACAGCGATAATGGTTCTACCTTTACTGGTGCGGAGAAGGAAATAAAGAAGCTCTTTTCAAAGAATTCACCATTCTCTCACAAGGTTACAGAGGTCATAAATAATCAAGGTATCCAATGGTCGTTCTCTCCTCCATACGGCCCTCATTTCGGCGGTATTTGGGAGGCCGCGGTAAAGTCTTTCAAATACCACTTTAAGCGCGTGGTAGGTCAAACTCCCCTCACTTACGAGGAAATGTCAACTCTAGCCACGAAAATTGAAGGGTGCCTTAATTCCCGCCCCCTTTGTGCCATAAACGCAGATAGTCGAGACATGGTACCTCTCACTCCTGCTCATTTTTTAGTAGGCCGTCCCCTCAAGACATTGCCTCCGTCTTCAGATGAAACCGACTTCAGCAAAACTTTCGCCAATAGATGGAAGTTACTATTGGCGATGAGGAATAGTTTCGTTAACTCTTGGAAAAAGGAAGTAATAAACCAACTCATGCAATACAGTAAGTGGCGGTTTCCTAACAGAAATTTCGAGGTGGGCGATCTCGTCATATTGAAAGACGAATCGGTGCCCCCTCTATTGTGGGCATTAGGCAGAGTTACTGAAGCATATTCCAAAGGCCCAAAAGGATTAGTTCGAGTCGTTGCTGTAAAAACTGAAGATGGTTCCACATATATTCGGCCGATACACAGGCTAATTTACTTGCCAGTGGACGATCATGCTTCTCAGACGTTCCATACCTGCCTTACCGCCCGAAGCCGCGCGGATTTACTCGGTGACTGAGCACGGAAATAGGCCTTACATGAATCTTTAAAACCTCACTTTTAATATTTCCCTCTGTTATCGTATATAAATAGGAGTAATTTGTAATCTATAACTTAGTTTGTATCGAGTCACAGCCAAATAAGGGCGTCATGTAAATCTTCAAAACTTTATTTTACTTTTACATTTCTTTTTCAATATATATATATAAATAGCAGTAAACTTTGTAATCTATAACTTAGTTTGTATCGAGTCACCGCCAAATAAGCAAAACGCAACCATAATTTAAATTAATATCTGACACATCCTTTCTTGCTTTATGACAACTGTAGATTCCTCTAGTGCGTTCCATTAACGTTAGTATATTGCACATTCGTGCAAGGGGGGCAGTATGTTCGAACGCCCAGCGCCCTCCGTTAGGTCGAGAAACCGGTCAGTAATTAGCTAGAAAGGGGCAGATTCGTTCGAGAGTTCAAGGAAGGTGGACGCACTGACGGTACCTCGGTTGTTTCGTGAATTATATATATAATAAAGTACTCATTGGATTCACCCGCATAAATACATAGTTTTCTTTTGTGAGTTCCCTATAGTGAAGTAGTCATTGGATTCACCCGCATAAATACACAGGGTAATCTCTTTTCTGCTGAAAACTCTGGAATGGCTGATAGAGATTCATTTGAGAGTTACTCTGAAACCACTCTCTTATGCGCAGCACGCATACACAAAAGGGAGATCGGTTGAAACAGCTCTTCACTCGCTCACCAGCTACATCAAAAAATCACTAAGCGTCAAAGAATATACGCAAGCGGTTTTTCTAGACATCGAAGGGGCTTTCAATAATGACAGCCATAAGGCTATTGGGAAAGCACTTGAGGAAAGCAATGTCGATGACAACCTGATAGGGTTCATCGGTCAACTGTTTAGTAGCAGGAACATCAACTCCACGCTAGGAAACAGTACCTTAAGAAGGAGGATTTGCAGAGGCACACCACAAGGTGCTTTCACCACTTATATGGAACCTAGTGGTGGATAAACTCCTGTGAAAAATAGAAGCGACTGGCTGCAAATTCGTAGCTTATGCCGACGATGTTGCAATAGCAATATCGGGAAAATTTGTTAACACCCTATCGGAAAGACTAAACTTTGCCCTAGGTATTCTTACCAAATGGAGCAACGAGTGCGGTCTAAAAATTAATCCGCAGAAAACGGAATTTGTGCTCTTCACAAGAAGGTACAAAATTCCACGATTTCTCCCACCCAAACACGATGAGATAAGCCTCATACCGTCTCACCAAGTTGAATATTTAGGTCTAATTCTGGACTCCAAGCTCGCGTGGAAAGCGAATCTGGAAGAAAGAGCGTGCAAAGCGACATGCGCAATCTACTGCTGCAAAGCAGCCATTGGAAAAAGGTGGGAACTGAAACCCAAAATTGTATCATGGCTCTATACGGCGATAGTGGAACCAATCCTTCGGTATGGCGCAGTTATTTGGTGGCCAGCTATGGCGAAGTCATCAAATGTAAACCTGCTAAACAAGGTCAGAAGGATTGCAGCTATTGCAATTACCGGGGCTCTACGCACCACCTCGACAAAGGCATTGTTCATGCTATTAAATTGGCTCCTGACTGAGCTACTCACGAGACAGCAGGCCAAGTGCTCCGCGGTTCGATTGAAAGCTCTACGTCTCTGGCATAAAGGGAACAATGGCCACTCCACAATACTACGGAGTGATGGACCAACGCCAGGGAAGGTAGACCTCGATTCTCCAAATTTACTGTTTTCACCACGGTTTCAAGTCAATCATCCCGAGTAGGGATGACTGGACCATAGAAAGAAGTGAGATACAGGAATCGATCGACATCTACACTGATGGATCAAAAATGGATGTAAAAGTTGGCTGTGGCGTTTTCTCAGAACAGCTAGGGCTGAAACTATCCTTCCGGCTACCAGATCACTGCAGTGTTTTTCAGGCAGAGGTCATTACGATTTACAAGGCAGTAGACTGGTTGAGAAACCAGAAAATTTCCATAAGAAATTTAAACATCTTTTCTGACAGTCAAGCTGCTATCCAATCATTATCCAACGTGTATACCTCATCCAAAATTGTAATGGAATGTCGCACACTACTAAACGCGATGTCGCTTCACTGTGAAGTGATTCTTTGCTGGGTGCCGGGTCACAGTGATATACCTGGGAACTGCGAAGCTGATGCCCTAGCTAGAGCTGGCACTGAACTCCAGGATTATACACTAACACCCCAAGTTGGCCATCCGTTGGCCTCCGTCAAGCTAAGTTTCAAGCAGTACTATATAGAGGCTGCAAATAGGACCTGGCTGCTGGAAGAAACCTGCAGGACAACCAGGCAAACTTGGCACACACTAAGCTCAAAGCGCACCAAGGAGCTCCTCAACACGAGCCGTGAAACACTAAGTTTCATCGTATCCGTACTGACGGGGCACTGTTTGATTGGCAGATACGCAGAAAGACTGGGTGTTCCTTTCAATGATTTCTGCCGAAGTTGCAGATCAGAGAAAGAGGAAGAAACAATCAAACACTTTCTGTGCGAATGCCTAGCACTATCCAGGAAGCGCATGCAAACTTTGGACTCGCCCTTCCTGGACAACCTCACGGATGTAGTTGATTTAGACATTGGCTGCATAGCCGGCTTCATTCGAGATTCTGGATGGTTCTCGTCATCCCATAGGTTCTAGTGCCGCTCTTATCGTCTGTGATACCACAATGGGCCTATCATGGCCTAAGTGAGCCACATTTGGATAAAAGGGGCTGCCACTACAACCAACCAACCAATGTAAGATAGAGGAAGAAGTAACTGAAATCTTTTGAACCTTTACTATAAATGAACTACAAAAATTTGCATATGGTTCTCACATATAAAATGGCACTACTTTATTCATTACACATCTTCGTTGTTTATTGTTTCTGTATGAATGTTTTTTGGAAGTATAAAAAAAATGTGATGTTTTATTTGAACAAAACTTAATACATCTGATTTCGAAAAGCAATGATTGTCAGAAGTGCAAATTGTATAGAAGAAACTTTTTTTTAGAAACCACGTCATTAGAGTAACTGATTTCAGTTAATATTATTCGTATCAACCCTTGCTCATTATAAATATTCATGGTGTATTATTTTTGTATGAATATGTTTTGCAGACATGAAAAACTTTGTTTTTTGTTTAATTTTATAAGATATCTTCAAAACATCCGACCGCAAATGCGAATTAGGTTTTTAAAAAACAATTTTTAGCAGTTTTTCATTGAAACAAAATAACGGCAGTATGAAAATTATTAAAATTTTGCTCAAATTATACAATGTTAATATGATTCGATCGACTTGAAGAAAATGCCATTAGAAAAAAAAGAGATCAGTTTATATTTTTCCTATCAACCCTTTATTCAAGTTCAGATTCACTTTAAAAAAAAATTTAAAAACAATATGGCGACCGTTTCGACCAAGCGCTTGAGTATTGCCAAACAAAAAAGCGGATTGCGCCTCGTAGAATCTTGAGAAAAATATCCATATATGACCATAGACTAAAAAAATTATATTAATCTTGAGTTTAAATTATTGCACGGGCCTAAATATAGGGAATGATTTGAATGTACGTGTAACGATTTTTGACTTTTTTTCGATTGAAGAAAGTGTTTTAGAATTGACCATTTTTTTGCTCTATCCTTAGGCCCGTGCAGTAGTTACATAGCTAGTAAGTATGTGTTAAAAATTTCAAGTACATCGGATAAGTAGTTTTTTCCCAATTCTATGACGCGCACACAAAAAGCATGTTTCGAGAAAAACGCGTTTAAAGTTTCTTTGGTTCACGAAAATTATTTCGTCTTTTTTGACTTCAAAGCATTTTCAATCACAATTTTTGATGTTTACACTGTGAAACTCGAATATGCACTAACTTAGACTATATAATATAACTTGTGTGTATTGTATGAGAGAGTATAATAGTCGAATAGTTACAAAGCGCCATATGTTCGGGCACTTGAAGGCCGCTCCAAAAAGTATAGTAGAACGGAGGGGGACTAAGAACGCTGTAGAATGAAAACCAGTTTAGATATCGATATAAAAGTCAGCAAAATTTCACAAAATTTTAGTTTTCTATTTTTCGAAGGAAACAAAGGAAAATCGGCAACCTTTTTCTTCGGAAGTATTCAAGCAGAAAGTAAGGCTTTCTGTCAAGATAATAATTTTTATAGGTTAGGACATCACTTTAGCGTTTAACACGGTCGCGAAAGTCAAAATTAGCAATTTTTTTCCGGTTGTTTTAAGTTTCTCATTTTTTCGTGTAAAACTGGCAGCATTGGGGGCACTTGTTAATACATTTCTAAAAGGATACATGGACAGGCTATCGAATGCATTCTTTTTCAAAAGTCTACACATAAAAATAAAGTAGTTATGACGATTTACAGGTGCCAGGTCGTGATTATGGAGCGGGGTACTTCCCCCTCCTATATCTCGAAACCCATTCGGATTTACCACCCCCCTTCGATACGATTTTTTTCTCGGGACACTTCAAAAAATACGTGGTGTCATTTTATGCCACCGAATACAAAACACCCTGTATATATATATATATATATATACATACAGTGGTGGTCACCTAAATAGAACACTTGCAGTTCTATCAACAAAAGGGCATTTTTTCAGTTTTTAATGAAACAGCTGATTTTGCAATTATGTATTATTTAATGAAACTATAAAAGCTTATTTAAAATGTGAAATGATGACTGTATTAGTTTGTAAGTAAAAAAATATAAACACACTAATTAAAATATGCGTGGCCACATAAATAGTACATTAATTTGCATTGCAGTAAAGTTATAAAAAAATATTTTTAAGCAACCGAATACATTAATATTTTGTTGGAAATACTTTGTTCTTAAGCACAGCTGAACATCGCCTTGGTAGACTCTTCACTAAAGTTTGACAGCGTTCGTTAGGAATAGATCTCCAGGCGATCTGAATTTGGTCCCACAATTCAGCGGCATTTCCAGGTTTCACCCTGTAGATGTGAGTTTCGACATCATTCCACAGGTTCTCGATCGGATTTAGATCAGGAGACTGGGCGGGCCATTGTAAAACGGTGACATTTTCATCACTAAGGTAACCCTTCCCAAGACGAGAAGTGTGCTTAGGATCATTGTCGTGCATAGAACGCCATATCAGTGGCATATTTTCTTCTGCAAAGGGGATCATGTGGTTCTCAAGAATTCGTTTGTAGACGTGTTGATCCATTTTCGTGTCTCTCTTGATTATTGGTCCCACCCCATGCCAGGAAAAAGCAGCCCACACCATCACATTTCCGCCACCATGTTTAACAGTTTTCTGTGTGTATTTGGGATTGTGTTGTTGGTTAGGTGGACGCCAAACATACCTTTTCCCATCTGATCTGAACCTGCAAAACTTGGATTCATCACTCCACAGCACATTTTTCCAGAAGCTTATCGGTTTGTTTAGATGTTCCTTTGCAAACGATTTCCTCATTTTTAAGTTCTTGTTTGTCACAAGTGGTTTTTTTGAGCGATGCATCCTCTCAGATGTTTTTCTTGCAGACGCCTTCTAATTGTTCTCTCTGACACAGAAATATTGTTTTCTTTCAGAATACTGCTTTTTATTGCTTTGGAGTTCGAAAAGGGGTCGGCGACACTTGCTCTGTATATAACATTGTCCTCTTTTTTCGTTGTTTTTCTTGGCCTTTTAGCTCTCGGAAAATTTTTGGCACTGCCATAGAGGTCCTTATGACGTAAAGCATTGTAAACTACCATCCGTGAACACTGCAGGTGCTTGGATATTTCCGTAATTGTTGAACCTCTGTCTTTCATGTTGCAGATGATCTCACGCTTTTCTTCGGAGCAATGTGGCCATCTTCCCATCTTGAAAAATTTTTCTTTATATTTAACTGTCTTAAAAACTAATGTTAACTGTACTTACTTTCAAATAAATTTGTTAATAGTGAGGAAAATTCACTTCGACTCACTAAAACTAAGCGTGTACTATTTAGGTGACCAGATAAAAACACTTTCTTTTACACTGAAAGACGCAATGCAATGGGAAGATGCATTGCATATTTTATGACGATGCTCAAAACTAGTTCTAACATATGTGAGCATGCGATAAGAAATGTAAACATTCGATTCCTGGCTGCTTGTTTACAGGAAATTTAAATTGAACAGCCTGCGAGGAAAGTGTTCTATTTACGTGACCACCACTGTATATATATATGAATTATTTTCTTCATATTAACAAACATGATATTCACACTATTTGAACTTTGTTGAATTAAAATTTTTGTTGAAAACTGAAAATTCAACAAATTTGTCGGCTGTTCAAAATGTTCCATATAGTGAACTTTTTGAAATAACGAGCAACCTCAAATTTTACTAGTTCAATTATGTCAAAGTTAGACTGCATTACAAATACTCATTCAGAAGTGTCACATGTTTAACTAAAATTGAATAGTAGACAAAAAATCAAATTCGCCGCGAATATCGGAACTTAAGATTTCTGTCGACAAAATGAAGCCTTTATCTTTGCTTCAAAATGACAAGGAGAAATGTGATAAGTAGAAATATTAATAAGGCATACTGCATAAACCTAATGTTCTTTAGCGGATATGAGCGATCCAAATTCAGCTGTAAAGCTTTGTGTAGGACATAGAGTATAACATGGCGAATGTTGAACTACAATTACTTGTAATATCGAGCGGAGAAAATTGAAATTTTCTTCGGAATCCGGGTTTACTAAGGATTAATTTTATGTTCATTTACAATCTAAAACGCACCTGTTTCTCAGTCGAACTATTTTTACTATTTTTTTGGACAGTCGAGAGGCGATGTAGTAATCCAATTTTCCCTGAAGCTCGTCGTTAGAGCTGCCGTCATCCACGATTATAACTTCTTTTAATATTTTTTTATCAGCTGTGTTCAGAACACTGTGAATCGTTCTTATCAATACAGAGTATGGCTCGTTATAAAATATTATCACTACACTTGCAGTAGGAAGACTTGAGAGATTGTATGATAACGATTTGCAAAGAGGATTTCGAGCATCTGGTGTTGTCCGATTGTAGCTTAAATGTTTACTGATTTCTTCGTTAAGAGCAAGCATTGCCAGCTTTTGGTCGCCTCTTATCTTATCTTCACCTTCCAAACTAACACCTTGCCCATTATCACCAAGCTCCGGGACCTGTCTAGCCAAATCTGACAATATTTGACGTTCAAAAGTTGTCCAATTTTCGAGTTCTACAGCATCTGTATAAGTCAAGGAAAAGTCGTGCTCTTTGAATTTAATCGTTCCTCTACTAATACTTTTGGAAAATATTAACAAGCACAGAGCAATTGTCAACCAAAGGACTACCCGCGGCCAGAATCCAAGTCTGCATCTTACAAGCATCGTCTTGCAGGTTTCGCACTGTAATAAAATTGTGGTCAATTATGCCGTAATTCCCATTTAAATGCTGCACAATTGTTCTTAATTGTTAAGAAACTTGCATTTGTTTTTCAAAAAGAACCAGTTATTCCCATCAAACGATACAATATCAAAGATACATTGTTCCAACTGCTTCAAGGTAAAGCGTCTCACTTCCATGTGTACTAAGCTTTACAATTTTAATTAGCTTTACAACAGCTGATTTCCACAGTTCCCCGTAATGGCTTGAATCACTCAACATGCCAATAGAAAATGATGTTTGCAATTTCCAACGCAAATTATAATGGCCGCGTCTTGTTTTCGTCGCACAACGAAATGGTTTTAAATGCATGTAAATAATGAAGAGCAATCTCTATTGACGCGTTGCAACCTTTGAAGAAGGAACTTATCAGGAACGGTTATATCTTGCAACAGGAAACTAACAGGAACGGAACGAACTGAATAAACGCCTATACGTGTGTGGTATCAATAGAGGGTTGTTCATAAGTGTCAAAGGTGCATAGGTGTCAAACGGCTTTCATTGACAGGTCTTAACAAAAAGAAAGCAAAACGCGTATTCATCGAAATTTAGTGGTTTTTTACAAATCCTGCCCTTCTTTCGAAGTACTATGTGACAAAAACAAGTGATAACCTCGGATGTAGTTGCCCAAAGAAAACGGTATCGATAAATTGACGAGACAGTTAGTGAAATTCAAGAATTTGCGATATGAAGTGCTAAATTCATGGTTGTGAAATTACATCATATTTTCTCGATAAAGGAGTGCATTTTCGTACCTATGTGCAGTAAATATAAACGTTATCTGTTTAAAAGATTGAATGCTTTTAAAAGCTGTTTTAATTGAAAATTTAATACTTTTATGTCCACTGAAATATCCAATACAAAGAATGACATTTCCCAAAATTGTGTACAATTGACAATCAGTGGCGTTTCAGAAATTAATGAGACGAAATGAATTTTATCAATTATTTATTTCAAATTCGATGTTGGTAATAGCCATAATTCTGCCAAAGCTGGTCCCAAGCCCGGTTGTAAAAGGAAGAGGGTGGCTTTAAAGTTTAACAAATTGAGTCGAGTGTTCCCGGTTTTTACTGTTAATATTAAATATTGAGTGGTTTACTGGAATATTGACGGGATTTTTAAAATTTAACATTAACCATAGAAAATCATCTTATAATAAGTCTCGAAAACATATGATTTTAATGTTTTTTTGCCGTGTTTAAAACTAAAATTATTAATGTTACATGTATTTGAGAACTCATCCGATATGTTCAGAATCTAAACATTAAGTGAGTGTGCTGTAGCCTATTATGCATAATTGATTTCAGTTTCTATTTGATATTCATGCAAACTCTTTTCATTGGAGGTCTAAAATTGCCGTAATATATTCTTGAATAATGTTTCGATATGTATAACTTTTGAAATCTTGCGCAAAATTTTCGGTCCCTCAAATTTTCGATGTCGTCCGCCAATGACAACCAACCACTACATGAAGGAGTCACAAACACATAGTGAAACTGCTACCACAAATTATGTTGATGTTCCACTCCATAGTCACCTCTATTGGTGGTATAAAGACGACCAGGCAGCGTTGCCAATGTGTGGGGAATTCCTCAAAATGCGAGGAATTTTGGCCTATCCGAGGAATGCTGTGGGGAGTTTTAATTTTGAGGAATTGTGAGGAATTCACATGAATTTCTCGAACTAATAAAACTATTTCGGGACCAAGGTTTTTATATTCATTCGTCTCGATTTAGTTGGCAATTTGCAGTTGTGGATGTTCTTTTCTTAGTAAAACTTTAGGGTCATAAACGATACTCTAATTTTTTTAAGAATCTTTGCTTGTTATTTGCTATTTTTTTATTGTGTGGGGAATTTTGCGAAAAATTGAGGAATTTAAAGTTTTTCGTGAGGAAAACGTAGAGAGAACCTTGGCAACACTGCGACCAGGTAATCTCTTACGAAGCTGCGGTGACGTCATGTGTTCAGCCAATCATGACATTTTGCCCTGTAGAAATTTCAGCAACACTTTGCGGCATACAAGATGTGATTTTCCTGCTGGGTGGAGTGACACGTTTTGGAAGAAAAAGATAAGTAATGTTCCATTTGAATATTCTTTAGAGAATATTTGTTTGTTTCCTAAGCTATAATAATGATTACAGAAAACATTCGTTTTTGTTACCTGACAATTTGCTAAATTTTTATATGTGGCGTTTTTGCAACGCCAGATTCAAATGTGACATTTCGTTATATTTTGGCATGCCATACGCGTCGTCTCCGATTTTTTACTTTGGTAGCCCTAATTTCAGTGAATACGTGACGCAATGTGAGTCAGATGTGCGAGCGAAATAGGATGACGATTTTCTAAAGGGTTTACCTCCGTTAGTCTTTATACCATGTTCCCATGACCATTCTTCCTAATATAACCAGAAATTTACTTCTTTTATGAACAGCTGATAACGAATCTGACGTTTATCAGTCAGCATTAGTGGAGCGGATCCTAAATTTTGGCTGTTGGGGATACATATTAATGAACATGGATTTTAAACTAATAGAATTTTGTCAAATAGAAACTCGACAGTTTTTTATTATAATTTTCTGAAAACATATTTATTAATTTAACGGGATTTTGCTTCCGTTATTCTGTTATATGTTTCGCTTTAAAATCCTTTTTTTACTAATGAGAGTTATTAAAACAAAATTCCTTTCTGTTCAGCGACAAGTGCTTATCCTGATGTCACGCAAAATACCAATATTTTTATAACAAACTGTCGTTCGTTCTGTTGAATATGGCAGGGAAGTATCTAGGAGTAAAACTCTTGCTGAATATGGCAGTTAGACCTCAAAGTTTACTCTAATTTTAATCCCTAATCAGCAGTTCTTTTATCCTAAAATCTCTGAACAATCTTACTCTAAAATTAAGAATAGGGATATTTCTCTACGAACAATACAAAAATTTATATACTCATGGACCAAAATAAATTATTAATTTCGAAACAAATCAATGGTCATCATGCCAATGGATACTAATTGTTTCTATGGTTGAAATTTATAAGGTCATAAATATCGATCCCATTACACTTGACCAATGATGAAGTCGATGACATGCAAAGAATTATCTAGGACACATGGCACTTAACAAAGCAAAACTTGACACGTGGGAACTGTGCATGCTTAATCCAAATAAATCTTTATAGCTGATTCAAATTATCTGCGATTTAGTGTGTGGTCTCAGATCGAAGTGGTCCCTTAGAACATTACAATTATTTAAGTAAAATTTTCGGGACGTAATATCTACAGAATAAACTGAATCGACGTGCAAACGACGTGCTTGCATTGGATCTTCCGTCTTTGTATCGCGTTACTGCTAAATTTGCTTTTCCAAGCTAAAGTTTGGAAGCTGGAGTTTTTACTTAATTTCAATCCTTCTTCATAGTGTTGTGCTGAGTGATTGTGCTTACTTAAAAGTAAATTATTTCGAACAAAGAATTTTGCCATTCGGTTATCATTGTGCAGTCAAGTGCAAGTGCTTTCTCCTCCCGCTAATCAATATCCGTACCTTGAGCTTTTAGTCTTCATCCAAAGCTCGTATATTCTATTATATTTGTTAGTGCTTCATCCTACAAGTAGGCACTACACTGCTTGCATTTTACATTTCTTAACCCTTTTCATTATGGCTCTGAATTCTCCACCATGTGGCCCAACGTGTATGATTTGTAAACAGCCAGACTCTACTCGGTCACGTTTTATCAACTGTGATGGATACTGTGGCAATGCCTTCCACGCCAAGTGCTTAAGCATTAGTTCGAACTTTATTGAATTACTTGCCAAGCATCCTAATAACATTCATTATCGCTGTGACGCCTGTAAAAACACTAACTTGATTGACATTATTAAAATATTAAACTTGCATCCCGCGTCTCTACCAGCTTTAACTGTTAAGCTTGATACTATCGCTGCTGGGTCCATTGTGCATTCAATAACCCTCTCACGAGTATCAGCCTCTATTAACACCGTTCCAGTTTCAATGTCATCATCCTCCGTAAACTCATCAGACTCTCTGACTAATGACATCATACCTATTGGGAGTGACTCCATAAAAGTTTCGAAGCCCTGTCATGGTGCAATTCCTAAAGCTGCTAAGATAACCCCCCCCCCTGTTTTCCCGCACACGAATCTTATAACTGCGGCATCAAACTCGTCCGCAATAACGCTGTCTTTATCGGTTTCACATTCTGCAATTGCCACTCCTAAATCAGTCGATGCATCGTGTGTCTCCAGTCTGGGGCCTACTATGTCAACAGCATCTGGAGCCTCAACGAAGCCTGATTCTTTTCCAGCTGTATCACGCCAGTTGACAGCTACTCAAATCAGCAAGCAACCAACTGCTGTCTCTCTTGTTCGACAACATATGGCGTTGTCGCATTCATCAAGCGATGGTTTATGCGTCGTTGCTTCGCCTCTCCAAATTTTCCTCTCGCGGCTTGCTTACTCTTCATCAAATGACGACATTTGCACATATATATCTTCCAAGCTTGGATTTGTTCCAACATTTCTAAATTGCAGAAAGTTGCCAGAGGACAATATTCCTAACAAAATTATTGCTTTTTTTCAAGATCACTGCTCCACCCGAGCTCAAACTTTTAGTAAGAAATGATTTTTGGCCAGCGGGGACCTTGGTTAAAGCTTTCGCAACTCAACAATCACGGGATTTTCATCAGCCTCGTCCGCATCGCTCACAGTTGTAAAGGATCCTGCTTCTTTCAATGCTTCTGTGATTCTTCAAAGCTATTGCAGTCCAAGGACCAAACTATAGAAATCTAAGAGCAGTTGTACATCTACCTCCTCAGCGGCTGCCAACGTTGGACCTCTTCATCAACTTAGTGTTTATTACCAAAACGTTCGAGGGCTGAGATGCAAGCTTGAAAGTTTTAGAATTTCAGCCTTGCTATTTGGTCATGATACCATTTGTCTTTCTGAGACTTGGTTAAATGACGCAGTAACTAATGCTGAATTATCCACCAACCATATTTTTTACCGTCGTGATCGCAACAGCTCTCTTTCTGCTAAAGCTGATGGTGGAGGCATTCTTGTTGCTATAAGCAAAACCTTCCTATCTTCTCAGTGCCTTCAATTTTGTCCTTCTCATCCTATTGAGTGTATCCTTGTGAAAGTATCAACTTCTCCACATTCGGATATGTTAGTCTGCGCTGTCTATATCCCTTGTAATTTCCCTTTTTCTGTTTTGAAAAGTTTTTCGACGAATTCTCATCCTACTGTTCTTCTCTTAATCGGTTTACCAATCTCATCATCTGTGGTGACTTCAACTGCCCGTCAGTTGAATGGCCTTCTAGTCCGTCTTCTAATACGAAAACTTAAAACACACTCTCTATACTATTTGCATCCTTTCTTTCTCATTTCTCTCTTTTCCAATATAATTCATCAACCAATGTAAACGGTCGTTTACTTGACCTTATTTTAACCACTTTGCCTCAGCATCTTGTTACCGTGGCGCCTTCCGAATTTCTTTATGTTTCTATTGATCTTCATCGTCCCCCTCTCAATTTTGAGCTTACACTACCTATCACTCGACCCATAGTTTTCGTTTTCCTCCAACCTACAGTTTCCATAAAACTGACTACACATCTTTATCTCGCGAACTATCCATTTTGAACTGGGCTGAACTTTTTTCTTATTTCAATTGTGATGAGGCTGTAGCCAAATTTTATCAAATCTTGGTTGTATTTATCCCCCGCTTTACTCCTCTTCGCCATCCTTCCAAACAAACTGATCTTTCTTGGCTCACTAAATCGGTTCGGGATGCTATCAAACTGAAAGACCGGGCCCGTAGAAAGATGAAGGCTTGTGACTCCTCTGAAGCACAATCCACTTTTCGTAAGCTAAGCAGAAGATACAACATGCTATTTGCTCTTAGCGCACTTCCATTAAATCCTCTCTTCTCGCAAACCATCCTAAGCAATTCTGGTCGTATGTAAGATCCCTTAGGTCTTCCTCATCTATCCCAAATGCAATGCACTGGGGCAATAACTGTGCCTCTTCGGCTGTTGATATCAATAACCTCGTTGCTTCTTACTTTTCTTCAACTTTTTCATCTAGTTCGCCTTTGTACTTCATTCCCGACTTAAATTCTCAAAATCCTGTGACATCATCTATGCTTATTGACCCTCTCCTGGTAAACGCTGTTATTGAAACCTTGGACCCCAATGTTGGTCCAGGTCCAGATGGCGTTCCTAATTTGTTCATTAAATCCTTATCCTCTTCCCTAGTACTCCCCTTTCTTTCATTTTCAATTTGAGCTTATCCTCTGGTGTTTTCCTCAGTGTTGGGGAATAGCCAACATCATCCCAATTTTCAATTCTGGTGACCCTTCTTCCGTTTCGAACTATCGTCCCATTTCTATCCTATCTGCTTTTCCTAAAATCCTGGAGCGTATAATCTCTATTCTACCTTATGACATCTTATTGTACCTGAGCAGCATGGTTTTCTTCCTAATCGTTCCACTACTGCAAATTTACTTGAGGTTTCTAACACCATATCTGCGTTTTGGTGTCTCAGATTCCCTCTTTTCGTGTCTGCTTTCCTATTTATCATCAAAAGTTTCACATGTTTCTATTTTGGGTTCACGCTCTGTTCCCTTTTATCCTCAGTCAGGTGTTCCTTAAGGATCAATTCTTGGTCCTCTCCTTTCCATTCTCTACATAAATTATCTTCCTTCAATATTTAAGTCTTCCTGTCTTCTTTATGCTGCCAACCTCAAGATTTTCAGAGTGATTCGAACGCTTGAAGACTGTAAAGTTCTTCAATATAATCTAAGCTCACTGAGTTCTTGGTGTCGAGCAAATTCTCTCTCCCTTAACATTCCGAAGTGCAATTCATTGACCTTCACTCTTAAGTTCTCATCTGTCTTCTTTGCGTATTCTATTGACTCTGTCCCTTCAAGAAATGTGGATCAAGTAAAAGATCTAGGTGTCACCTTCGACCCTAAACTAAGATTTGACGCTCACATTCATAACGTAGTTGCCAGAGCCTCAAAGCTATCGGGATTTGTGTTGAGACATCCCCTCATGTTTGTTAACCCTCATTCTGCAGTCCATTTGTTTATGAGTGTCGTTCGTGCTATCCTGGAATATGCCTCCCAAATTTGGTCCCATGATTTTGAGTCCCATATTTACCTTGTGGAATCTGTCCAGCCTAAATTTACCCGCTTACTCCATTTACATTTAAATTACCTTATATGTCCTATGAAGAACGCCTTTCACTATTTAAGATACCATCTTTAGCATCGCGGAGGACTTATCTTGATCAATGCTTTCTTTACAAGCTGTGTCATAATTATATAGATGTGAACATCGATAATCTATTTTCCTTGCGACAATCCACTAGACCCTCTCGATCAGCCAATATATTTGTTTTGCCTTTCGCTCGGACGGATGTCTTTTTTAATTCTCCTCTACTCCGTTTACCGAGAACTTATGATCGACTCAAGCTTGGATCTTTTCCCTCTAGTCTCGTATTTTATAAGCGAATTTTAAATAATGTTCTATTAAATTAAGTACTTATTTCACTCTGTATTTAATTTTGCCACATTTTATAATTGGAGTTATCTGTTAAATGTGCTGATATTAAATAAATAAATACATTTCATCGTTTATCTGTCTTTAAATGCGAACTGAAGATCACATGGGAGGAAACGAGAAACGGATACCATAATTTGTTGACTGACATGAGAAAAATATAAACTCGAATAAAAAAATAAACTATAGCAAAAATTTCGTTGAACACGTCTGTCCATTTATTTAACGTTGGAAGGTAGAAATCTTCAAAAAAATACCAAACAGACATTGTCTCTCAGAATACCCGATTTCTATCGACTAAAATAATTTCCATCATCTTTAAAACACTCTCTCTACCATTTTCCATAAATTATCCGTATTTACATTTCAGTACATAAGATTTCTCAGAAGATAAGAATCCAAAAAGGGATAATATCCAATTTGCGGAGTTTAATATCCTTTAAGTTCGATTAATAATCCAGAATACATGCTTATAGTTTTATTGCATATTGAAATAATGTAAGCCTTGATTTTAGTGGAGCTGATTGTAATTGTAATTTACATCGAATGTAGCTCCTGCAGAATGTATTATTTAGTATTGTTTTAAAGGAATTTCGTTTCGTTATGTTTTTTATTTCATCCGGTAGTGTATAGTTCAAAAGCTAGCTGCTTCGTTGAAGGGGTCTTGTTGTAATCACTCAAACCTGGAAAATTGCAACAGCTATATTTTTTTCAGGTTTCTCATACTTTAAGTGTTTTTTCCACCATTGTGTCCAATTCAAAATGAGCATCGGAATTGCGTAAATTAACGTGAGACATGTTATGTGGTGTTCATATTACTGATATAGGAACGAAAACAATCCTTCTGGAAAATCTTTGTAGCCCATATGAATGACACGAACTTTAACATTTTACATTATAACTTCCGAATGAGCAGATTCACATTTACGGGGAAAGCTGGAATGCTGGAAAGCGGACACACGATTTTGAGAAAAGAGTTGCAATTGCATTGTACGCTCTTGGATCGTCAATGGAATATTGCATTACTGGGAACCGAAAAGTTGAGAGAGGGTTAGGGGTGAACACTGAAAACACTAAGAAAATTATCAAAGCAACCTGCCTCCTTCACAACTTCGTAAATAACCACAATGATGTGATCAACCAACGGTGGATTCTGGAAACAGAAACAAACGAATCAGCAAAAAATTGAGGACACAAAATTTTTGTTCTTGCTTTTCCGATTTTTCGGTCTCCCGTTTCCTCCAAATCTAGTTCATATAATTCCGTGCCTTTGATGAGATGCCACAAAATTTCACCAAGCACTTTCCTTTTTTTTGTAGATGGCCATGGATTTGCCAACCCAGCTGGTGGAGATATTCTTCCTCTGAATGGCTTGGATGTTGCGCCAGGTGTTGGCGATGCAGCTCGTCTGGATGGCTCTATTGCGGTTGATGGTACATAATCGGAGGCAGTAAAACGCATGACGCTGCGGCATTGCTATCCAAATACTGCTCAATATATGACACCGGCGATATTGCAATTGTTTCCACGTATTCCTACATACAATAATAAAACATTAGTGAAAGATGTCGGAAGACATCATTCCGGACATTGGCATGAATAGATTGAGTGCCTTAAAAATGGTTAAACATCCCACATTACAAGAGTTTGCATTTGTGTCTATTCATAATGAGCTGGTAAAGCTGAATTTTCGGTGATGTTGTGCGGCATTTTAGGTTCTGGAAAGTTCAGTTTTACACAGAAGTACACGGAATTGCTGGACATTCGGCGTTATCTTCGTGTGCCGGCGTTCTTTAAGCGTAAGTTAGTATGTACTTTGTGGCAAAATATTGTATATGCCATTGAAAACCGACGATTCTTCGTGGACATTATACCTTTACTTTATGTTGCAACTTGTGTGATGTCTCTCTTATCTGTTGATATTTGCCGTCAAAATCTGAATTGACAAATCGAACTGCCCATAGATGCCGCTGACAAAATGCACTAAAGATGGCTCTTTTTTATGAATCTGTAGAAACTTTCTATATTTAATTAAATTCCGAAGTGGCTTTGCGTTGTATATTTTTAAAGTTTTTTTGATATATAATAATTAACAATAATTCTTAATGCTATGGATGTGTGACCGGTCGCGTCGACGTTTGCTGAGAGAGAGAGAGAGAGAGAGAGGAGATCACAAGTAAAAACTGCAGCTTACAAAAATGGCTACGATGGGCAATTTTGAAATGTCCCGTGTGTACTATTCCGTGTGCAAGACTTCCACAGCTAGATGTGCTGGTGTCGGTGGAAAGTCGCCACAGTATCCTCCCCCTAGTAACTCAGTTAATGTCGTAGTTGGCTATGATTGTCATTGAGTTACGAATCGGACTTTCTTTGCTGGTGGATACGTTTGTATCGGAGCTGGGACATTTGAAGTTTTAGATTGTTCGTTGGCTTCTGTCACTTGATTTTCGCTTGACGTTTCCACAAATTTTTCGATGTAAGCTGGCTTGATTCGTTCTGTGGATAAATTGTCCGATTTTACATTCATATTAATTCGGAATACGTGATCAGACAAGTGTTCCTCTACTTCGAAAGGCCCGTCGTAAGGCTGCTGACAGGGTTTTTTTTTCGTAGAATCGACTCTAAGAAATACGTGGCTGCATGTATTTAAATCCGTGAAAATGAAAGGCTTTGCACGACTATGATGGATTGTCGGAGAGGGTTTAACCTTTCGCATTAACAATTTAAACTTTTCCGCAAACATCGTAGGATTAAGAACCGGTTCGTCAAGTTCGTTGATGAAAATTTCGCCAGGCACACGTAACGATGCTCCATATACAAGTGTAGCTGATGTTGCATTGATATCCGGCTTGAAGCTTGTTCGCAGTCCCAAAAACACAATTGGAAGGATGTCGACCCATTCTGAATTTTGATGGTAATTATAGCTGCCTTGAGCGACCGATGCCAACGTTCTACGAGTCCATTGGAAGCTGGGTGGTAGGAAGTTGTTCTAGTTCGTGAGCATTTTATAAGTTTGACGAATGAGTCAAACAACTGCGATTCCAGCTGGGATCCACGGTCTGTCGTTATGGTTTCGGGCGATCCGAATCGTGAAATCCACTGATTGAAGAATGCAGTCGCGACAGCGTCGGCCGTTAAATTCGTGATTGGAGCTGCTTCCGGTCAACGGGTAAATCGGTCGATCATCGTAAGACAGCATCGGTAGCCCCGTGATGTCGGCATGACAATAATGTCCACGTGAACGTGTCGAAAACGGTCGGATGGAATCGGTATTGATTCTGGAATATTTTTGACATGCCGATGTGTTTTGCTTCTCTGGCACGCTAAACAATTTCTTGCCCATTCCAGTATGTTTTTGTTCATGCCGGGCCATACATAGCGTTCGCTTATAAAACGTTTTGTTGTTTTGCCACTGGGGTGTGACATTCCATGATACGTATCGAAAATGTTTCTACGCATTGTTTTCGGAACATACAAACGAGTGCGCCCAGTGGATATATCGGCATGAACTGGAATTTTGTTAGCGCCAACCGGAATTTTTCGCAAGCGCAACGATGTTGAATTTTCGCTCAGTTGCTGCAGCTCCGTATCTTCGGATTGCTGTTTAGCGATATCCTAGATGTTGATGTGTGTTGGGATTGTTATCTCATCGACGCGAGAAAACGTATCAGCGACAACATTTTCATCTCCTGATGTGTATTACCTTGGTTGAAAATTGGCCCATAAAATCGAGCTGCCGTGGTGATGCCCTCTCCGATTTCAGCTCAAATGCATTCGTCAAGGGTTTGTGATCAGTACAGATTGTGATTTCGCGCCCTTCGATCAAGTGGCGGAAGAATTTTACTGCTTTAAACACCGCAAGCAACTCTCGATCATATGCACTATAATTCTTTTGTGTTTTATGGAGTTTTCGTGAGCAAAATCCCAGTTCAACTAATTTTCAATCAATTTCTTGTTCCAACACAGCACCGATAGCAATATTAGAAGCATCGCATTGTAGAAAAAGTGGAACTCCTTCGACAGGAAATGTGATCAAAACAGCGTTCGCAATTTGGTTTTTGCAATTAATAAAAGCATTTTCAGCTGCGGGTGTCCAGATTATCGGTATCGGTTATCGCGGTACGTTCAAAACTCGTCGCCACTAGTCTGGCCGTGCAGGTTCAGTTGAGTTTGGACTCCTTATTAGTTCCTGGCCCGGCTCTGAGCACATATCCTCATAAGGGAATGTGCCAACCCTCGCATGGCCTCCCTGCTTCGGCATAGACAACCATGGGGTCTCAGGGAAACTGCACAACGAGTGGAGATAGCGGCTGCGAGGGGGGACCCAACTGCAATGAATACAGGAAAATCTAACAGGGAAGTTTCACTCAACCCGGAAGGGAAGTGGACAAAGGTTACGCATCCTTCTGGTGGGAAGAAGACCGTGACGTCCAATCGGACAGCAATCAGCCTACCCCGCACTTCTTCGAGGGGTGCATGCACCAAGGCAGCTATGCCAGGGACAAGCACCTCCTCAGGTGAGCCAATTGGCGCCAGTGGCAGCACCAAGGCAACGGCGAATAAGCCGGCCCGTACGGTTAACGCTGCGCCCTCCAGCACCGCCTCTTCTTCAGGTGTCAAAAAGCAGCGAAAATCCTCTGTTACGGCTTACAGGGACAGAAGATCTGCCTTCAAAGTCCTGGAAAGGCTGAAAGATTTACCCCCTGAGGGCTTTCCCACAAGAATAAAATCTCCCTTGAATGGGCAACAACAACAGTAGATGCTCATAAAGCCTCTCTGGCAAAGCAAGGGATTGCTCACAAAAGATGCAGGTCTAATGAGGCAGCCCCAAATCAACCGAGTGCTCAACTGCAGGTCACCAAAAGATCAAAACCGGTCGCGCCCAATCCTGTCAAGGGCAGGAGTTTTAGCGAAGTGGCTAAGGGCAGCCTGGTATGGGCCGTCATCGACAGGGGTAGCAGCGATGTAACCATCTCACCGTGAAATGGAAGATGGTAGAAATCGCTCTTTTTCGGGTGTACAAACCCATACTGGAGGCAAACCCAGGCCCTCCACCTAATTGCCGTGATGCTAGTTGGTACCAGGGTCACGTTAAGCTGATAGCCTGCACGGATCAACGCTCAGCAGATCTTTACAAGCAGGCTATAGGTAGATTGGGAGAAGTCTGGCCCGGAGTAAAGCTAGAAGCTGTCTCCAGGGAAGACATCCCGAATCGGCCTCGATCCAGGGCATGGATACCGGCGGAGCCATCCACACCGGAGGAAATTATTGAGCTTATCAAGCTCAGCAATGCTGATCTTCCGGTGGACAACTGGAAGGTAGCCAAGGTTAGCGAGCCCAGCAATGGACAGCGAGAGGCCCTCATAATCCTCAACGAGGAGGCGTTAGCTCCACTGGAGTCGAAAGGCGGGGTGATAAGCTACGGTTTCTCGGCTATCACCCTGCGAGTATATCGCAAGGACCGTACTGGGAAGACAGTACGGGAACCGAGCAAAGAGAGTGGAAGCGAGGTGACTGTAGAAGCATCAGTAGACCCGACCGTGAACCTCTCTGAGTCAGTTTTTCTCTCCGACGACGGAAGAAGCACCACCTCCACCACGGAGTTGGCTGGGGACCTTCTCCAAACCCTCGACCTGGTCGAGGAGGAGATGTCCTTATCTGACGAGGAGGCGGACAAAACATTTTGTCGTGATGCTGAGGTTTCTACAGATAAACCTCCATCATTCTAAGGCGGCATCCGCCGCACTGCTCCTCCACCTGGCCCAAAAAGGAGAGCAGCTAATACTGGCCCAGGAACCTTGGGTTGTAGGCAATCAGGTCTGCGGGCTCAATACGAAGGATACAAAACAGTATCCCTCTACACAGCAGGTAAACTGAGAGCTTGCATAATAATCAAGGAAGGCTTGAAGTTTCTAACCTTGTACAATTTCAGTTACCAGGACACCATTGCCATAGCAGTAGAAAGGCAGTCCAAACCCCTTTGGGCTGTCTCCTGCTATATGGCACACGATGTTCTGCCACCTCCCATTAACCTGCAGAGGATCGTCACAGAAGCCACTGCACGGTGCATCCAACTAGTCATCGGCGCGGACGCCAATGCCTATCACCGCATTTGGGGTAGCACCGATACGAATAAAAGGGGTGAGTCACTCCTTGAATTTATTTTAATGCACGAGTTAGCCCTAGCTAACAAAGGTGAGGATCCTACTTTCATTACGGCAAGCCGAAAGGAAGTTCTGGATATCACTCTAACGAACGAGCACTCGCACCACGCTATCAAAGGATGGCATGTATCACAAGAGTGCTCGTTCTCTGATCATTCATATATAATGTTCGATGTGGCTTTTGACCCTCCCAAAAATCCAACATTCATTAACAAAAGGAGGATCGATTGGGTCAAGTACCAATCAGTATTCGAGTCTGCACTAGAAGATGGACCTTCGAAGATTGAAGACATAGGTTGCCTGGAGGAAGCCGTTGGAACCCTTACACCGGCCTTCAATGAAGCAGCAAGAGCTGCATGTAGTCCAACGAAGCCTAGAGGGAATTATAAGCCCCCTGGTCGAATGGTGACATTGCGTAGCTGCGGAAGGAATGTAGGAGGTCATTTAATCAGGCTAAAGAATCCAGTGACTGGTATTCTTATAAACTAAAACTGAAAGAATTTAAAAGCTCCATCAGAAAAGCAAAACGCACCTCGTGGAGAAGTTTCTGTGCAGAAATAGAACACACCAAGGATGTCAGTCGTCTGCGAAAAATTAATTTTTCTGGTCTATCAAGGACGCGAATGGGTCCTGGACCAAATCCAGCTCCGAGACGCTAGCCATTCTCATGGACACGCACTTCCCGGCTAGTGAAGATGTGGCTGACAAAGCTGATCCATATACGCCCCCAAACTGCCTGTCAACCGCTGTGCCTGTAGACGACAGGCTCCTACGCTGGGCAATTTGCTCATTTCAAACATTTAAATCCCCTGGAATGGACAACATCTCACCTGTTGAGATCCAGCAGGGAATCAATAAAGCGCTACCGTGGCTCAAAGCCATCTTTAAGGCGTGTCTACGGATGGCTTATATTCCACAGCGGTGGAAAGAAGCTAAAATAGTCTTCATACCCAAAGCGGGCAAGACATCCCATTCCTCACCTAAGGACTATAGACCTATCAGCCTGTCGTCTTTTCTGCTGAAAACTCTGGAACGGCTGATAGAGATTCATTTGAGAGCTACCCTGCAACCACTCTCTAATGCGCAGCACGCATACACAAAAGGGAGATCGGTTGAAACAGCTCTTCACTCGCTCACCAGCTACATCGAAAAATCTCTAAGCGTCAAAAAATATACGCAGGCGGTTTTTCTATACATTAAAGATGCATTCAACAACGTCAGCCACAAGGCTATTGAGAAGGCACTCAAGAATAATAATGTGGATGATAACCTGATTAGGTTCATCGTGCAACTACTAAGCAGCAGGAGCGTCAACTCCTCACTAGGAGACAGGATCCTAAGAAGGCGGACGTACAGAGGCACCCCGCAAGGTGAGGTGCTATCACCCCTTCTATGGAACTTAGTGGTGGACAAACTCTTGTCAACAATAGAAACGACTGGCTGCAAAGTCGTAGTCTACGCCGACGACGTTGCAACAGCAATATCGGCAAAATTCGTCAACACACTATCTGAAAGACTAAACTTTGCCCTAGGTATTCTTACCAAATGGAGCAAAGAGTGCAGTCTAAAGATAAATCCGCTGAAAACGGAACTTGTGCTCTTCACGAGAAGATACAAAATTCCACGATTTGTTCCACCTAAACTTGATGAGACAAGTCTCAATTCATCTCATAAGGTCAAATATTTAGGTCTGATTTTAGACTCCAAGCTCGCGTGGAAAGCAAACATAGCGGAAAGAGCGCGTAAAGCGGCATGCGCAATCTACTGCTGCAAAAGAGCTATTGGGAAAAGATGGAGACTGAAACCCAAAACTGTATCATGGCTCTATACAGCGATAGTGGAACCAATCCTTCTGTATGGCGTGGTTATTTGGTGGCCAGCGATGGCAAAAACATCAAACGCGAACCTGGTTAACAGGTTTAGGAGGACTGCAGCTTTTGCAATCACCGGGGCTATACGCACTACCCCGACAAAGGCATTGTTTATGCTATTAAATTGGCTTCCGACGGAGCTCCTAACGAAACAGCAGGCCAAGTGCTCTGCTATTCGATTGAAAGCTCTTAATCTCTAGCGTGATGGGAATATCGGCCACTCCACCATATTACGGAGGGATGGACCAACGCCTGAGAAAGTAGACCTCACTGCTCCGATTCCCTGCTTCCACCACAGTTTCAAGTCCGTCATCCCTAGCAGAGATGACTGGATCATGGAAGGAAATACGATACAGGAATCGGTCGACATCTACACTGATGGATCAAAAATGGATGGAAGAGTTGGCAGTGGCGTGTTCTCAAAACAGCTAGGCCTAAAACTATCCTTCCGATTACCAGACCACGGCAGCGTCTTTCAGGCAGAGGTCATTGCGATTTATGAGGCAGTTGACTGGCTGAGAAGTCAGAAAATTTCCATAAGAAATTTAAACATCTTTTCTGACAGTCAAGCTGCTATTCAATCATTATCCAACGTGTATACCTCATCCAAAATTGTAATGGAATGTCGCACACTACTGAACGCGATGTCGCTTCACTGTGAAGTGATTCTTTGCTGGGTGCCGGGTCACAGTGATATACCTGGGAACTGCGAAGCTGATGCTGAACTCCAGGATTATACACTAACACCCCAAGTTGGCCATCCGTTGGCCTCCGTCAAGCTAAGTTTCAATCAGTACTATTTAGAGGCTGCAAATAGGGACTGGCTGCTGGAAGAAACCTGCAGGACAACCAGGCAAGCTTGGCACACACTAAGCTCAAAGCGCACCAAGCAGCTCCTCAACACGAGCCGTGAAACACTAAGTTTCATCGTATCCGTGCTGACGGGGCATTGTCTCATTGGCAGACACGCAGAAAGACTGGGTGCCCCTTTCCACGATTTCTGTCGCAGCTGCAGATCGGAGGAGGAGGAGGAAACGATCCAACACTTTCTGTGTGAATGCCAAGCACTATCCAAGAAACGCATGCAAACTTTAGGCTCACCTTTCCTGGACAGCCTCACGGAAGTAGCCAGTTTGAATATTAGCTGCGTAGCCGGCTTCATACGAGAATCTATATGGTTCTCGTCACCCTACAGGTTTTAGTGCCGCACCCTATTGAAATGTGGTATCACAATGGGCCTATCATGGCCTAGGTGAGCCGCCTTTTGACGAAGGAGGCTGCCACTACAACCAACCAACCAACCAATGGAGCTTGACAGAGCTAGATTTACCACTAGGTCCGGGCCTAGGGCGGTAAATTTTCGATTTTTTTTTGGGCCGGCCACTTTTTAATTTTTATTTGGGGCGGCGAAATTTTTTTCCTGTCGACTGTTATCCAATTCCAATATTTCCAATGTTGTATTTATTTTTGACAACACTGTATTCTCAGACTGTCTGGTGGGGAAAGCGTGCCAGTGCCTACAGAAGCGCGCTCGTGCCTGCAGTTCCGCGAAGTAAACAAAGTTTCTATTTCGCTTTACGGCATAAACAATCAGTGTTAGCTCGTGAGCTGTAGGTCGCAGGACGATGCGCGATCGTCTCAACTCTCAACCGTATCGTATCACTCGGGAAATTATTGAAAATTTACAATTATTTGGTAAGCAAGGATAGTGTGACTAATTTTATATTTTATCGTTCATAACATATAATATATATATACTGTTTTAAAACAACTTTTAATTATAAACATGACCATGAGTGATGGAAGAGCCCGACTAAGTGGCGCGAAATACCGAAAAAGGCCAAAGAAAAGCTAGTAAACGAAGCGGAATTGATAAAGAAAACTAGAAAATTAGATGAGTTCTTTCAACAGCCTCAGCCTCAAAAAAGTGTAAACACTCTCGAAAGTGAAAGCTCCGAGAAAGACATTGCTGCGCGTATTTCAAATGCTAATGCTGAGTCTATCGAAACAACGAGCACTACCGCTCCATTGGATGCTGATGTGGGTCCAAAATCAAAAGTGATCCAACAGCAGCAGATTCTCGACAGTAGAGATCCTGTTCCAGCCATTTGGACGATAGATGAGGCTACACGAGACTATATAGCGGCAAACGGTCTTCAGCAAAATATCGACGCAGATTTCAGCAAAAGTAAACGCGTTTACTATGATAAAATACGCCACTTATCAAAATCATTATTCGAACGAGAGCTTTTGAATGGAGAGAAGAATCTTCGTAACTGGTTAATTTACACTGGATGTACCGGCCTTGTTTATTGCGGACCGTGTCTTGCTTTCGACGGAGGAACACAGTTTGGTAGCAAGGAAGGCTTTGATGATTGGAAAAATGCGTCTGTTTGAGCTTCATCTCATGAAAACTCGTCCTCTCATAAGCTGGCGGTTTTGAACATGAAATGAAGAAGAAACACAGCTTGATGAGGAAATCGTATACTGGAGACACGTATTAAAGAGAGTAGTAGCGACAGTAAAAGCGCTTGAATCACGAAGAGTACCGTTTAGGGGCCACGATGAAAAATTTGGATCGCCGCATAATGGAAACTATTTGATGTCGCTGGAACTCATCGCTGAGTTCGATCCATTTTTGGCGGAACATATTTCTCGCCATGGTAATCCAGACAGTGGACACATGAGCTACCATTCTTCAACAATTTGCGAGGAGTTTATAGGGTGCATGGCAAAAAATGTGATAAACATAATTTTATCGGAGATCAAATTAGCTAAATACTTCTCACTTATCGTGGATTCAACGCCGGACATCGCCCATGTCGATCAGTTGACATTGGTAATTCGTTATGTACAACCAAATGGTGTACCAATCGAGCGCTTCCTGAAATTTATTCCCAGCGCCGGTCACAAAGCGCAGGAAATGACAGATGCTTTAACCACGGCTTTAAGAGACTTCGGAATAAATTTCGTTAATTGCCGAGGGCAGTCTTACGAAAACGCGGCCAATATGTCCGCTGCGTACAATGGTCTCCAAGCGCAAATCAAAAAGCTTTCTCCGGAAGCCGAGCATGTTCCGTTTGCGGCCCACTCGCTCAATTTGGTAGGAGAGACAGCTGCTGAAAGCTGCAAAGAAGCAGTTAGATTTTTTGCACTTTTACAAGACCTTTATAATTTTTTCACGCCATCAACACACCGCTGGGATGTTCTTCAGGTTCAAAACTCCTCTAAATCAGGTTCGCAAAACGTCACCTTGAAGAGTCTGTCTGCAACTCGCAGGTCTGCTCGTGCGGACGCTTGTCAAAGCTTGTATGAATCTCGAGATAAAATCATCGCTGCGCTGCTCTCTATTGAAAGCGATAATTGACAGAAGGCGACTAGAAGATGTGAAGCTAAAGGTATTCGGCTTAACCTTGAGAGGCTAGAAACAAATTTTATGAGTTGTTTTTGGGGATTCGTACTGAACCGATTGAATACGACGAACAAGAAATTACAGTCAGTCGATATCGACATATTCATTGTAGTACAACTGTACGATTCGCTAATCGCTTTCATTTCCGATACGCGCGATCAATTTGACGATTTTGAAGAGAAGGCACTGAAACTATCGGAACAGCAAGAATACGAGACGGAAACAAAAAGGATAAAAAGCGCAAGATTTGGGCAGGTGAGAGTGCACCAGAAGAAATGGTTATGACCGGCAGGGAACATTTGAGAGTAGAAACGTTTTTAGTAATTATCCACAGCCTCCTCTGCGAGTTCCGTATGCGGCGTAAGGCGTATCAACGCTTTCATGAAAAGTTTTCTTTCCTCACTGATCTACGTGCCACGAGCATAGCTTACGTTAGAACGAAAGCAGAGATTTTACAAGCTCTCTATAGTTCTGACCTCGAAGAAAGTTTTGCCGATGAATGCATTCATTTCCGAGGACACTGTTTGTCGATCGCGGAAAAACCTATGACTGCATTGTCACTATTGAAATCGATCCGAGAAGATGAGCTTCATACTGTGTACCTCAACGTCAATATTGCATTACGCATGTGTAAGTAACTGCTCTGTAGAACGGAGCTTCTCATGTTTACGTCGAGTTAAAAATTATCTGCGTTCTAAAATGAAGGAAGATTGGCTCAACGCTCTCTCTATTCTCAGCATCGAGTCCGCATTACTGCGATCTCTCGATTGTGATGAATTGATAACTACGTTCGCGACCCAGAAGGCAAGACGTGTGGATATATCCCAAAAATCTTTGTTTCTCGTTTACGAATGATAATATAATTGGCAGTGTATAATTGAAATGATTGTTAAATGAAAGATTGATGATTTGATAAATTGACAAACTATTCATATGTTTCTATGTTTGGCATGTTTTCTTTTCTTTTCGTCGAAAGTCTTTACATATAGCAGCAAGACTGCAAGGTGGAACCTTGCAAATTGGTACTTTTCGGTTCTTTTTTATTAGGTTTTTGGTACTTTTGGATTAGTTACCGTGTGTGTATTTTAATAATTATTTGTGTGGCAAGGGCGCAATAATAGTGAAATTTTACGAACGAATCAGTCGCGTTTTTATTCTGATATTCCTTTTTTTCAAGCTCGGGCGCAATGAAAAACAGCGAAATATTCTTGGGAATCAAAAATAAATCGCGCATTATTACATATAATATAAGTATCGGAAAGGGCGGCAACTATTTCTGAGGCCTAGGGCGGCGATATGGTCAAATCCGCCCGTGGAGCTTGAACTTGAGCTGCATGCGGAATACAGTTTCAATAAAAATTTACGGTTCCAATGAACCGGCAAAGTTCCTCAACAGTTTCTGGTTTCTGAAATTCCATCAAAGCCTTGATACGATTTCCAGGAGGTTTTATACCTTGCAAATTTACAATAAAACCCAAATATCGAAGCTCACGTTGTGCGAAAACACATTTCGCAACATTGATAGTTATTCCGTATTTTTCGAATCGCTCCAATATGATTTCCAAACGTTGACGATGTTGCTGCGGATGACGAGATGCTACAATAACATCGTCGATGTAGCAATGGCAGAAGTCGAGGCCTCGCAGCACAGTGTCCATGAATTGCTGGAACGTTTGTGGCGCGTTACACAAGCCGAAAGTCATCACCTTGAACTCGTATAAGCCGAATGGTGCAATGACAGCTGTTTTGTGACGATCTTCTGGTGTAACGGGAATTTGGTGATACGCTCGATTTAAGTCCAACGTCGTGAAAATCGTGCAACCTGCCAAACTTGCGGTGAAATCATTCAAGTGAGGGATGGGGTATCGGTCGGGAATCGTAACCGCATTCAACCGTCTATAATCACCACAAGGTCGCCATTCACCTGATTTCTTTTTTACTAAATGTAAAGGTGATATCCATTCGCTTTTCGATGGCTGGAAAATATTATTCTTGAGCATGAACTCAAATTCTTCTCTTGCCGCCTTAAGTTTTTCACCTGACAGTCTACGTGCACGTTCTGCCACAGGTGCACATTTCGTCAAAATATGGTGTTGAATGTTAAGGCTTTCCGTCCTTTTTAGGTTTAACTTTGTTGTAGCTGGATATCGTGACAGGAGTTGCTGGTACGGATTGGTGATATCATACGTGTGTATAGAAAGTGTACTGGATGTAATGACTGGTGCCTTGGCTCTTAGCCGGGTAGTCTGGTCAACTAACCGTTGATTACATAAGTTCACTATGATGTTATGGTGACGCAAGAAGTCCGCTCCAATAATCGCTTGGGTTACTTCCGCGACCAAGAATGTCCACACGAAATCGCATCTTAATCCTAACTCAACTATAATTGTTTTTGCACCATACGTCTTTATTACGGAACCGTTTGCAGCGTAGAGTTTCTCTGAAGACATTTGACGCCTGCCAACAGCCAATCTGAGCAGAATTGATACTTCTGCGCCCGTATCAATCAGGAACTTTACACCAGATTTTCTATCGTAAACTATGAGTCGGCTTGTGTTCGTGTCGCGACGTGCAGCTGCAGGTTCGCACGTCGCTTCTACTAGTTTTTTTAGCGACATTGATTTTCTTTCTCCTCCCTGGCAGAAAAACATACCTTCGTTGGTTTTGCTACCGCTTCTGCTCCAAGAGGATGATCTGTTTCGTGACCTGGATTGAGTTTGCTGCCGTTTGAGCTGACGTATCTCTTGGGCCAATTTGGTAATTTCTTTTCGCGTTGCTGCCATGCCGGTAATATCTGATTCGCTCGGCGCACGTACGATTGATGTTGCGGCAATCGATGGACGTGAAACTTCAATGATTTTGTCAGGTTGTGATGCCATTTTAGACAGGTTCGTTATTTCACTGGCGATGAAAATCTGACGAAAATTTTCTGGCAACTGCTCAAGAAATAGCGTTTTCAGCACAGTATCACTCACTTCGTCGTCAGCCAAGTTTCGTAATTGCTGCAAAAACAAAGATGGCTTTTCGTCTCCCATGTCCATACCCCGTAAGACGCCACGCAATCTGGCTTCAGCGGACTCGGCAAACGTGTCTAACAGACGCCTTTTCAATGCATCGTACTTCTCTTCTTCCGGAGGGTTTTTTGTAATGTCGGATACGATTGGCAGTAGCGATGAATCTAGCTGCACTACCACATGGCAAAATCTTGATCTGTCGCTGACTATGTGCGCGAGTTCAAGTGCAATTTCAACTTTCATGAACCAAACTGTCGGATTATCCTCTAAAAACGGAGGTATCGCCAACCGATTCATCGAATGCATATGAATTTGGGATCGCGGCTTGGGGTCTTCGCTCTTTGCGGGGGTCTCCGGTGGTGAAGACATGTTGAAAACGATCAAAACGGCACAGAAAAACTAACTGCACCAAAATGGCGTCACTCGGTTCGTGGCGGCGTCTCTTGCTCTTAATGGCGTCACTCGATTCGTGGCGGCGTCTCTTGCTTTTAATGGCGTCTATGCCAGATCACCACGAAAAAAATACACTTCACCACTTCCCGATCACGTCGGGGTCACCAATGTAGAAACTTTCTATATTTAATTAAATTCCGAAGTGGCTTTGCGTCGTATATTTTTAAAGTCTCTTTGATATATAATAATTAACAATAATTCCCAATACTACGGACGTGTGTCTGGTCACGTCGACGTTCGCTGAGAGAGAGAGAGGAGATCACAAGTAAAAACTGCAGCTTACAAAAATGGCTATGATGGGCAATTTTGAAATGTCCTGTGTGTGCTATTCCGTGTGCAAGACTTCCACAGCTAGATGTGCTGGTGTCGCTGGAAAGTCGCTGGAAAGTCGCCACAAATCTTTTACTTAAATAGCTGTTTTTCTAATAACATAGCGTTTGCTTACTTACCGCGAGATCGTTATGAGCCAAATTGAGATGATAATGAGCTGCGAGCTCATTATCAGCTGCAGAGTGTCAGTAGTGTAAAATTTGCCAAGTATGACAAGGGCATAGCATAATGAATATATAGCACTGAGACTCTGAGTTGTCAAAATAAGCATGACACAAGAGATGCAAGAATTACCTATATTTCACAGAAAGCATCATGATTTTCGATTCTAAACTCGCACAGGTTAAACCTGCATCCACAAGATGCTCAGATAACGAGATGACGACAACAGTGCCATTTGATAAGAACACACAAGTGCCACAAGTATCGACTTGAAAAGAAGCAATAGCCCGCATCTTCTATAATCACATTTGCATCCTTTCAATATTAAACTTTGCTTATCTTCAAAAATCAAGTTTGCTTTTCATTATCTCAAATAATAAATGTCGCTTATCTTTTTGATGATAACAACGAATTGTAAGATCGCACATCTGCATTCGCAGTTCTACCAAAAACTCGCATACGAATATTGCATCAATGCAAGATGCAAATAATTAATTATGTATCAATCCATGAGAAATAAGTATAGGTACTGCAAGAGACTTTCCAAGCGGACAGTCAAATTTGGTATTTAGAGAAAGTACATTTAAATTTTGTAGCTGTGACTACACTAAGTGTAAGTTCAAAGTATTAAAGTGATTTTGAAAATAAAAATAAAGTATTTTATTTAACAAAGTTTCGCGGGATAAACATTAAAACAAATGTTTTCATCCCAGTGTTTTACAAAAAAAAACAAAGTTCGCGCGAAATAATGGATGCAATGGCACAGTTAAATTTTCCAATTTGAAATTAGGCAAGAATACTGTCGCGAGGCCGCAATTGTGTGACAGCTATTCTTGTACATATACATCACAGCATAAAAAACATGTACTACGGACCAGTGACGTGCACTCATAGTAAGCAATTACAAACTGCTTGACTTGACCAAATTGTAACATAAGCACAAAACAGTATAATTTCCCTTTAAGCAATGAATAATGTAATTAAAATCGAGAAAACGATCATATATTCAGATGTAGGTTTAGTTCTTTGATATCCTATCATTTCACGTACATCAATTATGGGCTTTTATTTTTCAACGAAGCACGATCAAGCTTTTCGGTATTCATCCATATGCATATACATTTTTTGTTGCGTCAACATTTGGATTCCATGCCACATGTACCTTGGAATCGCTCCGTACATTCGTAAAAGTTTTTTTTTTGTTTTTTAGATGCGATTTGTATGGGGCAAGTCAAGCAGAGCTTGGGCTGCTTGCTGATTGTTGCTTGGTTGCAAATAATATGTTGCTACACCCACCATACAGGAGCTTCCCTTTAGAGGCAATAATGAAGAATCTACAGCAAATAATCGGGGAAATTTTAATGAAACGGTGAATTTCTTAAGATTATATGATCCATTAATTGAATCGCATATTGAATCTCTTAGTACCAATGCATCGTTTTCGGGTTTGTCGAATAGAATCCAAAATGATTTTATTTCCGCGGTAACTTACGTAGTTAAAAACAAAATTGAAGCAGAAATAAGGGAACATTTTCTCATTTTATTGCTGTCATGGTAGACGAAACACCTGACGTAAGTGGACGTGAGCAACTAACAATAATTTTCAGATATAAGACAGTAAACGGGATTGAGGAAAGATTTGTTGGTTTCGTAGATGTTAGCGCAAGTCGTACAGCTTTAGTGCTAACATCTTGTATTTTGGAAAATATTCAAAAATTTAATATCGGTAATAAATAAATTGCTCAATGTAACGATGGTGCTGCTGTAATGAGCTCTCATATTCGCGGGGTTCAAACCTTGATTCAGGAGACACACAAATCAGCTATTTGCGTTCCATGCTATGCACACTCCCTAAATCTGGTATTGTCCAAAGCAGTTGAATTGATTCCGGAAATGAAAGTATTTTTTGTCCATATTAATAAAATCGCTACATTTTTCAATGCATCTACAAAAAGATCTAATTTATTTGCAAATATAGTCAAACGCCGTTTGCCTTCAGTTTCTAAGACTTGGTGGCATTACCATTCGCGAATAATTAACGTTATTTATGAATATAAAGATGAAATAGCAACAGTTTTTGAAACAATTTTAAACGACTCAGACCACTAGGATGGCGATTCTTTGACTTTTCCTGATATCTACGCGGTAAAATTTACTGAATCAAATTTTCAATTCTACCTTGTAATTTTCTCCGAAATATTTTCAAGAATAGACGTTTTATTTAATACTATTCAAAGCAAAGTAGTGAATATATCTTATGCTAGTCAAAAAATAATTGAATTTGAAAATTGGCTTGAAAATGACTTTTCTCTTAAATTTGAACATTTTTATGCAGCTGTTACAGTAGATTATCAGCCACCACGAAAAAAAATTAGAAATACATTAGACCCATTACAAAATCAACGAAGAATATTTCGTGCAATTTTAGATATTGTGCTTGGGCAAATCCGCGATCGGTTTTATTCATTCAAACAGTTTTTATTTGGAATAACTTGAACCGAACTACTTTCTTAAGTTTAAATTAAATTTTCCGAAGACTCGTTTGGATTCACTCCTAGAATACCATGGAGAATTTTTTGGTAAGATACAATTAAAAAGCCAGCTTAAAGTTATTTATTCGTCAGATGAGTTCAAAATAGCGAATGCTAGTAAAATTATCGTATATTTTCAAAGCCGACCTTATGTCGCAAACGGTTTCAAGCAAGTATGCATACTAGCAAAATTATTAACAACAATCCCAGTAACAGTAGCAACTGCAGAAAGGTCATTTTCGACTTTAAAACGAGTTCATACATTTTTAAGAAATCGCCAGTCCCAGGAACGACTTTCGGATCTTGCTTTGATTGTAGTCGAAAAGAATATTTTGATACAAATGCGAAGAGAAAACAATTTTTTGATAACGTAATAAAATAATTTTTACGCAAAGAGAGGCGCATAGACTTAGAATACAAATAAAAAATCGAAAAAGTTATTTTCATAAACGTATTTATTTATTTATTTAATGACAGATTTTATTTATTTACATTTCTCAAAGAATCCGCTTGAGTTTTTAGTTTATTTGTATTTTATTCTTCGTCTATGTTATACATAGTTATTATGCTGTTTTCTTCTATAAGGCTTAAGGCCACTTGCAATGAATGTTTTTGAGGCTGTTATCACTTTACTATACAGTCCATTAACGTGTTTTGTAAATGGGCTTTAATACAAAATTCTGCTTGACTATGAGGAATTTCCACTGCACGTCACTGCTACGGACACCAGAGCCAAATTGCCGTAAATCTGCTACCTTTGCACGCGTCTTAGTGTTCTAATTTGCATCGGTACATATGTTTTTGCAGACTAATTTGATTGCCGCGTGTATACATAGACGAATTGCTGACATTCAATTGTGGCCCAATGCATTTGCCTGGTTTCACATGGAGAAATTTTGTTGTGTGCTTTCATTCGTTCTTTTGTGCGCGAGGCTAGAAACATAATCTAGAGCGCTTTTTCTGATGGGGGGAGAATGGTGATTTTTGGATGTTTTGTCTCATGTTCATTTGAAAGCATAGAGTGTTCGTGCTATAAACAATTTTTGCTATGTGTGCATCGATGCAGATTAGAACAATAATACGCATGCAACGTTCCGCATAACATTTTTATAGCAGATGTGCGGTGAATACCCTCAAGTATCCGTGCTACTTTTTATCATGCCATAGCCAGCAGGCATGTTTATCTTCTCATGAGTGACCAGAACAATGATAACATAGTTTTGCACACGAAGAAATTGCCAGTGTTGTAAATAATGGGCCTGCAAAAGGCAGGAAATTAAAAGTTGTATTATCCATGACCCCGGAAGTATATTTTCAAAGCAGGTAGCTTAGATTATCCATTAGATTTTCCAACGGCGTAGACAATATTCCCTATCTGTGAACAATTTTTATGTAGCTGAACGATTTCTCTGTAAGTATCTAGTAGTCGAATGAAACTAAATGGCCACAGAAAAGGTAACGGAGCAGAAGTGACGTATGTGCTCAATTTGAATATTTTTGAACGTTGGAATTAAGTTTTAGGTTTCGCATAGACAAACCCGCGTTTTGTCGCATTAGGGTCATGTTCTGCATGGTACGTTAGATTTTTCAAAACCGCTGCATACACAGAATATGGCATTCGTCAACTTAAAAACGCTCTATTGTACAGATTGACACTGATGCTCTGCTGCGTTTCACGCTTGAAAACAGTTATATATGTTGCAATAAATATCTTCATCTACACTTGTAACAACATTTGGTAACTGATAACGGCAATCAATAAAATATAAGTCAGCCACGCACATCCGGCCAAACACGCGCATCAGCAAGAAATACCATCAACATCTTAATGCCATGCACACCCGGCCCAACATGCACATCAGCAAGAAAAACGACATCACAATGAGGAAAATGCAATCTGCAGACGCAGCGGAACTAGCTGAAGAAAAATTAATTATTTGGTATTGCAGCCAGTCGAGAATAAGAACCTTACCAATAAAGACGGAAAAAAATCTAACTTGAATTATTTTTTCTAATTTGGATTCTTGTCGCTAACGAAAATTTAACTGGCGCCCGAGCAGGGACTGTTCGCAACGTTTGTAAAACGTGAGTGTTAATTGTCGTGAGTTACGTGACTAACAAAAACGTGTCGTCACAATTAGCACAAGTGATTAAACAATTCACCAGCTCGACAACGGAAGAAGAAAGTGGCCCCCGAGTAGTTCTGAAGTAACAAAAAGGAAACCGAGGAACAACCAACCTGTAGCCACTCCTTCGATACAAATGGTCCAGAAACCGAACATGCTAGCGACGCCATACATTTTTATCCTAATATAAGTAAGCTATTTCTAAATTTTTCCTCAAAAATTTTTTCGGTTATTAAAATTTTAGCGTTAGATGCTCGTGACTTTGTTATTCCGTGTTTCGACTCAAAAAAAGGCTGTGATACAAATACCCGATCTGTTGAAATCCACGAAAAATTCAGTTGTTTGGTCTTTGATCCATTTCCATATCAATTCAGGTCATTTTGAAACATCCAAACTTTATGAACACCTATATTTCGTTTATCTTCAAATTGTGCGCATATTTTGAAAATCTAAATTGAATTTATATCGTGTTAAACGATATCAAACCCATAAAATCTCGATGGACCTGCTATATTGAGCGATGCTGCCGCCTCTGCGTTTAAGGCAAGCAATGAAGGTCCGGCCGCGCATTCAAATAACGAACTCGTCTCGATGATAACCAACATCGTGCGAGACGCGTTAAGGGCCTTAGGATGAGAGCTTTTTAATTTGCTCATAGACCCTGCTTCAGGTAGCAGCGAAGAAGACAACGTGCCAATCAACATTGGAGTCAATAGAGTGTTATCCGACATGGACAAAATCCCGGATGTTGTAAAGATTCTCAGGGAGTTCTCATGACATGCCGGCGAATTTTCTTCATAGAAGAAAAGTGTGGAGCGTTTCAAGATACGCTCTACTAATACCTATGGATCTACCAATACCTCAAAGGAACGCCCAAGTATTATGGAATACTTTCCGTAATACGAAACAAAATCGACGGTCAAGCAGACGTGGCGCTTGAATCATACAATACTCCCCTCAACTGGGAGCGTATCTCAAAATGTCTGTCGTTGTATTATGTCGACAAAAGGGGCATCGATACCCTAGAGTACCAGTTATCCATTCAAGGTCGGGACACTATACCCGAATTTTATCAGGCAGTTTACCATCAGTTGTCTTTGATACTTTATAAACTAGGTTCTTTGGACCTGAGCAAAGATGCTCTGAACGTTATGACTCAGTCGTACAGAGCAAAATCTCTAGATACATTTGTTTGAGGACTTGAAGGCAACCTGCCAAAACTTTTGAGTATGCGTGATCTCGGTGAAAATAGTCTTTTCTCAATACTTGATCTCAAGAGCAGTTTTCATCAGATTTCGCGAAAGGAATCTGATGTTGAAAAAACGACGTTTTCTCTCAACAACGGTAAGTTTGAGTTCACTCGAATTCCTTTCGGCCTGAAAAACGCGCCCTCAATATTCCAGAAAACTCTTGACGACGTGCTCTGAGAGCATATTGGCACACGTTGTTACGTCTATATTGACGATATTATCGTCTTTGGTAAGGATGAGAAACAACAACTTGTGAACTTGAACAAAGTTTCCAGTACTTTAGAGGCTGCAAACTTCAAAATTCAATTGGACAAGTGCGAATTTCTTTGGAAGGAAGTAGAGTTCTTAAGATACGTCATCAGTGAAGAGGAAATTAAGACCAACCCCAAGAAGTTACTGTCGATTGCTCACATGCCGCCACCTAAAACCCTCAAGGAACTTAGATCATTCCTGCGAATGTCCGGCTACTATCGTCGCTCCATCCAAGATTACGCGAAGATAGCAAAGCCTCTGACAACACTCCTACGAGGCGAAGACGGACCTATATCTACCAAACACTCTAAAAATAAGCACATTCATTTGGATTCACAAGCTTTAATGGCTTTCAATAAACTAAAAAAACTGTCTCATCTTCAAAGATGTCATTCCGGCACATCCTAGTTTCCAAAAAAAACAGCTATTGACCGTCGCTTCCAACCACGCAATCGGCGTGGTCCTCTCACAAGGCAGGCAGTTAATAACCTTTCTTTCCCGCACGTTGACGAAAACAGAAGAAAGTTACGCAACGAACGAGAAGGAAATGCTTGCTATTGTGTGGGCCTTAACTTCTCCTCGGAACTATCTTTATGGCCCACAACGGGTTACCATCTTCACAGACCACCATCCCTTGACCTTTGCTCTTAGCAATAAAAACACGGATAGTAAACTCAAAAGGTGGATATCCTTCTCAGAAGATTTTAATTATGAGCTCAAGTAAAAACCAGGCAGGACGACTTTAGTTGCAGATTCATTGTCAAGACCACCACAAAAGACTCTTGTAAATTCGCTATCACCCACCAAACACAGTCTCGACACTTTATCACAAGAACTGATAACCATTGTTGAAACACCAATCAACGCTTTTCGCAAACAACTCTTATTGGAAGTAGATGAAAAAGCTTGTTACCAGATCATTAAACCTTTCAATAATTACTACCGGCACATTATAATAAAACCTACTTACACTGCGGAACAGCTTACAGGTATTCTCAAAGAATATCTGAGTCCAACCTTACTAAATGAAATTTACACATCTGAAGAAGTAATGGGGAAAATTCAGGAAATTTATCCTCATCACTTTAGGAACTATCTAACCAGATTCTCCCGAAAGCTCGTCGAGGATATACCCAACGAAGCCTTGCAAAACGAAAGAATCCTACAAGTACAACGAAGAGCACACCACAATGCCGAGGAAAATAGGATGCGGCTCTTAGTAAATTTTTATTTTCTGAGAATGTCATCCAAAATTAAAGCCATTGTGAAACGGTGCCAAACTTGTAGAGAGAACAAGTACGATAGGCATCCCAACAACCCTTCCTTGTGTCCAACACCAATACTTTCTAACCCAGGTCATGCGGTTCACCTTGATCTATTCTCAACTGAAAAATACCGTATATTAACAGCTGTGGACAAACTCACGAAATATGGTCAGGCTAAAATAATCACGTCCAAGTCCGTGGAAGATATAAGACAGCCGTTATACGACTTATTAATTTTTATCCCTGAGAGAATTGTCATCGTCAACGAGGGCTCTTTAAGGTCAGCCTCGAAAAGATCTCTTATGGAAGATGAACTAAATATCTCTGTCTACACTACCACCGTACAAAAGCGAGGTAAACGGACAGTTCGAACGATGGCACTCCACGCTCGGAGAGATCATGAGATGCCGTAAAAGGGAAGACTCCCCGCGTAATTTCGAGGAGCTTTTACAACGGACATTAAATGAGTAAAATTTTACCATTCACTCGACCACGGGTAAAAAGCCAGTAGAAAATTATTTCGCTCGAATCTCCAGAATTATTCCCGGACAATTCGAGAACATTCGATTGGCCAACATCGAAAGGCTAAAGAGGAAACAAGAAGCAGATCTTAGGACACACAACAAGACTAGACAAACGCCAAAGACTTACGACATAGGAGGAGTAATTCATGACAAACTGAACAAACGAAAAGGATCCAAACTAACACCTAGGTACAGACAAGAAGTCGTCAAGGAAAACCATATCACGACCATACTAACAGAAACTAGAAAAATAGTTCACAACAGTTACATCCACAACTAATTTTCCATATTAGATCCCCCTTAAATTTTTCCGAAATTAAAATCATGGCGAACTTATCTTCAATTCTTTACATCATAAATATTACATTAGCCACGCCAGAAATTTATCAAACATTGTTAATAAACCAATTAAAAGATAAACTTTGTCGATGAAATTCCTTACAATAGAATTGCTAAATCAGGTACAAAGATTTTTGGCATCAAAAAGAATGTAAAACCGTAAATATCACATCCATTTGTATACAAAATAACTTAATAGACATTAGCCAGACTCCTTGTATTTCAAACCTTTTTGAAAACTGTAAGCGCTTCATATTTGAGGGTCAGCAGTCAACATATGTAAACAGTCGACCAAATATCCTCCGGCACAATACTCCTCAATCAATTTTCCGGCAATTTAACTATGCAAGAGGCGACCTACTAGCTGAACGGCACATTCCTGATCAAATTTCAAAACAGCAGTCGTTAGCAAAACCACCGCTTAAGTTCAACGACGTCCCATTTTTCTAACGATCAAGGACGATCGAATCTGCAGAAGGAAGAGTTAGCTACGCGCATCCGGCCAAACACGTGCATCAGCAAGAAATACCATCAACATTTTAATGCCACGCACATACGGCCCAACACGCGCATCAGCAAGAAAAACGACATCACAACGAGGAAAATGCAATCTGCTGACGCAGCGGCACTACGTTAAGAAAAATTAATTATTTGGTATTGTAGCCAGTCGATAATTAGAACCTTACCAATAAATACGGAAAAAATCTGAAGTGAATAATTTTTTATTATTCGGCTTTATATCGCTAACGAAAATTTAACTTATATACCTACAAATGTTCCATGTCAATCCGTTGAAAACGTCATGAGTATTTCACACGATTCATGCGGTACACCTAATGAACGGTTACAGCTACAAAAACAGAATAATATGGAACACATTGACTGTCTTGTCAAGGACGAAATAGATTCAATTCATTGAGGCTCACGACTGCAATTGATATATGCATTCAATAAGTTTCTCAACCAAATTCCTCTTTTTGAAGATATGGTTTCACATGATACGTATTAAAGGATATGTCTTCTCCCATATCACATCTATTCGCAACTCTCGTTTGCTAATAAACATGTGCCTGCGTCTCTCGATATGCACATTGTAGTGTATTCCCAGTTCCAAACCCGGTGCTAGCCAATACACAACTATGTGTAGTGTATTCCCAGTTCCAAACCCGGTGCTAGCCAATACACAACTATGTCCCAAACGACCAATACACAGCTATGTCCCAAAACGAGCTTTTTGTGACAGCATACTCAAATATTTATGTCCTACAAAATTTTAGTAAGCTCTCTAATAATCATATTCTCGAACCCGCGTACCGTGAGAAACTCTTTAGTAGAGCATTGAGCTCAAAGTAAGCAAATGTGCAATTAGGACATTGCAAGCAAGCAAAAATTCCGTGGGAACGATTGGTTTTGGTAAGTAGATTTAAAACTAGAGTAAGAATTTTATAGAATAAGCAAATCGATTGTACAGCAAAAGTTTTTGTAAATAAAAGGAAGGAACGAGTCTAGCACAAGGCAGAATCGTTCCATAGCCAGACACAGTTGCTCGTTTTATTTAGCAACCCTTGCCTTCAAATCGGCAAAGTGTTTGGTAGGAACATTCAAATAAAAGTCTGCCTTAGTAAGTTCGGCAGAATTGAAAAGTTGCCTCAAACTTCGGCAACTAATTAGAAATATCGGCCGCCTGTTCTTTTTTTTGAACTGCGCCAAACATGTGGCAATCTACGGAATGCCGGTAGGTCCATCTCGCGTACTTATTATCACCCTATCTAAGTATAGCTTCTTTCTAGAGAAAAGAAGTTCATATCATTAAAGGAATACAGAAGAAGACGCTCTTCACCTGGCCAGCACGATGAGACAACAGTAGTCTCATCGCATCCACCTTCATTACGATCAGTAGCATCTTTACATACATTACATGGCGATCCTGCGACCCACGATCCTGCGACCCACGATCCTGCGACCCACGAACCTGCAAGCCACGATGCTGCACTCTGGAAACCTGTATCAGGGCGATTCGGCCCATACGAAGCTGAAAGTTTTGTAATAAAATTAGAACAAAAATTTAAATTCGAATGTCGACGACTAATACTGCGACCGAAAATGGAATTTAGACGTGAAATAATGGATTTGGAACTTCAACCAAAAATTTGGAAGACAATTACAACTAGGAAAAAGGCGAAGATGAAGAAGAATTTTCTGCATTATTTGCGATTAAATTAACAAATAATTTAATGATAACTTAAGGATTAAATCGGCAACGACCAGAAACTTACAATTCAACACTAAATATTTTAAGTCAAATTTCAATTTTATATAGAATAGGGACTGGAAAAGAATATCATATTAATTAGGATTTTTCTAAACAAATCAGTAGAATTTTAAGAAAGCATAAGATCATTATGAGAATTCTTATGAAAATTGTCACAATATACACTTTATCTTTGAAAGGAAAAATATGGTTAATGATGTTGATAATGATTGATAAATGTATAGAATTAACAATTGGTAACGCGCACTAAAATAACAATTAACACTCTAGTTAAATTAGCCATCGATCGTAAAAATATTCGAAATATTGAATTTAGAATTCAACAAACAGTTTGAGTCAACACAAAATAATAGTGAAACAGGTTGACATTAGGTATAAAAAAAAAATGAAAACTCAGATATCAATATATCTTGAAACTGCGAATTTGGTTTTTCAAATTAGAATATATACCACAGAAAATCTTTTGGAAGAAATATTCCCGAAACTTACAGAAATAGAAGGTAATAAAACTCAACAAATAGCTTAATTCGCACTAATATCGATTTAAAGCCCGAAAATAAATGCAAACTCACGGGCATACAATTCATCATCGAAGACAAGATGATAACAGATTCTTTCCATATAGTAGATGAGGACTTTCCAATAGAAACTGAGTGTATATTAGGTAGAGATATATATTCAGTAAATAAATGTGCAAAATTGATTTCGAGTCCTATACAAATAGACTCAGAAATACTAAAATCAATGATACCCCAACCAATGATGAAAGTATCAATAAGAAACTTATGGCGATTTCAAGAAGCAAGGCGACTGAACAAAAATAAAACAAACAAATATAGAAATCGATAACGAAAGTGACAAACGAAAACGGGAGATTGATCACCTCTATGCGTTCGATTGTACTTCACTATCCGATATAACAGGGGCATTAAAAGTAAAATTTAATATGTTGCGCAACGATAAAGAAAGTATAATAATCTCAAAGGAGAAAGATTATTTAATGGTCCACTTTAGCGATAAAGCTCACGAGAAATACGTTTCCGCCAGCGACAAGCAAAGTGTGAAATCTCGCAATAACTGTAACGATAATTCAAACACGAAACTAGTTTCTGTAGTGAAGAAGTTACTGAATTATGCGCAGAATTATAGTATAAACGAGCTAGCTCTATCTATGGAAGATATAATATTCAGGTACGTACCCAAAGAAGAATTTAAGAAAATATTCAATACGTTGCAACGAAAAATGGATATCCAGTTAAAAATTATGATATATAAACCCCCCAAAAGAATTAATGACATCGCTGAACAAAATGAACTTATAAAAGAATTCCACGAATCGCCGCACGGAGGACATACAGGAATCCGTAAAACACTTTTAAAATTGAAACAAAGATACTGTTGGAGGGACATGAATAGAATGATAAAACACTACATTAACCAATGTGAAAAATGCAAATATAACAAAATCACAAGGCACACAAAGGAAAGAATGATAAAAACCGATACACCCTCTACTAGTTTTGAAATAGTAAGCGCTGACATCGTAGGTCCATTAAGACTTTCAAACAATTTTCGATATATATTAACTATACAATGCGAATTAACGAAATATATCACGGCTATACCCTTAGAGAGGAAGGAAGCTAAAACAGTAGCAAAGGCCTTAGTAAACAATTTTATACTACGGTCATTTGTAAATTTTAAAAACCGATTTAGGGACAGAATTTACTAATAATCTCCTAAAGAACATTTGCGAACTGTTACATATAAAACAAATCTTTTCAACTCCTTATCACCACGAGACGTTAGGTGTTGTAGAAAGAAACCACCGTGTCCTCAATGAATATCTGTTAGCATTCGTTGATGACAATAACTGGGACGAATGGATACCATATTATACATTCTCGTATAATACAACCCCACACGTGGACACTAACTACACACCATACGAACTAGTTTTCGGAAAACTTTCTTATTTGCCAAACGACACTTTAGAAAACACAGATAGAATCTATGATATTGAAAATTACGCGAATGAGTTGAAGCTAAGATTAAAAATATCGGCATCAAAAGCCAGAGAATTAATAGAGAAAACAAAATTAGCTAGGAGCAATAGAACAGCATATACAAAACCTCTTCATTTAAACATTGGTGATCTAGTACTGATAACAGTAGAAAACAGAAAGAAAAACCAGAAACCGTATAAAGGCCCATATAAAGTAATAAACACAAACAATGTAAATACACTACTAGAGATAGAAGACAAATGTAAATGGATACATAATAATAGACTTAAATTATATAAAACATTCAATCAATCATTGTAAAATTATTGTACACTTTATACTTAATACAAACTTATATCTCATCATCAGATAAGCATAATTGTAAAACAAAATACCACAACCAATCAGTCGTATTTGCAAACAAATACTCTTCTAAAGGAAAGGGGTGTAGTGTATTCCCAGTTCCAAACCCGGTGCTAGCCAATACACAACTATGTGTAGTGTATTCCCAGTTCCAAACCCGGTGCTAGCCAATACACAACTATGTCCCAAACGACCAATACACAGCTATGTCCCAAAACGAGCTTTTTGTGACAGCATACTCAAATATTTATGTCCTACAAAATTTTAGTAAGCTCTCTAATAATCATATTCTCGAACCCGCGTACCGTGAGAAACTCTTTAGTAGAGCATTGAGCTCAAAGTAAGCAAATGTGCAATTAGGACATTGCAAGCAAGCAAAAATTCCGTGGGAACGATTGGTTTTGGTAAGTAGATTTAAAACTAGAGTAAGAATTTTATAGAATAAGCAAATCGATTGTACAGCAAAAGTTTTTGTAAATAAAAGGAAGGAACGAGTCTAGCACAAGGCAGAATCGTTCCATAGCCAGACACAGTTGCTCGTTTTATTTAGCAACCCTTGCCTTCAAATCGGCAAAGTGTTTGGTAGGAACATTCAAATAAAAGTCTGCCTTAGTAAGTTCGGCAGAATTGAAAAGTTGCCTCAAACTTCGGCAACTAATTAGAAATATCGGCCGCCTGTTCTTTTTTTTGAACTGCGCCAAACATGTGGCAATCTACGGAATGCCGGTAGGTCCATCTCGCGTACTTATTATCACCCTATCTAAGTATAGCTTCTTTCTAGAGAAAAGAAGTTCATATCATTAAAGGAATACAGAAGAAGACGCTCTTCACCTGGCCAGCACGATGAGACAACAGTAGTCTCATCGCATCCACCTTCATTACGATCAGTAGCATCTTTACATACATTACAACATGAAGTGAATACAAGTAAAGATACAGTTTACGGTAGAAAACCGTGCTTGTGCAGTTACGACGTATTTAAAAAAAATGCTCACTTGTGAGTGTAGTATTTTTCAGGAAACAAGGAATTATCTAGCAAAATAACAAGCAGATTTGATAGTTGCAGAGATGAAAAATTCCGAAAATTATCAACAAGGTCAGAAGCACACCATTCATGTGAAACAAATGTTTCTTTCGGTATTCTATGCGTCCCCTCTAGCGTAATCTCTCGAAACTGATTTGCTTGACTGACGAAAGGACAAGCAGCCCAGAAATTGAAAATATTTACTTTGATTGTTTAAAATTGAATTTAGTCTGATGCCAGAGATGAGCAAACTTTATGTCATGTGCATTTATTCAATGCGCACAAAACTTTTTGATTAGGGGATAATGGCGTCATCCGCACGGATTTCACTGCCAACTCAATAATTGTAATGATGAAACGGAAAATTACACACAACTTCAATCTCCTCATGAGAAACGCATTCATTCAGCGTTCTTGCCTGGAAACAGTCGTGGTAGCAATAATTTTTCGGCGCGCTGGAAAACTAAGCAACCAATTGATCCTGAATGGCGTATTTTGCAATCAGGGATTGAATTTCTTATCCCTGGCCAAACAACTTGCCATATTCCTGGAAGACGCTAGCTTTAAAGCTGAAGCCAGCTAGAAAAAGTTGTTATTTTCCAATCAATCTCATCCATTAAAGTCGATGAAAACGAATTTAATGAACTACAAACTTTCACTCAGCTGTGCCCAGCATGCTAAATGGACGCATTGGACCCAGTACTATAAACTAAATTTTCAGGACGAGTATAGGGTAGCCCCAAAACTAATGAAAAGACATATACAGTGTACCAATAATGTCTTCGTATCGCAGCTATTTGGAACTTAAATGATAAAAAACAATACATTTTTGCAACAAATTTGAAAAAGTTTTAATGCAGATTAATTCATTGGACATTTTTATTCAATTTAGCAACAAAAACTAATCCATTTAAAATATTCATTGCAAAGTTATTAACTATAAAGAAAACAAAGTCGGCAATTTGCCTCCAATAATGTCTTCGTACACTTACGAAACAGTTTATGAAAAACTATAGATAATTTTTTTGTTAATATTTGGTTGGGTAGCCTTTATTTTTAACCATGGCTTTAAGGTGGTGTGGCATCGATTCTACTATTTTTTTGCATAGCTTGGCTCTATTTTTGCCCATTCCTGCTGAAGGGTCTGTTTCAGCGTAGGTTTCGAGCTAATATGATGAGTCCAGATCCTTTTTTCCAGCATGTTTCACATGTGCTCAATGGGATTGCGGTCAGGACTTTGCGGTGGTGTTTTGAGCAAATGTGAAGTTTTGTACGGCAAGAATATCCTAGTATTATGAGCCATGTGCTTAGGATCGTTATCTTGTTGAAAGTAAAAATCTTTTGATACACTCAATTTTTCAGCACATAGCTTCAAATTTCTTTTTGGAATTTCAATATATGCCCGATGATCCATGATTCCTTCAATTATTTCTAAGTTTCTAACGCCGCTTGCAGCCATACAGACCCTACCATTACACCACCGTCACCGTGTTTTACAGTTTTGCATCAGCATCTCCTGGGTTTCTCCATACTCTAAGTCTCCCATCAGACCCAAAAATGTTATATTTGGACTCATCAGAAAATATAATATTCCGCCAAAACTCAAGAGATGCATTTTGGTATTGCCGAGCGAAGTCCAAACGTTTTTTTTTTCGATTAACTTCACTTACCAGTGGCATCCTACGAAGTGTACCAGACTTAAATTTGGCATCAATCACGGCTTTTCGTACTGTTTCTGGATGAACTTCTTTTCGATTGGGTTGAAGGAGCTCTCCACTACTTTTTGGTACATTTATGAACGGATCCTTGGCAATCATACGCCTGATTTGCAGCCGATCTGCTTCAGTGAGAATTGCAGGGCGTCCTGATTTAGGCTTATTTTTTACGCGGCCTTCATATTTGAAGCGCCCGATTGCAGATTGGATAGTAGAACGGCTCCACGATAGTAGTTTGGCTATTTCCGCGTATGATTTTTGCTCTTTTCCGTGTAAATTCAATATAAGTGTACGCTATTTCAACGACAAGTATTTACCAGGCATTATTTCGATTTAAAACTGAGCAAAACCAACGAAATTTACATTTATGTTCCTCTATTTACTGTAAGTACAAACCGGTGTGAGTGGGAACTAATTATGATCAATAACTGTCAGCAAAGAGATCGAAGGGCAAGCGAAAGCTTAAATGTACGAAGACATTATTGGAGGCGGATTGTCGACTTTGTTTTCTTTATAGTTAATAACTTTGCAATGAATATTTAAAATGGATTAGTTTTTGTTTTTAAATTAAATAAAACTGTTTAATGAACAAATCTGCATTAAAACTTTTTCAAATTTGTTGCAACAATTCATTGTTTTTTATCATTTGAATTCCAAATAGCTGCTGTACGAAGACATTATTGGTACACTTTATATACGAATAATTTGATAAAACTGAAAGTAAAATTTGCCAACGCAAGTATTCAGTCAGACAGTCGCAGCAAGCATTGAATCAAAAAAATTAAACGTCAGAAGCACGCAACACAGCCAAGTTTTCTTTGCCATTTTTGTAAACTTGTTTGATATTTTCAACTCAAGCAAGTTTCGGGAAGCCAGGATTTTAAGAAAACTGTATAATGAAAATAAAAATCAATTGAACCATTTAGTATGGAAATTATGAAACGGTCTATGATGTGAGCGATACGAATTTGACGAATGGGACTAATTGCATGAAAGGCTGGTTTGTTTCCATTAATAATTTGAAGCGGCTTTTCACATTGCTATACACCAACCATTGTGTACATTATCTATGTAGAGGCATCTCAAGGAAGACAATTTAGAGTATTCTTTCAGCATCTTTTGCAAAAGTAGAAATAATGTAACTCTAACGCCGTATCAATTTGGCGAAAGCTTCAACAAAAATTTCGTCATAAAATACATAGAAACTGCAAATACTGGGAATTCTGAAACTATTCACAAGCGAACGTTACTGGCGATTAAATATACCATCAAAAATGAAAAGTGTACAGCTACTAACAACATCACGCTTCTATTTTTGAGCAGAAGCCGCTGGAAATCGATGTTGACATACACGATGCTAACATACTCTCGTACTTCCGTGGCTATTTATTCCATCGCTCTCATCAAATTCCCAGTTTTTAGTAAAATTACAATTCAGAGAAATCGACTCTTGACACTTATATTAGTTTAAGTGAATTTGAGGACTTTTCACTTACAAAAGCGCCAACTTATTTTGTAGAGTATTTTTTGCAGCTCTTTATCGCATTTAAAAGCAATTTTGATCATTTAAGGGGCCGTGTAGATGCTTCTCTTATCAATATTTGAAGCAAAGTTATGTATAGTCCTCGCTGTGAAGAAAGTCACAAAAAAGTAATTCGAATGTGTTAATACACCAAGCTGCAAAATTTGAGACGTTATTCTACTTATATAAGAATGCAATGCAACGGAGAAAGCATTGCCCATCCTTGGCAAAGAATCATTTAGGAAAGAAGTGTAAATTTCCAGCTAGTGAAATTTTACTGATGTTTCGGTTTCGGGTGAAATTCAAGTGAATGACTTCCTTGTATAAAAACTTTACGTGAAGTATTTTAGATTTTCTCGTTCATTTTTCAACGGTCAACGGTAACGGGAATGGTGTCCCAAAAATCGACAATTTGCAAGCCAGTGAATATTCTTGAGAGAAGTAAATCAAGTGCACTTTTCAGTGTCCTACTGATTTACGAATGTTGGGTAACATAGAAGACATTACATTTCTAATAAATATCACGATTTGCTCACACCTAGTGTAACGTAGAATTAATGCGGATAAGGTGGAAAATATTATTCGTGTGTTGTGTCTTACACGAATAATATTTTTTTGACAAACACCACGAACATTGATGGATTTTTTAAGCAAAACAACATAAACGGTAGTAAACAAAGACGAATGCTACTGGCAACAACCGGGATTGAAAAAGTAAGTTATCGGTATTACCGGAAAAGAAATACGAAAGGAACACGTAAATTGGACGACAATGCTTGTTATAGATTAAAACACTGGTGATTTATCAGAAAAATAAAAGAAAAGGACGAAAGCTGAAGGATGCAAAATGGAATGTTTGATAGATAACTTGAACGTCGAGCGAAACCTGAAGACAGTTTTGACGAAAGCCATAAAAGCTCGTAACATTATCGTTTTCAAGTACGATGGAATTGATTCTGCAAATTTTCGGGTTTTACATTTGCCGAGGGTTACGGTAAAGATATCAGCATACCAAAAAATTGAAATATGTTCAATTACAAATTTAATAATCCTGTTCTGTATTCTCATTCAATTACAATATTGAAAGCGAAGATATAGTGGAACGAATCTGTTGGGCAATTATCGGTTTCAAGTTGCTTTCAGTACAGGAAGTAGAAACTGATGAATGTGAAGATGGAACAAAACAGGGAAATGAAGTCTTAAATGAGTGCCAGGCTGTGAAAACCATGCGAGTACTATAATTGAAGAATGTCTTTTGAAGAATGAACTTCCACAATTTTGTAAACTTTCATGACCTGGAAGAGTCGCTTAGGCCGTGCAATGGCAAACGATTTTAGTTAGTAGGCGAGTGGCCTACAGAAGTCGAAAATATATGTAGTAGGATGACCTAACGAGGTTATTACATACGCTAATAGCAAGAAGGAGAGAAAGTAATGAATCTGTGCGTGAATATTATCTGAAAATTACTGAGATAGCAAATCACATAGAGATGAGATATAGTGAGTCTGTGTTATTCAACAAATGAATGACGGAAGTGGAAATAAGCTATTACCATGAGATGCAACTCCTTTAAATTTCGTCAAAAATGTCCTATCTAAATGAATTCATTGGGTTTCCTATATCAACTAACGCGTTCACATTCACATTGTAAAGTTGGACATTAGTCGTAATATTGTTGTTCAAATGAATATTATTCACCTAGTCTAGATTGGGCTCTTGTGATATATGCTCAAACTGGTTTCATCGGAAAAATTTATTTCCCTTGTTCTTTCAACTATATTCAGCAGATTTATGACCTTATTCTGCTAGGATTCATTTCGTCTGCTGCTCTGAAATGTATCAGCATTCTTTGTCGCGATAGTTCTGTGAATTTGTTACGCTAGTTGTATGTAAGGAGAATTTATGATTCCCTTTAAAATTCTCACATGGATTCACAATTATCAGCAATGAGCTTACCAACAAAATCAAAACAGATTCATAGACCCATCGTAACAACGAACTCTGCTTAATTCCAGAACATCAGAAGGTACCCATAAGCTGAGTCAAGTATTGAAAGTAGCGAAAGAGACTGGTTTGAATATCAATTAAAATAAAAGTTGTTTCCTGAAACATCAGTTAATAATTCGGGCCATATAGTAAAATATTTGCAACTATCTAAAAACAAAATGAAGGCAGTGGTTTAATTTTCGATTTCAACGACGGAACTTGTAGTTTTCTAGGGTGTGCGAGTTATTTTCAAAAGGTTTTTGAATGATTTGTAAATATGATAGCTCCATTAACAGTTAAGCTTAAGAAACATCTAGTACTCAGTTTCGAATAAGGCGAGCTTCTAGCTTTCAAATATATCAAGAAAATTTTTAACCAGGAACTCACTCCACGCATTTACAAACCTGAAAATGAAACTGAAGTGCAACTGGATACTTGAAAAAATATAATTAGGGCATGTTAATACAAAAAGAAAATTAGAAAATTACTATGTGAAGACTTGCACACTGTCAAAACGTCACGAAATGGCATATAAATACATATTATAATTTTATATACATAAATATACACATATATATATATATATAAATATATATATATATATATATATATATATATAATTATTATATGTATTCATGACTGGTAGAAATAACCACGGAACAAGTCATAGATGACTTCAATCAACTTCACAACAAGGTCCAGAATCGTCATTTTGGATCGCCAAGATTATTATGTTTAACCATGATTATGACGGTTAGCTTGGCAATGGTACGAGTATACTATGAACAAGTTCGGAGACAAATGTCAATGCTTAACATAAACCTACAAGCCAATCAAATGTTATAGTGTGGAGTGGCAGTGAAGTGGCTACATTAAATGTTCCTGTTTCCTGCATAAATAAGAAGTAGACATAAACACCTTACCTGGAATTCTGCAAAAATCTGCCACTGAGTTTAAATGTAGTGACGTTAAATATGATTTCAGCATTATACAGTCTTCAATTATTCCTTCTTTGGGAGACACTTCAACGTCAAACATTCAAAGTTAGTAGTCCTACCAGGATTGCAATAAACTCTTCGCTCCAAAATAACATTAATAGTATATAAATCGACAATAGTCTCACAGTTTGAGTCTACTTTCTCGCGATCATCTCTTATCCTGGATTTTGTTTTGGTTCCACTAGCTTTTTAATCAGCTTTCAATTGAATTTCGAATGCAATGTTATATGATTTGTAAGGAGGTCACAGAGTCAAAGGTGTTCATCGAATAAATCTGGATATATGAGTTGGTAGATGCACAAAATAAAATTCACCTTGACTTCAGTTAACTAGGTTGTTACACACTTCATACTTATTTAGGTAAAAATGTAATTTCAAATTATTACGTTCCTGGTACATATAGATCAAATACAACAGGAGAATGTAATTGTTGGGTGCACCTTGCCCTTCAACAATTGTGATACTATTTTTTCGTAAGCTTTTCACTCTTTGAAATTAAAAAAAATGTTATTTTATCTTCTATTTTTCCTTACTATATTACTGTTGAATGATTGCCAAGTAATATTAATTTAACCTCTGGTGAAGTACTGTACCTAATTTGACTTAGGTCTGTTCGCTAATGAAGAAATTTTTTTCGTGAATTTTATTAACAAACCTAGTATAACAGTTAAACCGTATATAAAGTAATATTAAGTTCGTAGTCTTTGCTGGGATAATATATGGGAAATATATTGTTGCAAAATAAAACAACGCGTTTATTGCGTGAAGATTGAAGAAGAATTGTTGTTTTATTCCAAAAATCATACTTGAATTCTCCTTAACTTTATTTGCTAGCCTAAATATAGAAATATATCATTATGGCTTAAATGCCAGTACAAAAGCAGGACTCAAATCTTCATAAATTTCAATATTCTCGTGGTCACGTTGCACAGTGAGTAACCACTTACAGTATTGCATGTGGAATCAAAATCAAAAAGCTTGCAAGCTACTATACGTTTACTTATGTCAACATATTCATTCATGAAGAACTCACATTATTGATGCGCATATTTCAGAGAGAATCATCAGTTCAAATATTTGGTCACAGCAAAATGTCAAGTTGCTGTATTTTTGTGAATTGGCATCGAACCATGTGTATATGCATATGCGAGTTGAACAATGATGATGAAATAATATTTTCATTTATAGAAAACTGGGGTATTGCTATGTTATTGCAATATATTAAGATCGTCACCAAACTGTGCGTTAAATAGTTTCTGTAAGTTTCACGACATGTACTCGTATGTCCATCTACACTTGTTAAACTTCTTAAAGTTTTAATGCCTTCAATTTCCAGACACAGTTGTGCAAAACATGTGTTTGCCTTAAATGACAGTTCAACTGACAACCACAATGAACTTCCAATAGTGTGCCACTGTATGTAGTAGTATGTGTAACTAAAGAGAACAATTATTCAGCGATGTATATTTTTGAAATGGATTTTTCAAGTTTTAGTGTACTGGATAAAACATTGATAAGATCAGTGAAATTGTTTCGAGTTTTTGCGATTAAATTGTGAACATTCCCTTTCATTGTTCTAGTTGGCAAAGCTAATATACTAGGCACGAGTGCATATGCAGCAAAAAAAAATTCGGGTAGTTAACATAAAGTTTACACGTGACGAGTCACCTGTGGTGTTAAATTAAGGTAACACTGTTATGCACGTACGTAACATAGGATTGAATTTGCTGTGTAACGAAAAAATTCTATTTTAATTTCACAGAAGTCACGGAACTGTGTAGCTTTTGACAACTTTTGAAAACAAATAGAAATTCTGCGCACTCCAAACAAATCGAGCAACGATGATATAATCAACTTCCGACATATTTCGTTTCTCTCAAATCCCTATACTCTCAAAAGTCAAGAGACAAATGAATCACATTTATTACGGGTTTTTGGACTACTCTTCCATATAAACGATTTTTTTACGATGCATTGATCTGGTTGTGTGGTATTCTGTTACTTTAGTACTCAAGAGTGACATCTCGCAGAAATAATTCTTGGGCAAATGTCGTTAAAATCCGGCAAGCTTTACGGTACGTTCGAACTCATCGCCACTTATCTAGTCGTGTAATGTCAGTTGAGATCAGAATCATGATTAATCATAGACATTGCACTGAGCACACATTTTAATAAAGGAGAAGACCAACCCTCGCATGGTCGTCTTGAATAAGTTCTAAGGAAAGATAACCATGAGATCAAGGGAGGCTTAAAATATGAGCAGCGACAGCGGAGGCGAGGAAAAATTCAATTGCTGAGTTCTAACCCAAATACACTAATTCACTCGAGCAAATGCAGATGTACAGAAATGCTGAGAAAACAACTGCGCGTTCACTTCTTCAAGGATCACCTGCAAAAAGCAGCTAGGCTGAGTGCAAGTATCACTTCAAGTAAGCTCGTTGGTTTTGGTGTCAATGCCCGTTAGTTGTTATATCTGAAGATGGCCTGCATAGTCTCCAACGCGGTGCCCATAATCGCTACTCCCTAAGGTACTTAAAACCTCAGAACTTTTTCATAAGGGCTCATAAATACGGATGGACTACCCTCAACATTCTGAGGAGGCTGAACAACCTACCACAAAACGCTTTTTCCCAGATGGAAAAAAATTCTTTGGAATGGGCAACGAAGATTACATAGGCCCATAAGGCCTCTACATACGGGCAAGTACAGATCTAATGAGGTGACTCTCAAAATCAATCTAGTGGTAGATTACAGGCTCCCTTAAATGACTTAAGCTAAAAATGAGTAGAAAGTGGTTGAGGAAATTCTGGTGTGGGCTTTCGCTGACAAGAGCAATAGCAACATAATCATTCCACCGATCAATTGCAACATGGTAGTGCTAACTATTATTTGAGTGTTCAAGACCACAAATATAGAAATCCCGGTTTTCTACTAAACTGTCAGGATGATGACTGGTTTTAGGATCACATCAAGTTAATAACTCGGAACAACCAACGCTCAAATTACTTCAATAAGCAAGCTATTGGCAAATTGCGAGAAGTCTGACCCAAAAGCAAAGCTGGAAGCAGTCTCCAATAACAAAATCCCTCATCGACAAAGGTGCGACGCGTGGATACTTGTAGGACTATCCTAGTCAAATGTCATTGTCGAGTTCATTTACCTAAGTAACCTTAGCCTTCCAGCTCACAACTTGAAGGTTGCGAAGGTAGATGAGACCAGGTATGGAAAGCCGGAAGTCCTGATCATTTTCAATGGGGAGTCAAAAATTTCAGTCCAGGATTGAAGCTATTGGCTACAATCACTAAGCGCATATACTAGGAGGACCTAACTGGCAAAGCAGTAAAGCAATCGAGCAATAGAAGTGAGTTGACTAGATACGTTTCAGAAAACCTGACTGCGGATCCTTCCGAGTCAAATCTTCTCACCTATGAATGAAAAGGAATGTGAAGCTGGATAAAAAACTTCTCCAATCCATTGACCTAATGGAGAAGTAGTGAGAGGAGATTGATTTGGCCTTGTGCGGTCAGGATTCTGAGGTTCATCAAGATCAATCTCCATCACTCATCAGTTTCACCTGCCCAGCTCTACTACCTGTCTCAGCACAGAGAGAAAGTAGTACAGACCCAAGCTCATTGAATAGTAAGAAACAAGGTTTGTGAGCTCAATATGAAAGGAAACACGACGGTTTTCCTCTGAACAACAGGTGAACCAAAAATCTGTATATTGATAAGAGAATGCTGCAAATTTCTAATTTTGTACTATTTTTGCGACATGTACTCTAGATACAGGCCAAACCTGTTAAGATTGGCCAGTGCTACTCAGACCACGACCCCCCGTCTAGTGCCACTCGGATCTGTCAAGTAACCTGCAGCGGATCTCGGTGAAAGTTGCTGCATGAGGCCTCGTCATCATAATCGGTGTGGATGTGAATGTCTACATATTTGAGACAGCGCCGAAAAAAACGAATAAATGGAAAACTCTCTCTTCCTCTGTTTAATCACTCTTTCAATTAATTTTAGTGCACGACCTAACCGTAGCCAATATCGGTGAGTAACTTATCGTCATAGTGGCAAATCGATACGAAGTACTGGATATCACTCTAGTGTGCGAGCATCTCTCAAGGGAAGACTGATCCTCTTCTGATCATATTTTTATCATGTTTCATCTGAATGAAGACTCTCCAACAAATCCATTATTCATTAACAAAAGAAAATAGGAAGTGAGTCAAAAGACAGTTTCTGCATGGGTTTGCGCTGGAGTGTGGACCCAAAAATAGAAGGACCATGGACGATCAAAAATATTAGAAGCTGCGAAGGGAGTTAAGGAAGCCTTATAATCCTGGCACAGTGGCTTTCTTATAAACTCAAATTAAAGGAATAATAAAATTCTACTAGAAAGCTGAACTTCATAGAGAAATATTTGTACTGATTTAGAAAGCTCAAAGCATATCAGTCTTTTGCCTTAATCTTTGACGAGATTTCTCTCCTCTTAAGAGTTTGTGAAAGACACTTAAGGAACATGGACGAAATCCAACTCGTAACTTCTGGTTTTCTTCTTTTTCCAAACGCAACAAATATAAGTATCAAGCACAGTACATTTATATGACAGGCTTCCACTTTCTGCTATCAACTCATTACAGCGTTTCAAGTCATCCGGAATGGATGACATATCACCAGTTGAGATCCAACAGAGGATTAATAAAACATTGTCTTGGCTAAACATTATCGTCCAGGCATACCGGGAAATGGCGTATATTCAAAAGCTTTGAAAATAATCTAAAATTGTCCCTTTACCCAAAGTGGGTAAGACCTTTTCGTCTGGCTTAAGGATTAAAGGCTGATCACTTTCATCTCTTTTCTTCTAAAGAGACTTGAGAGAAAAATAAACATACATTTGAGAGCTACTCTGAAAATTGTCTCTACAGAGTAACCTGCATAAAAGAAAAGACTATCGATAGAGACATCTCTTTTCTCTGCAATCAGTCACAGTTTTTTCTACATCAAAAGTGCCTTCAATAATGTTGGCCATAAAGCAATTGAACGAGATCTAAAAGAGCAACATTCATGACAACTTGATATAGCCCATCAACCAAATTCTAGATAGCAGGAACATCAATGACTTACAAGAAAACAGCTTCATGAGTAAATAGACTTCTAGAGGTACCCTGTAAGGAAAAATGATATCAACTCTTCTATGAAACTTAGTTGAGAACGAACTCCTTTCAAGTTTATAAGCGACTGACTGCTAAGTCGCAGCGTTTGCCGATGATGTTGCAATAATCGTATTGGGCAAATTTGTCAATACTTTATCTCTATCCCAGGTGTTGCTTTCAGGTGGAGCAAATATTGTGTGCTGGAAATGCAGCCTGTGCTTTTCATAAGAAGCCACAACTTACTGCAGTTTATAACGCATATACTCAATGGCATTTGGCTCATCAAACCAAATCTTTTGGTCTAATTTAAGACTCCAAACTAATTGAAAGGGTACTGAAAGTATTCGCCACAATCTATTGCTGCGGAAAACCGTTGGTATGAGATGAGAATTAAAACCCAAAGTCATAGGATGGCTCTATACAGCGGAGGTAAAACCAATGCTGTCATATAGTGTAGTCATTTGATGGCTATTAAATCAAACCGGATAATAATAACAAAATAAATAAAATCGCACCTACGCAATTTTAATATATTTGTCATTGAGCCATGGTCAGTATGTTCCAAATATATTGCTACTTCTGCCTTAATATCTGCATATTACGCTACTGCTTATGGCATGGGACTATAAGCGGATATTTTTCTTGATTGAATTGTCTTGAATTGACAATATTATTTTATTCTGGTCTCAATCTTTTTTTATACAAAAACTTAACCCAAAAAGTAAATTTACTATGTAGAAATGTAAATCATGTGCTAAAGAAAACGATTTTTCTTAAACTTTCTATGCTTATGCATGCAATATTTATTGACTTAAACATAACAGAGGTTTTATGTCTCCCACTTTAGCCGATATTTATTGTCGAGTGCACTTTTTTTCATTCTCAATCAGAACCATTTGACACTCTTCCTTTCAGTGCAGTTCTATGCAAGTTCCACTGTGACGACTTACTTGCATTTCCCGTTAGCCTTTGCATTTTTGAGCATGCTCGCACTGATTATTATGTCAGGAAATTGGCGCAGAAACTTCAGCATTTGCTATTGTTTTGATCCTTGTAAGGGAAAATGCATATAAACGTTGAATGCTGATATTAGAGCGTTTATTATTTTAAAAATTTGTTGATTGCTTATTCTCATCAGAAGTGGTCGTATATCAATAAGCGTGACCTACAACAGATGTACGAAGCCGGGAGTTGACATGGGATGATGCCGACAATATCGCTGACAGCTATACAAAATTCGATGCAAGTTTCGTCAAACTTTGGAATTTTTTGTTAGAGTTTACGGTGGAGTTTACATCTCCGTTTAGCTTTCATTTCTTTTTTCCGGGTGTGACCATTGAATATAGAGAATAAGGAAGCGAAATCTGTAAAGAGAATTGAAGCAATTTTCGACTTTCTTAGAACGCAACAGAAAATCACGCAAAATGCGTTAGTGCCGTAGGTGAAAATCGTTGATTCAAATGGGTTTCATTCAAAAATCTATATTGCCTAAAGAAACTGGACTGTATGTGCTCGTAGAACAGAACGGACGTGTTTTTGCTGTGCTAATTAACCAATAGGTGGTTTCACTTCTGGTAACTGCATGTATGTTGCAAGCTTGCAATTGCTTACATATTACCGCTAAAGCGTATATGTGCACAAAGTTATTGTTGACGCGTGTGTTTTTTGTCCGGTTTACAATTGTGAAAACTAATATCACATTAAGCAAGACTGACTAATCGTATATTTGTGATAACAATTAATAATTATGAGTGGCAAGTGTAGCATGGAGAATTGCATCGCGTTCGACAACACCTTCAAATATGTAACATGCAGGGCATTTTTTTAACAGAAAATTTCATGGGGCTCGCAAAGATGCGCCTAGAGATTGGTATCATCCCTACATGGACAGCAATTTCATTTGCTCGAACTGCCAAAACACCAATAAACTTATGAAATGCATGTACGACAATATCGTTAGTCACAACGATAAATTGATGCAAGAAACTGCACTCATAGTGACAAAACAACAAGCCCAGACGAAAGCAAACAACATCAGCTTTGCGGAAATAACTAACTGCTTTGACGACATGACAACAGCTATTTCTGCCAATAACAAGAAAAATGATGACAAAAAAGCTCTCAAAGAGCTGCATATGTAAGTCAATAATGTTAACGAAAAAGTAACCGAGCTGAATAAATCGTTAATGTGAACTCATTGCAACCAAAAAGCTGAAGGACGTAAGGCTGATTTTTAAAAGGAGATGATAAATCTGGTTAGTGATCATATGAGTGCCTTAACAACCCAATACTCATCGTGGATTGAACGCGGAGAAAATAGACTCGAAGATGCGATTAGTAAGATCGAAAACAAATGTGCTCTTTTGTGCGAAAATACCAATAGCTTAGGTCTCAGTGGACGGCCCCTAAGCCATGAAATCTCAGCTGCTTACCTAATTGCTGCAAAAGCGCAACTCATGATAAAGCCACGCCACCTATCAAGCTGGGAAATAAAAAAGATAAAAAGTATACTTCAACACATTCAGGTCATAAATGTCCCAAACAAATTTTTAAACTTGGTGCATACTGGTCCGAGGACGATTGGAATAGAAGAGTCGACAAACTGAAGCGTGTAAACACAAACAAAAGCAAAACTAACTACTGCATGTTTTATGTAAAAGGAGCTCCAGCGTATGCAGATGGAACCTGGATGACAAAATTCCTTCAGAAGGAACTTTCTATTGAAGATTGTCAAGTTGAAGCTCTTCCACATCGTTGCAAGAGAAGAAACGCAGTTCATCAAGCATTAAAAATCTGTATTTCAACTAGGTATGTTTGGATGTTCACCCTTCATAACACACTAACTGTGGAGAAAAATAAAACCCCAATAAATAACAATGCTCGCACAAGAACAACTAGCAGATCTCAGCTGAGAATTAATACAAAAAATATAACAACTAACAGCATTCAGACATTCTTACCAATATCTGCCATCCCTTCCACTTCCACACAGCAAGCATCTTCGAATGATGATAAGAATTCCCACAATTCTGGCAACAATCAAGTTATTCAGATTCGTGCAAAGCCTTCCTGTTCTATTGATGTCCCTGCTACAGTTGAAGGCATATCGCCTCCATACCAGAATTTCATCCGTAGAGAAGATCAAACACCTTCCACATCAGAATTTGTCAGTATACCAGATACGTCTGCTATGTATTCAATAACAACGCCCAAGTATCTCAATCCATTGTTACCCCCGAATGTCAAGGCCACAATTAACTTTAACGGAGATCTTGAGAGTAGGTATCTACTTTCACGGCTGCAGGATCCTAGAATATATGACAATGTTCGTCTATTCCTTGCTTACCTGTATAAGGCTCCTGAATCCACATGTGTGGAAGGAAAAACGAAAACCAGTCTTAAGGTTAAAATCCAACAGGAGGGCCTTCCGATCGACTTCAATGAGCAACTTGGTGTGAACTCTATCCAAGTCAATAAAGATCTCGAAACCTATGGGTCCCATGTCAGATCAAAGCATATATCATCGCTTCAGAAAGCTAGAGAAGAGTTTAGGAAATATCATTCCTAACCAAAACTCTTCAATTATTAATTCTACCACAATTGTGGTGGTATGAGAGGAAAACTAAATAAACTTTTTGTTGACGCCAAATCATGCCATTTTAATATTTTAACTATTACTGAAACTTAGTTGAATAGTTCTCACAAAAATGAAAAAATCCTGGACAGTAATTGAACGATCTACCGGAATGATCGAGACAATCGTCATTCTGGTCAAACCCGCGGAGGTGGAGTTTTGATTGCTGTTCACAACTCTTTGTAGAGTGAAGTTATCGCAACAACGTCCAATAAGCATTTTGAGCACAATTTTTTCGAGTTTTTCTAGGAAAAAATATCATTTACATGGGCATAATTTATATTCCACCCAACTCAGATGAACAGATCTATAATGACCTTTGTGAGACGGTTTCATCTATATTGACTTGCATGAAACATGATGATAAGATTATTATTCTGCGAGACTTCAATCGTCCACATTTATCTTTCGTAGCTGATGACAAGGATAACTTCCTACTTCCCGTAAACATAAAAGACTTCACCGACGTAAATATTGTTAGTACTTTTTATGGCAATGATTTGCATCAAGCAGCTCCGACGCCCAACCAAAATGGTAATTGGTTAGACCTGATATTCACCAATTTTTATGACGATGTGGTGGTCAGCTCAACTATTGATGGAGAAAACCTCTTCGTTAACACCAAGCACCACTCAGCTTTTACCGTTGAGCATCGCACCGAAGATCTGAAATCTTCGAAATCATAGAATGATCATATTGTATATGATTTTCGCAATGCTGACTACCCAGGCATCAAGAAATGCTTAGCTAGTATTGACTGGGACATCACTCTTTCAGCATTAGATGTTGAGGACTCTGTGTCCTTATTTTATCTGATAATTTTCTACGCCATTGAAAGATATGTCCTCAAAATAAAGAAACGGGGCAAACTATCCGAGCCTTGGCTGGATAGAGATCTCAGACACTTAAGGGGTAAGGTTTGGCAACTACGTTAGTTTCGTTCGTTTTGCTCCGAATGACCTACAAATTTAATACAATACTCTTCAGATGTTGTACTTTCAGAAAAAAAAATGAAAAAAAATAGTTGCCAAACCTTACCTCCCCTTTGAATAACCGTACCTCTAACTTAGGTTTGCCCGCCTTTTAGCTATCTGTGCTGAGCGGCGAGCGGCAACTGTTTCGGTCTCTATTGTATTTTTTTATTCCCTCTTTTCGTCGCGTCGTCTCTGCGATATAGAATATATATTTCAGTCTAAACTTGAACTACGGAGAGTTGTGCTCCGTTTTGTTTATGCTTAGTTTTCGTAGTGATTTTGAATTTACCATCGAAAAAATGCCGAAACCAACTAGCAGAGAAGGACGTGCACAGCGTGGCTCAAGAGTAAGCCGACCAAAAAAAAGAGTAATGCCGCAGGATCGAAAAACGGAAGTAAGAGCGTCTAGTGCATCAGCGAAAAAAATCAAATTGAATGCTTCGCTTGAAGTCGAGAAAGATCTTAAAAAACAATATCGAATTATAGACTTTCTTCTAGTTTTTTCTACTGTAGCTACTTAAGTGAAGTGTAAAACGTGTGATAGCTCAGTGGCATTTGAATCTCGTAAAATAGAAGGTCTTGGCTTCAAAATAAAAGTTACGTGTGAAAAGTGCAAAATTCCAAACTATGTTCCGTCGAGTGAAAGAATTGATGGTAATGCCTACGAAATAAATAATAGATTTGCATTCGTAATGCGAGTTTTAGGCCTAGGACATGCCGGGTGTGCGAAATTTTGTGGATTGATGGAAATGGCAAGTAACTTTATTTCAAAACCGTGCTACAATAGTTTCATTAAAAAAATTAACACCAGCGTAAAAACTGTTGCGAATAAATATTTTGCTTCTGCCATCAAAGAAGAAAAAGAAGAGACTTGTCAACAAAATAATCGCGAAGACACAGACGAAATTACAGTATCCGGTGATGGCACATGGAAAAAAAAGAGGATTTAATTCGCTCTTTGGTGTATCGTCATTGAGCGGCTATTGGACCGGCAAAGTTGTTGATATTTTTGTCAGCAGTTTGTACTGTAACTTATGTGAAAACTGGAGCAAAAAACTAGAACCTTCAGAAAATGAAGAGTGGCACGAGGAGCACACGACCAAAGGACAATGTGAATCAAATCACAGTGGGCCATCCGGTAATATGGAAGTGAGCGCTATCGTGAAAATGTTTCAAAGTTCGATAGAGTTTTTAAAAGTAAAATACCGTAATTATATTTGTGATGGCGATTCCAAAACCTACACCGGAGTTGTCAATGCGAAACCTTACGGTGATAATTTCATAATAAACAAGAAAGAGTGTATTGGACACGTCCAAAAAAGGATGGGCAAACGTTTGCGTGACTTAGTGAAATCGCACGTGGTCGATGAGAAAACGAAATCTGGTAAAACAGTTAAGAGGAAAACTCTTGCCGGTAAAGGCAAACTAACTAGCAACATGATCGACAAATTAACAGTGTATTATGGGCTAGCAATTCGAAGAGATCACGATTCTGTGGACAAAATGAAGAACGCTATATGGGCGACTTTTTATCATAATTCTTCGACTGATCGACTTGAAAAAGGCGATGAATCGTGGTGCGAGTGGAAAAAGGCTGAAGCTGCAAAAACATTACGATCATTCAAGCACAGTGACTCTTCACTTCCAGCTGTTGTTTCAGACGCAATAAAGACAATATATGAAGATTTGAGCAAAGACACACTATTGTCTGGGTGGTTTCACGCACAACAACAACGAAAGCTACAACCAACTCATCTGGAAAATTAGTCCCAAATCAGTGAGTGGTACCAGAAATGTCGTTGAAATTGCAGCATATGTGGCAGCATCACTTTTTAACGAAGGCTCTACTGCTTTTCTGACCTTCATGCAAGATTTGGGCATCACATCAGGACCAAGTGCTCATGAATGGGCGCGCGCGACAGACTCTTTGCGGATCAGCAGAGTGGACAAGCAAGCTGCTCGCGAGACCAAAGAAGGCAGAGTTTTACGTCGACAGGAGCAAAAAGATGCCTTAGAAAACGTGAATGATAGTGATCTACTGTATGGACCCGGCATCGATGATGAAATGTACGTATTTTGTAAGAAAATCCGGTTTTTTCAAGATATTTTCATTTTTTCAGTGTACAAAACTTTAAATCGATTTTCCCAAACACGTAATTTTTAAAATCGGTGACCAGCCTACAGAAAAAACTACTGAACCGATCGTTTTGAAATTTGAAACACATATTTTAAATATATATAGCTCTCTAGTGACGTTAAGATTTTTAAAAAAATCAATTACTAAGAATTTTACAATAACAAATAGGTCGATTTTTTCGTCAAAAATTGTTATTTTGGCTTAAAAATGGTGCCAAAAATTAAAAAATTGAATAATTAAAAAAAACTCGACGAGACTTGAGAGATAAAGTAATAAACTGAAGAAAGCATTTTGATTTTTTGGTTTCAGATGATCCAGTGATGCCGTAATCTGGTCACCGCACAAAACCTTTTTTTCTTGGCGCCTGCGGAGATCTACAATATTTCCGTTATTTCTTTTTATTTTTGGACAATCTTTTTTTAAAAATATTTCTCACATGTTGTACTTTTAGATAATAATATGTTAAATAAACCTACAGTAATAATTTTTTCCAACAAAATTCATGAAAAAAGGTATTTTTTAGACGAAACAAACCTTACCCCCCCCCCTTAAGAAATCAAAGAAACAAAATGTATAAAACATTAAAAAGTAATAAAGGCCATGCCAATGACGTGATCAAGGAGAAATACGCTATTTTGGCTAACGAATTTTCCACTAAATCCCATGAAGCGTATAAAAATTTTGTCACCATTACTGGAGAAAATATTATTCAGAATCCAAAAAAGTTCTTAAATTTCGTAAATATTAAGAGAAAAGCATCAGGATATCCGACTTCAATGACTAGACGTGGGAATTCGTCATCAAATAGTCAAGTAATTTGTGATCTATTTGCTGATCATTTCCAAGAAGCTTTTCATCCTGCTAGTCTACCTAAGTCTATTGATTTGGAAGACTTTCGGACTATTCGGACACAGGTTGTTAAAGACATGAGTCTGAATATCGATGATATTAGAAAAGCCATCAAAGAGCTGGACCTAAATAAAGGCCCGGACCAGATCAACTTCCACCTTTGTTCCTATCTCAGTAGACAGTACACATCAAACATCACTAAGGCCTCTTACAAATTATACCTGATAACGGCCCTTCCGAAACTCCTGTTGTGATTTACGTTACGTTGATTTGGTCCAAATTGAAGATGTAAAAGAAACAAGAGTTATAACAATGCCCTAACCAGAATTGGATAAGTAACCAAAACCACCTAGGCCGAGCAAGTTAGCACTTGCTCGAAATAATGGCATCGGATGGATATACCAACCTGTGCCGCAATTTCTATATGACACTAAAACTGTTTTAATTGTTTAGGACGAGGTGCCAGTATGCCTAGCACTCCAGTCTTTAATTATCGAGAATTGACTGTACAATATTCTTACATGCTACGGCTCAAATACTATTTCTTTTTGCCTTAAATTCGGTCACATGTTGACTTTCTTTTCCCTAAAAATGGGTCAAATCAAATTACCCAAACATGACTCAATGCATCGATCCACACACGTTCCCGACACTTAGCAACGTTGCATAAACAAATGCATTGTTTATGTATGATTAATTACCATGTCGCCAAAGGCAAGCCATCTCGTGTGTGGTCATCAAAAATGGCACGGGCCAAAAGTGCACATGTGCAAATGCTAGTAGTGTCACATGAATGGGAACGTATAGTGTGTTTTCATCATCAATGGCGCACCAGCCCAAATCGAGCCTTGGCCTCCCGAAGACACTGCCTCCAACTGTCTCGGTCCAGCGACCGCGTCCTCCAATTAGCGAATCCCAGCAAGGATTCGCTGTCGTTGTCAACTGCATCCTCCCATCGTTTGCGTGGTTTTCCTGGTGGGCGCCTTCCTGTTGCTCGGCCTTTCATGGAGCGTTTGGGAATTCGCCCGTCATCCATACGCTCCACATGGCCAGCCCACTGAAGTCGTAGCAGTTTCGTCAGAATCGATACCGGTGGCTCGTCATAAAGAGCGTACAACTCATGGTTGTACCGGATTCGCCAGTCCGGTCCGTCCTTCACGGGCCCCAGAATCCGTCTCAAAATGCGGCGTTCGAAGACGTCAATCCTTTTTTCTGAGGCTTGAGTCAAAGTCCATGTTTCACATCCGTAAATCAATACAGGACGGATGATCGTTTTATAGACGCGCAGCTTATTTTTTCGGTGCACTTTGTTACTTTTAATCACCGAGAGGACTGAAAAGTATATTTTATTGGCTAGACCAATTCGCCGTTCAATTTCGTCCTTTTCATTCCCGTCTTTGGCGAGGTTGACACCAAGATAAATAAAAGAGTTAACGCTTTCCACACTGTAGTTATTTATCGTCATGTTTTGTCTATTTGGCGTCTTTTTCCTTGACTGGATCATATATTTGGTCTTGTTCACATTGACCCTTAGGCCGACTTGCCTAGCCGCTGACTCCAGCTCAGTAAACGCTTCTTTGGCACGAGATAGAGATCGGGCCATGACGTTGATGTCATCGGCGTACGCTACTATTTGGTATAGTGTGTTTTGGGTTATGAATATTGTTTACAAATGTGTTTACATTTGTTTATGCATATCATTACACCCCTATGGTTTTTTGTGCTGAGCCTTTACTTTACACTTGAAGAAAAGGTGAAGCAACGTGTGCCGGTACATGTGGTTTTACTTATTAACAATATTAGATTCTTAAAATTATTTTGTACATGTTATTCTGTAAATTTTGTTTTATGTTACATTGAATTTCCAAGGTTTTAGTAAATTATTGTGAAATTCTTTAATTGTTCCGTTTATATCTACTGTTGAACTTACTCCATTTTGTTCTACAATAGCGTAAGGACCTTGGTAAACTTTTTGATATTTTTTTTCTATTAGTTAGCTTAACTAGTACTTTATCGCCCATTTTACAGTCTAATTTATTTACATTTGAGTTTGCAAGTACTCTTTTATTCTTAACTATCTCTATAATTTCATTTGCTCTCTGAAATGTTCTTTTGTGACCTCAACGCCGCAAGTTCGCGTGCAGCGACGAACCGTCGCCGCCAGCGCGGTTTCGAAGAACGCGTCGCGTCATCATCGCCGCAAGTTCGCGTGCAGCAACGAACCGTCGCCGCCAGCGCGGTTTCGAAGAAGCGTCGCATCGAATCGCCGCACGCTACCGTGCAAGCAACGGATCGTCGCCGCCAGCTCAACTTCGAAGACGCGTCGCATCGCTGAAGAGGCCCGGCGCAGCACAGGTTAGGATAAGTGTTAGAACGTAGATAAGTAGTAGGGTTAGACATCTAGAAGTAAGCATAGCCGGTAGTTTGTACCACTGAGTGAGTGGTGGCCGATATTGTACGATTTGCTCGGTAGCTAATAAAAGTGTGACCGGAAGTGTTTTTTTCTTATTCTCCTTTTTTTTTTTCTTCTTCTTTTGTTGTGGTGGGTCGGAAACGACTTCGCGGGAATATCGGTGAGCCGGATTCTCGTCCGACGGCTCGAGAGGCCCATTGGGGTGGACGAGTGGCGCCCTCGACCCGTCTCCAACGGGCTGACCGGCACCCGAAGGCCTCGACCGATCGAATAAGCCATTTCCCCGAGAGGTAACGGTAACATTTGGCGCCCAACGTGGGGCCACAAAATAGACAAGTTCGCCGTGACCGCCATTTCCGGACCGCAAGCAGGCGTAGTGAGTTGAGTGAGTTGTTTTCGTGGAAACCTTGTTAGGGAAAACTTCCATAATCACGTTGAGGTTGATCGACGCAGTAGTCACATAATTGAATTTTCAAGACGGGTTACACTATACAGTGCGTTTCCTTTTAAATTTTTGTGTTGTCAATAGGATAGTGAACATATTTAGTGTAGGGAATGGCGAAGGCAGCGAAGATTCTCATAGACCGGCTCAGCAAAGATGAGTTGGCGTATGAACTGTGCATTCGCGACCAGCCAGGCGGCAGCGTGGATGAGATGCGCCGGACTCTCCGAACGGCGTTGAGGGCGGAGCAGGCGCTCGATGCATCGATGGTAGAGGCCAGGGGCTACCCATATACGCCAAAGGAAGACCTGGAAGCGGTACGGGGGAAAATCTCCGAGATCCGGGCTCTCGTCGAGAAGTTTGACGGGGAAGTCGAAAGTGGGGAATTCCTTAAAATCAAGACCAAGATCGAGTTCGGTCTACGGCGGTTGGGAAACATCCAACTTGATGAGTTGGAGCACGAGAAGGAGGTTTGCAAACTCCGGGGGGAGCTGATGATGGCGATGGGGGAGGTCTTGGTGAAAGCGGAAGGCGACGAGGAGGAAGAGAAGGCGTGCGTGACAGCTCCGGGAAGGGCTCCGGCCATACTGGAGGAAGTTAGCGACCCGCCTGGACCCATCTTCTCAACACCTCGCACCGAGAAGGGACTCGAAAAAGCACAAGACGTGTCTAAATGGGGAATAAAATTTTCCAGCGACACCCCCGGATCCGTCAATGCCTTCTTGGAACGCGTGGAGGAGTTACGGGTGGCAAAAGGGGTAACCCGGGCGCAGCTGTTCCGACTCGCTACCGAGTTGTTTGAAGGCAAGGCCCTAATTTGGTATCGGTCGGTAAGAGCACGGGTTGGAAGTTGGGAGGAACTTTGCCGGGAGTTGCGGGAAGAATTTCTACCGCCCGACTACAATCTACGACTGTGGGATGAAATTCGGCACCGGACGCAGGGCAGAGACGAAACGATAGGGGTATACGTCGCCGTGATGGACGGACTTTTCCGTCGCCTCACGGAACCTTGCCCAGAGTCCGAGAAATTGGGGATTTTGAGGAGAAACATTACTCCCTTCTATCAGACGCAGTTGGGAATGCAGTCCATCGATTCCGTGGCAGACCTCATACGGCTAGGTCGCAAATTGGAGGCCACCAGGGTGTCTGTAGAGGCCTATGTGCCTCCGCCGACCCGGAGAACGGCCCGATAACTAGAGCCTGACCTCGCCTATGTGGAAGCTTATGCGGTGAATGTAGTCTCAACTCCAAATTTCACCGATCGCACCTCCTGCTGGAACTGTCGGGGCACGGATCATTTCGCCCGTGAATGTCGGGAACCTAGGCGCTGTTACGGCTGCGGCCAGCCAGGTGTGGTCCGATCCCGTTGCCCGACATGTTCTCCTGGAAGATTACAGCGGCCTGGTCCGGAAGCGTCCGGTCGAGCGGCAAGACATTCGGGAAACGGACAAGGTGCTCGCTAAGCGGCGAGTCGGGCACTGGAGTTTCCAACGGTACGGATGCCGCTAATGGTCAAGTGAATTACGTGTTCGAACCCAGTACGGGGGATGTCCGACCGTATTTAACCGTGGAGATTTTGGGGAAGAAAATAAGAGGCCTGGTAGATTCCGGAGCATCCTGTACTATAGTGGGGAAGGAAGGGTGGAAACAGTTGGAGGATATGGGGGTGGATTTATTGCCGGTGGAACGCCGCGTGGTGAGAATGGCCAACAACGAACAGTGCGAGATTGAAGGGCAGGCATGGGTACCTTTTCGACTTCAGGGGAGAAGTAAATGGGTAGAGATCCTGGTGGTACCGTCCCTTCCGCACACCTTGATTCTGGGGGTGGATTTTTTGCGGCAGTTTGGGGTGGTGATCAATCTGCAGGACGAACGCTGGGATTTTGTCCACATAGCGTCAACTACCACACCCGATCATCTACAAGATCGATCGGTTCTAACCCAGCATGAGGAGCTAAAGTTGGGAACCTTGGTAGAGAGGGAGTTCCGGGATATGGGAGAGGGGCTGGGTTGTACGTCTTTGGTGGAGCACGTCATAAGTACGGATTCCGCTCCTATTAAGCAGAGATACTACCCAGTCTCCCCTGCGATCCAGCAGCATATCGATGCCGAGCTGGAAGAGATGCTGAGGTTAGGGGTCGTGGAGCCCTCGTCCAGTCCGTGGTCTTCGCCGATCCTGATGGTCCGGAAGAAGGATGGGACTTACCGGTTCTGCGTGGACTTCAGGAAAGTCAACCGAGTGACAGCTCGGGATGCTTACCCACTCCCATACGTTTCGGCCACCCTGGACAAACTTCGAAATGCGAGGTATCTTTCCACGTTAGATATTAAGTCGGCCTATTGGCAAGTACCAGTAGCTGTGGAATCCCGCCCCTACACAGCGTTCACTATACCGGGTAGGGGATTATTTCAATTTAGGAGGATGCCGTTCGGGTTATCGAACGCTCCAGCCACTTGGCAGCGTTTAATCGATCGGGTTCTGGGACCAGATTTGGAACCCTATGTCTTCACATATCTGGATGACATCATTATCGTCACACAGTGTTATGACAAACATTTGGAGGTCCTTAAGGAGGTTTTTCGGCGCTTGAGGGAAGCGGGCCTAAAACTATCTCGAGACAAATGTCATTTTTGCCGATCTAGGCTCAAGTACCTGGGGTACGTGGTGGATGAGCATGGGCTAAGTGTGGACGACGAGAAAGTCGAATGCATGGTGGGCATTCCCAATCCGACCACTGTGAAGCAGGTGCGACAATTTCTTGGGATGGTATCGTGGTATCGGCGTTTTATCCCGGACCATGCCTCCTTGGTGGCACCACTGACGGATTTGCTTCGAAAGAACAAGCGTTTTGAGTGGACTCCTCAGTGTGAGGCCGCGTTCACGAAATGCAAGCTGAAGTTGTCTTCAGCGCCAATTTTGACCTGTCCGGATTTCAGCCGAACGTTCAATGTCCAGACAGACGCTTCCGATGTGGGGCTCGGGGCGGTCTTGAGCCAGAGTTTCGAAGAAGGTGAAAAGGCAATTTGCTATCTAAGCCGCGCATTGACCAGGGCAGAAAAGAAGTATTCGACAACGGAAAAGGAATGTTTAGCGGTGCTCTGGGCAGTTGAGAAGCTCAGACCATACATAGAAGGGGCCAAATTCAAGGTAATCACCGACCACTATTCCCTAGTCTGGCTGAATAATCTAAAGGATCCAACGGGGCGTTTGGCTCGTTGGGCGGTACGCCTGCAACAATATGACTTTGAGGTCATACACCGGCAGGGGAAAGACCACTTAGTACCAGATGCCTTATCAAGGTCAGTCCCGATCGCAGAACTGGTAGCTACTGGAGAAGCACCCGATACCTGGTACGAGGCTATGAAGGTTAGAGTCACTAACAAGAGTGACCAGTACCCAGACTGGCGCGTTCAGGACGGTAAGCTGTGGAAGCACGTACCAGGGAACTATCCAGATCTCGAAGAAGATGAAGCCTGGAAAAGGGTGGTTCCAAAGAATGAGAGAGGAGGGGTGCTATGTCGCTGCCATGATGACCCTAGGGCAGGGCATATGGGCGTGAAACCGACGTTGGGCCGGGTGGCTCAGCTATACTACTGGCCGAAGATGGCCACCGACATCAAACACTATGTGGGAAGATGTAAAGTTTGTCAGGCCATCAAGGTGGAGAGGAGGGCTCCGATAGGTCCGATGGTAACACGATGTGGAGAAGCTAGGCTGCCATGGGAAATGATCTGCGTGGATTTGGTTGGGCCTTTGCCAAGGTCGACCCGCGGACATACCCACATCTTGACGGTGGTGGATTACGTCAGCAAGTTCTCCTTGGTTTTTCCCTTGAGGTTAGCAACCGCCGCGGCAGTCTGCCGGCTAGTGGAAGAGTAGGTATTCCTCTTGTTCGGAGTGCCGAAATGGGTGGTGTGCGACAATGGGGTCCAATTTCGAGGGAAGAAGTTCCAAGAGCTCGTGGATGGATATGGGGCCACCATAAAGTTTACCGCGCTCTACCATCCCCAGGCTAACCCTGCGGAACGAAGAAACCAAGACATCAAGAGAATGCTGCGCTCTTATGTCTCCGAGAACCATCGCGAGTGGGACCGCAACTTGGCCAAAATAAGTTGTGCCCTGCGCACGTACAAACAAGATGGGACGGGGCTTACCCCGTATTTCATAAATTTTGGTCGAGAAATGGTGACCTTCCGGGAGAATGGTGAGCGCCCCGGTTTAGATGCCGAACCGATAAACCCACACCTCCGGGCCAAGGGCCTTGCTTCGATCCGAGAGGACATTTTGCGACGGATGTCACGGGGGGCGGAGAAAAATAAAGGCCGCTATGACCTCCGGAGACGTCATATTTCCTTTCGCGTTGGGGAGCAAGTTTGGCGAAGGAATTATGCGATCTCGGATGCCGCGAAATATTTCTCCGCGAAACTCGCACCCGAATACGTGGGCCCTTTCCGAATAAGGAAGATTGTCTCGAGCTGGACTTACTTGCTAGAGGATGAGAAGGGGAAGGCAACAGGTGTTTGGCACGCAAAGGATCTGAAGCCGTATGTCAATTAGGAGGCATACAAGGATGGTAGTAAAATCCACGGATACGGTTACCCCTAATTCACTTTACCTTTCTACGAATGCTTGCTGAGCTCTGAGCGCGATCGTCTCCGGTAATTTCTTCTATAATGCCAGTTTTATTTTGCTTTAAGAAGTTTTTATTTCATTGCCGTTACGTTACACTTGGGAATGGCCCTCCGTCGGTTTTTGTATATGTACAGTATCGGAGCTCGTGTACTGATAATGTAACTTTGGTAGATTAAAGTCATTTAGTTTTCTTTCTCTTCTTAACTTCTTTTCGTTTTTTTTTATTATTCGAATTTCGGAAGTAATTTTTTTATTCGGATTTCGAGGAAATCCTCTTCTGGCAAGGGGGGAGCTGTCACGGTTCGACTCACGGTACCACACCACTCACTCACATTAGGAGTTTAGTCTAGTTTAGTGATTTAGTTAGTTTAGCTTAGTTTAAAATGTAACGAGATTTTTGAAACATTTGGTAAGGGGCTCGACGCAACCGCCTTGTGTTATTTACTCTGGCGGTGGCGTCGAGCCGTAGGACAGAAATAGTCGGCGGAATCAGCGCCCCGGGACACGCCTCCAACCCACGCACCGCCCACATAACGTGTCAATCGAGGTGAAAAGCTCACGGGCGGCGACCCAAGAGCACGGGTTCGTGTACCCGCTCCCTCGTCCGAGGCCAACGACCGCCAACAGAGCCGGTTCGCCGTTGGTTGCGGGAATGTGCCGAGCGGTTTCGGGCGGGGATATATAAAGGAGACCACACCGAGAAGCGGTCTCTGGTCTTTTGGTTGAATTAGCGAGGCGTGAGTGCGACGGAGCCCTGAAGAGGAAACGAAAGATTTCAATTCGCGTGAATGGACGAAAAAGTGGAAGAAGTGAACGTCGCGAAGTTCAAACTCTGAGTGACCCGGAGTGGTGTAACTGTGTGAAGAGGAAACGAAAGATTTCAATTCGCGTGAATGGACGAAAAAGTGGAAGAAGTGAACGTCACGAAGTGCGAACTCTGAGTGACCCGGAGTGGTGTAACTGTGTGAAGAGGAAACGAAAGATTTCAATTCGCGTGAATGGACGAAAAAGTGGAAGAAGTGAACGTCGCGAAGTTCGAACTCTGAGTGACCCGGAGTGGTGTAACTGTGTGAAGAGGGTGCGAATAGCCGAAAACTGAATATCCGTTTATCCCCAACGCGAACCCAACGACTCGCCCGGTGTGTCGTCCTCGCCGCAAGCTCCCGGAAAGATTTCAATTCGCGTGAATGGACGAAAAAGTGGAAGAAGTGAACGTCGCGAAGTTCGAACTCTGAGTGACCCGGAGTGGTGTAACTGTGTGAAGAGGGTGCGAATAGCCGAAAACTGAATATCCGTTTATCCCCAACGCGAACCCAACGACTCCGGCCGGTGTGACCTCAACGCCGCAAGTTCGCGTGCAGCGACGAACCGTCGCCGCCAGCGCGGTTTCGAAGAACGCGTCGCGTCATCATCGCCGCAAGTTCGCGTGCAGCAACGAACCGTCGCCGCCAGCGCGGTTTCGAAGAAGCGTCGCATCGAATCGCCGCACGCTACCGTGCAAGCAACGGATCGTCGCCGCCAGCTCAACTTCGAAGACGCGTCGCATCGCTGAAGAGGCCCGGCGCAGCACAGGTTAGGATAAGTGTTAGAACGTAGATAAGTAGTAGGGTTAGACATCTAGAAGTAAGCATAGCCGGTAGTTTGTACCACTGAGTGAGTGGTGGCCGATATTGTACGATTTGCTCGGTAGCTAATAAAAGTGTGACCGGAAGTGTTTTTTTTCTTATTCTCCTTTTTTTTTTCTTCTTCTTTTGTTGTGGTGGGTCGGAAACGACTTCGCGGGAATATCGGTGAGCCGGATTCTCGTCCGACGGCTCGAGAGGCCCATTGGGGTGGACGAGTGGCGCCCACGACCCGTCTCCAACGGGCTGACCGGCACCCGAAGGCCTCGACCGATCGAATAAGCCATTTCCCCGAGAGGTAACGGTAACAATTCTTGCTTTAAATTCATTCGCAAAATTGTCTAAATTATATACAGTGTTCGCGTTGTTAATCTTGTCACTCGGTAAATATGGTAGTTTCCCAAATACTAACTCATATGGTGAATATCCTGTATCGATATTCGGTGAGGTATTATACGCGAATGTATAATTTGGGAGCCAAACATCCCATTCCGATTCTTCTGCGAAAGATAACATGAATTCATTGAGAACACGATGGTTTCTTTCTACCATGCCTAGTGTTTCGTGGTGATAAGGAGTGGAAAATATTTGTTTTATTTCTAATAAGTTACAAATCTCCTTCATCAGTTCATTAGTGAATTCAGTTCCTCTGCCAGATTTTAGAATTTTAAACTGGCCATATTTAAGTACAAAATCTTTTACTAAAGCTGAAGCGACTGTCTTCGCGTCTTTAGATTCAATCGGTGTGGCTACGACAAACTTTGAAAGTTCACATTGCATAGTTAGTATATATCTAAAGTGATTTGATATTCTTAATGGTCCAACCGTATCAATTTGTAAAATTTCGAAAGTAGTTGATGATGTATCTGTTTTTACAGCTTATTCTTTTGTATGCCTAACTTGTTTATTTCTTGCACAGGATATGCAGTTAGTTATAAATTTCTTGACCATGTTACTCATATTTTTCCAACAAAACTTTTGCTTTAATTTCAGGACTGTTTTCATAACGCCTAGATGTCCTGCAAGGGGTGAATTATGATATTCGTTTATTAATTTTTCTTGGACTGACTTACTCAAAATTCTTTCTGGTGGCTTATATATTAGTATTTTTAATGGAGCGCGATTTTTATTATTTTTCTGCAGCGAATTATATAATTTTATTAATTGTTCTTTGTGTACACATTTAAATATTTCGTCATTTTCTGACAATGCTAGCTCGTTTATTTTCCATATATGCATTGTTTCAATCAGATTTTCCACAATGAAATCTAGTTTTCTATTGGGATTATCACTGTTGATTCTATGCCTAACAGTTGTTAGCTTTTTTCCATCACGAACGTATTCTCTGGGAAATTTATCGCTATCACAACATACAATTATTTCTTTTGGCGTACGTACGATTTTTATATTCAAACTTTCTTTTTCATTTATACCTCTTTTGGTTTCTATACCTCTTTTATTATCTATACCCATGGGTTTCTGTTGGAAATATAACATTGACTAGTTGGGCTGACATGCCGGCAGAGCGCACTGCGTGCGATCGATCCGCCATGAAAACCAGCTAGACTTTCTAAGTTTCAACTGACATTGACATCATATATTAATTCCCGATTATCTTCTGTAAAACCAGGCATCCACTATCTAAATAAATATAACAACAGGTTATGGGCCCAGTATAGTGCCACAGACAAACAGTTTCGTAAAAAATAAAGTGATTATAGAGTTTTTGTGCGATAAAATCTCGCGACCGTCAAAACGATTAGCCGGCCTCGTGCAATAGTACAACAGAATCATGGCGGACGGGGAACTTACGAAAGTGGAGAAGTTGACGGGAATTGAAAATTGGAATTTGTGGAAATTTGAAGTACGCGTGCTCATCTCGGCGAGTGGATCGATGGATGTCGTCAACAGATCGTTTCTGAAACCGGAGCGGGAAGACAACATGAACCCAGAAGAAACGATAGCGTACGACAAGGGGCTCGAGACATGGAAAAAACTGGACAGCTCAGCGCAAAAAATAATCGTACAAACAGTGAGTCGACAGTCTAAGCTACATATAATTAATTGCCAAACGGCAAAAGATATGTGGGAAAAACTACATAGCATCTATGAGAATAAAAGCGAGGCATCAAAACATCTCTTACATCAAGAGTGGTATTCGCTGAAAAAAGATAGTGCTGACGATATACCGATGCATATTGCGAAAATAAATGATCTCGCATGCAGGCTAAAAATGATCGGAGAACCAGTCACAGATAGTAGCATAATGACTAAAATCCTAATGACTTTACCAAACTCACACCAGCATTTTGCAACGGCGTTGGAGTCAACGAGTCAAGACGAACGCACGCTGACGAATCTCACCGCTCGACTCACAACGCAGGAGCTTCGGATGAATGCTAGCGAGAATAATAGCGATAACGCTTTCCCCATGAAAGCGAACCAACGGCGAGATACGAAGGACAAAAAACCTGGCGTTTGCTACAAATGTGGAAAAGCGGCACGCTGGAAAAGAGACTGTAAAAGGAAAGATAAGACAGCGAACCAGAGCGAAGCCAACTTTGGACAGCAAAAGAAGGGAAGCGCTATCACCGCTGCGATAATATCAGCACAAGGATTGTATTCGCAGCAGCTCTCGACAGGTTGGTTCCTTGACTCAGGAGCAAGCCAACATATGTGTCCGACGCGTAAGTGGTTCATCAACTACACGGTACTAGCTGTGCCAATACAAGTGCGAGTTGGCAACGGTGAAATAATTTTAGCGCAAGGCAAAGGTGATATTAATATTTCATCGTACGACGGAGTGAAGTGGCAGGAGCACCACTTGTCCCTGGTCATTCATGTACCAGATTTGCGCTATAACCTGATGTCTATGTCTTCTGCTTTAGATAAAGGGCTAAAATTCGAATCGAACAACCGAGGATGTTGGTTGAAAAACGGAGAGGACATAGTTGCAGTGGGAGACCGCCACGAGGATCTCTACAAAATGCGGTTTAGAATCTGCGAAAAGGAGAATCTTCACAATCGACAAGTGCAACGAGCCAATGTCGCGAAAAGGGACTCACTGCAAGTTTGGCACGAACGTCTTGCTCACCAGAACATTCCACACATTCAACGAGTGTTGAAGGAGTGGGACATCGATGTCAAAGTCGAAAACCACTGGAGCTGCGACGGATGTGCTCAGGGAAAGATGAGTCGGAAGCCGTTCCCGTGTAGCCAGACGAAGGCAAAAGAACCTGGAACACTGGTACACGCCGACCTCTGCGGGCCGATGGAAAATCCATCCGTCGGAAATTCGAGGTATTTTCTGTTGATTAAGGACGATTTTTCACACTATAAATTCGTCTTCTTCTTAAATCAAAAATCCGAAGTGAAATCGATTTTCGAAGGCTTATTGAAAAGACTCGATACGCAACTCAACCGAAAAATAAAAATTCTCAGAACGGACAACGGGTTCGAGGTCGTCTATAACGAAATGCGAGCGATCATGCAATGGCACGGCATCAAACAGGAGACGTACGTCGCGTACACGCCGGAACAAAACGGTGCAATCGAACGAGAAAACAGAACCATCGTCGAAGCAGCACGGAGTATGATTTACTCGAGACAATTGGACGTAAATCTGTGGGCGGAAGCTGTAAATACAGCAACATACGTACTCAATCGTACTGGGAGGAGCGGTACGAAAGATGAAACTCCGCACGAGCTCTGGATCGGAGAAAAACCGAAGAAAATGGAGTACAGAATTTTCGGAACGGAAGTGTGGACACACGTTCCAAAACAAAAGCGTCAGAAATGGAGCGCGAAGGCAAGGAAAGGCATTTTTGTCGGCTACGACGAAAATACGAAGGGCTATCGTGTCTGGTTTCCTACGCAAGGAAAGGTCGATATCCATCGAGACGTGCAATTTTTCTAGGAGGGAAAATCAAATTTTAAAAAACAAGAAAAGGAAAAATACGCAACAATCCGCACGACAAATAGAACGAACGGAAACGAACAATTCGACTGCGAGGGAGAATCGATCAACGGCGACCAATTCGATGGAAAATCAGATGACGATCCATCCGGAGAAAGTTCGAGCGGCGACTATGTAACCGGTGAAGATACACCAAGAAACGACGTAGAGAAGGCTCAGGACCAAATAGGCCAACGCAGGGACAACGGCAACATGCCGGACACCTCGGGAGAAAAACGGCAATTGCGTAATCGGGCAGAGCTACGCCCACCGCAAAAGTATGAAGACTATGAATTTGACTACGAGAACATTTTCGTCGCGGAGGAAGCAGAACCGAAAGATTACCATGAAGCAATAAAAGGCGCAAACCGCGCAAACTGGATAAATGCAATGGATGAAGAAATGGCGTCATTGCGCGAAAACGCGATGTGGGACCTGGCTCGTCCTCCAACAGGAGCGAAAGTTCTACCGAATCGTTGGGTTTTCCGCAAACGACCGGCCGTGGGTAATCGAAAGGAGCGTTTCAAAGCGAGGCTCGTGGTCAAGGGTTTCTCGCAGAGACCAGGCATCGATTACGAGGAGACGTTTAGCCCGGTAGTAAAATTCGGGTCGATCCGAACGATTCTTGCGGTAGCAGCCACGTCGAAAATGCAACTTATGCAATTCGACATAAAGACAGCTTACCTCAATGGCGACCTCACCGAGGAGATATATATGGAACAAACAAAGGGATACGAGGACACATCCGAAAATATCTGCAGGCTACGAAAAGCAATCTACGGATTAAAACAATCAGCAAGATGCTGGAACCGAAAATTCGTCGACTGTTTGAAGAAATTCAATTTATTCGCGACGTTGGAAGATCCGTGCGTGTTCGTTTCACACGATGACATTGAAATCTTGATACTCGCAATCTACATAGATGACGGTTTAATCGCTTCGACGAATCCAAGTAAAATTACGAAGTTGTTGCAGCACTTATCGGCGCCGATACGGATAATCGCATCACCTCTGGGCATTTTTTTGGGAATGGAGATTGATCAGTACGACGACGGATCGATATTTGTCAACCATGCGACGTACGCTCAGAGAATCCTGGATCGCTTTCGGATGGACGATGCGAACTCTGTCGCAATTCCGGCTGATCAACATGCCAACCTGAACTTAGAGGACGCAAGACTGGGAGGCGAAGTAGTCAATGTTCCCTATAAGGAAGCGGTAGGGAGCTTGCTGTTTTTGTCGACTGTCACGAGGCCGGACATCGCGTACTCAGTCAGCATAGTAAGCCAGTACGCCGAAGCACCAAGGAAACTGCACTGGAACGCGATCAAACGAATCCTTGAATATTTAAAGGGCACGTTGACCCACGGCATTTGGTTCCCGGGAGAACACGTAAAAATGCGAATAAACGCTTATAGCGACGCGGATTTTGCCGGTGATAGACAAACGAGAAAATCAACAAGTGGGTTTATCGTGAAAGTTGCAAATGCCACAGTCGTGTGGGGTTCGCAAAAACAAAGGTCGGTCGCGTTATCCACTATGGAATCCGAATATATCGCGGCAAGTCAAACGAGTAAAGAGTTGATCTGGTCAAATAGGCTCCTTAAAACACTAGTCAGGAGCGAAGTAGAAGTTCCTATAATGCACATTGATAACCAAAGTGCGATAAATTTCATTAAAAACCCACAGATATCTCGGAACTCGAAACACATCGAAGTGCGATACCATTTTGTCAAGGATCATCACGAGCGCAACAACTTTGAAATCGTATATGTAAATACTAACGAGCAAATAGCCGAATTATTGACAAAACCGCTCAGTAAGCAAAGATTCGAGTATCTTCGACCAAAGATAAATGTAATCAGCAAGAAGGAGGCTAAGGCCATGTCAACCCAAAGTGGGAGTGTTGGAAATATAACATTGACTAGTTGGGCTGACATGCCGGCAGAGCGCACTGCGTGCGATCGATCCGCCATAAAAACCAGCGGACACATCCATGGAGGCTAGACTTGCTAAGTTTCAACTGACATTGACATCATATATTAATTCCCGATTATCTTCTGTAAAACCAGGCATCCACTATCTAAATAAATATAACAACAGTTTCATATTACGCGCTACTTCGAATTTTAATTTATTAACGTTTCTGATATCAGATATTGATGTACAATCCCAAATGTGAAGTTGATCAGGCTTCTTTGAATGATTGCAATCATCTTGGTTATTATTATTTTTACTATTATTTTTAGTGTCAGTTTTATTATTCTTGTTGTTCCTGCCCCTTGTAATAGCTAAAGTTCTTTTTGCAGTATTATCTATCCCAGCTGGAATCATTTTCTTTAAGATTTCTGAATTAAGTTCAATGCGTGACAAAGCATCTGCGTTAGTGTTTATTTCACCTCTCTTATAAATGATTTCAAAATCATAGTCTGCTAAGTCGAGTCTAATCGTAGTTAATTTTGAAGATGGATTTTTGTGGCTAAAGAGTGAAACTAGTGGTCTGTGGTCGGTGACAACCATGAATTTTTTACCGTATAGGTATGGCCTAAAAAAAATTATTGCCCAATGTATCGCCAATAGTTCTTTCTCTATCATGGGCTTATTCAGCTCATGCTTTGTTACTGATTTGCTTGTGTTTGATACAGGTAGGTCAGATCCTATATCACCTTGTGATAAAACCGCTCCTAGTGCGTAGTTTGACGCATCCGTGGTTAGTATAAACGGTTTATCGAAATTTGGGTATCGCAAAATTGGGGGATTCATTAGTTTAGATTTGAGCGTCTCAAATACCACTTGGCACGAATTATTCCAAATGAGAGGTACTTTCTTTTTTAATAATGAATTGAGGTTTTTGGCTTTATCAGCAAAGTTGGGTATGAAACGTCTATACTAATTGCAGAATGCAACAAATCTACGAGTTTCATCCGCATTTTTTGGAACTGGATAATTTTCTATGGTTTTATATTTGGAGGGGTCGGTCTTTATGCCATCTTAAGTTACCAAATGTCCTAGGAATACCACTTAAGTTTTAAGGAATTGACATTTGTAAGGATTTAATTTGAGATTGTATTGTCTTAATTTTTGGAAAACTTTTCGCATACTTTGGTTGTGGTGATTTATGCTACAACCAAAGAAAATAATGTCATCGACATATAAAAATACTTCAGAATCAAGTCCACTCAATGCGATGGTAAGCATTCGCTGGAAGCTATTAGAAGAAATTTTTAGTCCGAATGGTAATCTGGTGAATTGATAATGTCCATGAGTATCAGAAAATGCCGTTAGTGGTCGAGATGACTCGTCTAACTCAATCTGATGAAAAGAGCTTGTTAAGTCAAGTGTTGAGAAATATTTTGCTCTTTCCAATTTATCTAATATGTCTTCAATTTGACTAAAAGGAAATTTATCGTTGACTATTTTAGTATTTAGTCTTCGGAAATCTACTAGCAAACGCCATTTCTTGGATGTCCCATCATCTTTCTTTGGTATTAATAATAATGGAGAATTGTATGGGCTAACTGAAGGTTCTATTATGTTCTCATACAGAAGTTTATGTACTTGATTTTTTATTTCTTCAGTTTGACTATGAGGTAATCTATAATTTTTAGTGTATACTGGTGTTCTCTCTGTTACTTCTATTTTTTGTCTATAAAAGTTATTTACACATAAATGCTCATTCTCACGATGAAAAATATCTTGATATTCTTCTAATAACTCAAAAATTTTAGCATGTGCTAGAGGATCTGTTGAATCTATATTCAAAATTTTGTTAAGAGTGCTGAATCTAGCTTTGCTCTTGAAATTATTTTGCTTGTAGTTTTTTATCTCATAGTGGGTAAGTGGATGGGTATCTAATACAGACTCAATATTCTCCAAGATAACTTCTGAATCTTTTGTGTTCAGAATTTTTATGTGGCAAATTCCTTTGGCTGGTATTATAGTATTACCGACAACAGGGCCGGACCTAGCCTAATTGGCGCCCTGTGCCAAATCCATTTGCTGCGCCCCCATTTATAAACGTATACGTGACTTTTTATCGAGGAACCTTCAGGAGTGCCCTCTTACAGAGCCCTCCAACGATAGTCATGTATGTATCTAGACAAGAATAATAATAATAATAATAATAATAATAATAAAAGTTCAGATCTAAAACGAAATTAAAAGCATATAAGCCGCTAACGAAAATATGCTGAAAATTTCAATTTACGGACCAATTACAATAACTTCCCTACAGTAGGAAGTTGATAAAATAAAACAAAACTAAGAATTCACAAATACAGGTATTAAGTGCCTATCGTAAATTTAAAGAAATTGGACTTTCATAGCCTTCAATTTTGCGAAATCTTCTATTAGATCATCATATTCTAACGATTCTACTAGCTCCTTTTCTATTGCTAAAATGGACAATCCTACCAAACGATCTTGAGTCATTGTTGTCCTTAAGTAATTTTTTATGATCTTCATCTTCGAAAAACTACGTTCTCCCGATGCTACTGTTATTGGTAAACTGTTTAATATTTTGAGAGCAATAAGTATATTTGGAAATACTTGATCCAAATTTGCATCAAATATGTAATTCAAAACTTCCAAACTCGAATTATCCGATTTAATGAGTGGCGAAAGTATTAACAACTCTTGATATAACTCTTCACCATTTAAATCTCTAGAGTCTTTATGGCTAAAAGCAGAATCTAAATTTTTGCACAAAGTTTTCAAGTTATTTAATTTGCACGCTTCATTTATATTATATAAAAAAGAAAATATGTTATTGTGATTTCGCAATTGCTCAAATCTTTCATTAATAGAACTAATTGCCTGGTCGAGTATTTTATAATAGAAATTAATTTTAAAACTTAGTTTAGGATCAAATATTGTTTCAGAACATTCATTTATGTACATTTTTTTTCGGCGACGAGAACGTAAAGAAGAGGGACTTGGAAACTGGGAGGGTATATCTAAATCTAAAGCAATAATCTCGGTTTCATGAATATATTCGCTAAAAATTTCATTTGTGCGCATGTCAACTAGATAGTTACGAGTTTGTTCAAGGATTTCAATACTTGCAGGCAAATTAACTCGTTGGCCTTGTAAATACTTACTAGCAATGTTTATTTTTTGTAGTATATCATACCATACTAATAAACTGCAAATAAATTTGAAATCCAATATCTTATTTCCTAAAGATTCAGCTGTGACCTTAACTTCTGAATTTCCATTTTCAGCGATTTCAATTAGGGCTTCATAAATGTCTCCTAAATTATTTTTAAGAGGCTTCAAAGCATCTATTCTACTCTCCCATCTCGTTTCGGAGAGTGGTTTAAGGGTTAAATTAGGAACATTTTTTTTGTATGTATCCCACCTGTTCGTCGAACTTGACACGAATACATAAAAATTTTGAACTACATCAAAAAATTTAACAGCGTCTAATGAACAACGGGCAGAATCATTTACAACTAAATTTAAAGAATGAGAACAGCATGGAACGAAAAATGCTCTAGGCTCGAGAGACCTTATTCTGTTTTGCATTCCACACTGTTTACCCTTCATGTTGGACCCATTATCGTAGCCTTGACCTCTACAATTGCTTATTAATATATTCAAATTAGCCAGTTCTTGTAAAATTAAGTCCGTGAGTCCTTCACCAGATTTATTTTTACATTCCAAAAATCCTAAGAAATGCTCCCTAATTTCAAATGTATTATTATGTCGATGAACAAATCTGATGATCAAGGTAACTTGCTCAACATGACTTTTGTCAGGAGTTGAGTCGACAATAATTGAAAAATATTTTGCTTCTTGGATCATGGAAACTATTTTAGTTTTAACCACCTTAGATATTATGTCAATTAATTCATTTTGAATGGTTTTGCTGAGATATTTATTCTGCGATTTTTCATCATTAATTCGTCTCAAATGTTCCCCTAACACAATATCGAATTTCCCCACAGCTTCTACAAGTTTCAAAAAATTGCCATTTTGTAAGTCATTCAATTTTTCGGAAGTGCCTCGAAATGCTAAGGACTGGGTACCGAGAAATTTCACAATAATTAACAATCTATGAAGGACGTTATTCCAATGAAAAACTTCGGCCTTCATTGCACTATCCAAGCCATAATCAATAGTTTGTTTATTTTTAAAACCTAATTCTAACGCTTTCCATGACCTAAAATTGTCCATATGAAGTGAACTGTTCTCATGGCTTTTAAGTAATTGACTAATATGACTCCAATCCGATGCTCCACAACTAGACAATGCTTGAGCGGCTTTGTTTTTTGAAAACAAGAAACAGCAAAAACAATAAACGGCATCTTTAGATGTAGAATAAACTAACCAAGGTCGTGAAACTTTATCGCCATTTGCTAAAGTTCTTTTATATAAGGAAGCACTAAATTTCCTATTGTTGTTTTTGGGGAAATTAAAGTCTGCTATTTGCGTTGGGCCCATAAGTACTATTTTCCTAACCAAATCATCAGTTAAATCATCCCAATTATTTGGATCTCTTAAGTCTAAAATACCAGGTAAATTTGGTTCAGTGACTATTTGTTGAACAACAATTGATTCGCCTTCTAGATCACGAACACTAGTCGACGCGCCAGCTAATTCAGACACATTAACTAAAGTATCGAAGGGGTCACTAAAAGTTTCACTTCTTCCCGGTTCACAAAATAATTTTAACTCTTTAGAAGTAACACTTGTTCCCGGTTCAGATAATAATCTTAACAAGATTCCCGATTGTTTTTTATTTTCTTCATCGTGAATTTTCCGCCGTTTTCTATACTCAGCTCCTGATAATTTAGCCTTTTTCATTTTTATATATTTATTTATTAATTGCTTATTTTATTAATTTGCACAACGTTTTTGAAATCCTTCGTCTTACTTTTGTCACAAAACAAAACACGATTGGAGAATTTCCTCTCTCCCTGCTGGCTAATACTTGACATAGAATTGCTTACTATGATCGGGGCTTCCATCTTCGTGGAATTCCACTAAATATAGAAGATTTTAGTTGTCGGTGAAATTTGATGCGCAACAATAAATTTCTAGCCTATCGTTAAAGTTCTTAAATTCTACGTATTAAATCATCCTGAAGCCAAGATTACAACCTTTGCCGAAATAAAATACAAAATGTATTTCAAACATGAATTGTAGTTGCATGAAATTGTGTAGTGGCAACTCTGACTTGGATGTCCAAATCGTAGAGATTCGAAGCGATGTGCACTTTTAAAATCTGCACAACAGTCGCCCATATACTCCATTCATACAATCGAATTCCATGCCGGGCTTCGATATGGACTGAGTGTGCAAGTTCTAAAAGTCGCTCATCTAGCGCCCCTTGTGTATGAATTGGATGTCGACACCGAACGTACATATCAATCGGGGCTTTGGGCTTTGACATGGACTGAGTGTGCATGTTTCAAATTTGCTCATCCAGCGCCCTTTGCATACGAATTTTGATGTCGAAGCCATTCTGAGCGGCACGTAAAGGGCCAAATAGACGAGAGGCGACTGATATGGACATCTGAATTAGAGTTGCCATTTGTATTTGAGTTGTATTTGATACCGATATTATACAATAGATTAGAATTAGTTTTGTAACTTGCCATTTGTTCGTGTAGCAGGCTGGCGCCCTTATTAATTGGCGCCCTGTGCAAGTGCACGTTGTGCTCATATGGCTGGTCCGGGCCTGACCGACAAATATTCCTTCTTCTAATTCTTTACTCAGGACGACCTGGTCAACATCTGAGTTAATGTTGATAGGTACAATTACAATTGCTGGAAGCTTGATATGTCTTATATCGATTTCTCGACATTCCATTGGTATTATAATGTCACCCTGATCTGCCGAAAAATTTACCGTGTAGGTTTCATAGTCTATTTTGCAAGCATACTTTGTTAATAGATCTATCCCAATGATGCCGTCCGTTTTTATGGGGAATACATCGTCTACGATGTAGAATTTGTGTTTTACTCCTAAACTGTCTGATAAGTGTAGTGTAAGATTGATTGAACCCTGAGATGTTATAGTCTCATTAGTGATTCCCGATAATTTGCAGTTATCATTGAGCCGAAATAGTTCATTCTCTTTTAGTTTTATTCTTTTGCATAAGGAGACATCCGCTCCTGTATCTTTAAGGAACGTTAGGGGTTGTGCTGCATTTGCACAATAAACTTTGACGTAATTCATACAATTATCCGAAATTTGGTAAATTTTCGGCCCGGTCGGGGTATTTATTCCGTTCCGAAGCCTTCCCCGTTTGCCTGGTTCTGTACAAAATTCACAAATCTTCCTCTATTGTTAGGGAATCTAGCGTTATGTTGATTTCTATTCCTCGAGTAGATAGAATAAAGGAGTTCAAGCGCTTTTTTCCCACGGTCCCCATTTTTTTCCCACGGGTATCGGATTACCGCCCCGCGGGTATCGGATTACCGCCACACGGGTATCGGATTACCGCCACACGGGTATCGGATTACCACCCCACGAATGACGTCACCTGTTATCGCTGTCGGGGTGTTTCCCACGGATGACGTCACCTGTTAACGCTTCCGGTGGCGCCATTTCTTATCGCTGTCGGGGTGTTTTCCCACGGATGACGCCATTTCTTATCGCTGTTGGGGTGTTTTCCCACGGGCAGGTGTTTTCCCACGGCCAGGTGTTTCCCAACCGCGATGAGTCATGCTGATGAATAGGTGAGATAAGAAGTCAAGGGTCAAGCGTCAAAGGTCAAGGGTCAAGGGTCAAAGGTCAAGGGTCAAAGGTCAAAGTTCAAGGTCAAAAGTCAAAGTTCAAGGTCAAAGGTCAAAGTTCAAGGGTCAAAGGTCAAAATTCAAGGTCAAAGGTCAAGGGTCAAGGGTCAAAGTTCAAGGTCAAGGGTCAAGGGTCAAAGGTCAAAGGAGTTTTCCCAACCGCGGTGAGAGTCATATCCCAGGAAACACCTATGACATCATCTTCAATTTCGCAACAACACGCAATATTCTGATTTCGCAACAAAATGCAATATTCTGAGTCATATCTGAAACACATTACCCCAAATACCTAAACCTTGAATTATCTATATAAACATCCTGCACATAATATTCCCATAAACACAAAAATAATAACCATCCACTTGAAATCCAATAAGATCAAGTTAACTTCCCAGAAACGAAAATGCCAATCACCGGAAATTCCACTGATAAGGTGGAATACAAAAGATCGTATTACTGCACTAGTTGCAAATCGGATCGGCATAACGTAAACAATTGCCCTTATTTGAAAGATAAAGATAAAAGAATGAAATAATAAATAAAGATTAGCGATGGGCTAAATACAAAATTATAGTAGTTATATTAGGTTACCCTTAAGGAATTTATAAAATAAACAATAGAATTATATAAAAAGAAAAGACCCCAACAGGAATCATTCCAGTTGCTATTCTGCGTTGTAAACCAGTATTCATTCAAAGTGAATTTTTATACCTTGTCGAAAAAATATAAAAAATTGCAAAAGATAAAAAGTGATTAAAATTTAAAAAGTTTATTTTAAACATAAAATAACTAAGTTTTTATTTGAAGTGGAAAAGGAAGAATTATATCTTTCAGATATCCAATCCTCTGCTTTCACTTTGCATCTCAATTTAGGAAAGTTTTTATTTTGAGCTCAGTGAAAAAACACGAAGTGAATTGTATTCCTTAAAATGTTTTGTGAATTTTGTAATATCGAAGTCAATAGTGCTTGTTGGAACTATCATGTGCGAACCAATGCTCACAAAAATAAATCTATAGAACCCCTCAACGAACATTTTAAAAGGGTAAAAAGTTGTTTTGGACAGCGAATGGAAACTCTTGTTTTTGAAAACAAAGATGAGGGTCTTTTAAATTCGGCGGAGTTTTTAAAGATGATAGAAGATCCGTTAGTGAATTATCTGATGAGTGCACTAGATGAACGCGTGACACTCAAATTCAACATTGAACTCTTTGCTGAATTCATTAAAATGAATGATGATGATGAAAACGATTGCATAATAAGCATTAAGTCTTTCCATACAAAAATGCAAGCGATAATTAAAAAAAGTGAGTTGAAATTAGCTTTCGATAATATGGCTAATGAAATTCGAATCAAAATGGAGGAATTCCAGGAGAAAGACAGTGGATGGGCTCTCCTTAGAATTACGCACTGTGAATTAAATATAAACGATTTTAAACCATTGAGAGGAACAAGTTATATTCCGCTACCAAGACAATTGGCAAATAAGCATGCTTGCATTAATATTAAGAACCGCGACAGTTATTGTTTTGAATGGTGCATAATTTCCGCAATGTGTCCGACAGATCATAATTCAGAAAGAACTACATCATACCGAATTGATGACATTGCAGACAGCGTTATACATCTTCAAAATGGTATAGTGTTGAATTTTCGGGGACTCAAGTTTCCGCTACAGGTGCAAGATATTGACAAATTTGAGGAATTAAACCAAACAATCAGTGTTAATTTATTTGGATACGATGAAGAGTTAAGAAAGGTTATCGGTCCATATAATATCACAAAGCAAGAAAAATCGCATCACTTCAATCTGCTCCTGCTGCAATCCATCGAAGATTGTCATTATGTTTGGATTAAACATATTTCAAGGTATGTAATAGTGAATAGTGTTTGAGTGTGTGTGTGTGTGTGAATACATGAATTATTTTTCTTCTTTTTCTTTAAAGATTGATTCGCTGTCAACAAACGCTACACAATGGTGCTATCTATGTTTGCAACAAATGTCTGCAATATTTTATTTCGAGCGAGAAACTGCAACTGCATAAAAACAGCTGTAGCAGAGTAGTTACGGAAGTGGTGGAACCGGAGAAAGCAACGCTGCAGTATAATAGCTATGGACGACAACTCGAGGTACCTTTTGTCATCTATGCAGATTTTGAATGCCTTCTTCAAGACGTCGATACATGTGCACCCAATCCGACACTTTCATCAACCTCAACAATCCAAGAACATACCCCTTGTGCTTTCTCTTATTTCATCAAGTGTTCATTCGATTCAAAATTAGACAGATTCAGATTATACAAAGGCCCAGATTCACCCAAAGAATTCGTTAATTCCATTGTAAATGATGTAAAATGGTTTTATATAAATCATATCAAGAACCCAAAGTCAATGGATGCTCTATCGTCGGAAGAAGAAAAGGTTCAAAGGGAATCGATTTTCTGTCACATTTGTAAAAAAGAGCTTGACAATGATAGAGTCCGAGACCATTGTCACTTTACTGGAAAATATAGAGGTCCCGCTCATAACGAATGCAATTTATTGTATCGAGTACCGAAATTCTTTCCAATATTATTTCACAACCTCTCAGGCTATGATTGTCATTTGTTTGTGAAAGAATTGGATAGCATTGATGGGGAAATATCTAATATACCCATTAATAAGGAGTTATATTTTTCAGTCCTCTCGGTGATTAAAAATAACAAAGTGCACCGAAAAAATAAGCTGCGCGTCTATAAAACGATCATCCGTCCTGTATTGATTTACGGATGTGAAACATGGACTTTGACTCAAGCCTCAGAAAAAAGGATTGACGTCTTCGAACGCCGCATTTTGAGACGTATTCTGGGGCCCGTGAAGGACGGACCGGACTGGCGAATCCGGTACAACCATGAGTTGTACGCTCTTTATGACGAGCCACCGGTATCGATTCTGACGAAACTGCTACGACTTCAGTGGGCTGGCCATGTGGAGCGTATGGATGACGGGCGAATTCCCAAACGCTCCATGAAAGGCCGAGCAACAGGAAGCCGCCCACCAGGAAAACCACGCAAACGATGGGAGGATGCAGTTGACAACGACAGCGAATCCTTGCTGGGATTCGCTAATTGGAGGACGCGGTCGCTGGACCGAGACAGTTGGAGGCAGTGTCTTCGGGAGGCCAAGGCTCGATTTGGGCTGGTGCGCCATTGATGATGAAGGAGTTATACGTTTCATTATCTAAACGAATTCAAGTCGATGAGTTTGAAACGATTGAGCTTAGGTTCTTAGACTCAGCCAGATTCATGCAGAGTAGTTTGGATGCTCTAGTGAAAAACCTTTTTCCAGCAGATCTGAAAACCGTAAGATCAGTATATGAAGATGGGGAGAAATTTCAACTGCTTACAAGAAAGGGTGTATTTCCCTACGATTATATTAACTCGTGGGATCGATTGAATGAAGTTTGTTTACCACCTCGAGAAAGCTTTTACAACAAAATGACAAATAGCGAGTGCAATGAGATTGATTATAAACACGCTGAAAATGTATGGAAAGTTTTCAATTGCACAACGATTTGGGACTATTTGGAATTATATCTGAAGACAGATGTGCTGCTTCTGACAGACGTTTTCGAAAATTTCAGGAAAGTTTGTAAAAATATCTATGGACTTGACCCTTGCCAATACTATACAACTCCTGGTTTATCGTGGGATGCCATGCTCAAAATAACATCGGTTAAACTTGATCTTCTAACAGATATAAACATGCATCACTTCATACAACGAGGAATCAGAGGTGGTATTACTCAATCCTCACATCGTCACTCAAAAGCTAACAACAAATACTTGCAAGATTATAAAGAAGAGGATCCTTCCAAATATCTGATGTATGTAGACGCAAACAATCTATATGGTTGGGCAATGTCACAGCCACTTTCCCATTCTGAATTCCAGTGGGTTGAAAATATAGATGAGGTTGATATTCTTAATATTGCAATAGACGCGGACATTGGCTACATATTGGAAGTTGATTTGGAGTATCCAACAACAAAGCATGATGAGCATAACGATTTACCTTTCTGTGCAGAAAATAAAAAAGCTCCTGGTTCGAAAACTGCGAAATTGATCACTGACTTAACTAACAAGCAAAATTATGTGATTCACTATCGAAATCTGCAGCAATGCATTGCGAATGGGTTGAAATTGACCCGTGTCCATAGAGTTTTACAGTTTAAACAATCGAATTGGATGAAGCAGTACATAGACTTGAACACCCAATATCGCAAAGCCAGTAAAAATTTGTTTGAGAAAAACTTTTTCAAGCTTTTAAACAACGCAGTATATGGCAAAACGATGGAAAACGTGAATAAAAGGAAAGATGTGAAGATTGTGACGGATTGGGAAAGCCGAGGCAGACACTCAGGCGCACGAAATCTTATATCGAAGCCAAATTTTCATAGTGCAGCCGTTTTTACCCCCAATATGGCAGCTATTCAAATGGATAGAGTATTCACATGCTACAACAAACCGACTTACCTTGGTTTCACTGTGCTTGATCTATCAAAATTGAAAATGTATGATTTTCATTATCGTTTCATGAAGCCCAAATATAATGAGAAAGTTATTCTCAACTATATGGATACGGATTCATTTATTTATACTATTCAAACCAATGACTTTTCCAGTGATATTCTACCGGATATCGACAATAACTTTGATACTTCTGAGTACCCCCAAGATAACATATATAATATTCCGCTGAAAAATGGAAAAGTGTTGGGTATTATGAAAGACGAAAATAATGGAAAATTCATGAAGGAGTTTGTAGGATTAAGAGCTAAAATGTATTCTTTAAGTATAGAAAATGGTGATACAATTAAAAAAGCAAAAGGTGTAAAGAAGCTTATTATGGATGGATTAAATTTAGATGATTATAGAGATTGCTTGTTTAGAAAAAAGATATTTAGAGGTAGTATGTACGTTTTTAGATCTAAGCTTCACAATTTATATACTGAATGTATAAATAAGGTTTCTTTAAGTTATTTAGATGATAAGCGATATATAAGGGAAGATGGGGTTAGCACATATGCTTGGGGACATTATAATATTGTAATGGATGTAGACTAGGAAGATTGAAATAAATAAAATTGAATGAAGCAGAGAATGGAGCTTTTGAAAATATTTGTTGTTGTATTGAGTATCGGAATACCTTTTCTTCAAGGTAATCCCCTACCAGTGGTGACTCTTAGTGAAAATGAAAGTACTAACAATTTAGCTTTCAATCTCGCATTACCTGATAACAATACGGTTCAAGTAGCATTATCTTTCCGACTTATGACTGTAAGTACAGGCTCAACAAGAACAGAAACAGCAATTCAACCTCAATTATAGGTCAGATGTAGAATTTTTAGATTTCTATTCAAACCAATGACTTTTACAGTGATATTATACCGGATATAGACAATTACTTTGATACTTCTGAATACCCCCAAGAAAACATATATAATATTCCGCTGAAAAATGGAAAAGTGTTGGGTATGATGAAAGACGAAAATAATGGAAAAATCATGAAGGAGTTTGTAGGATTAAGAGCTAAAATGTATTTTTTAAGTATAGAAAATGGTGATACACTTAAAAAAGCAAAAGATTTAAAGAAGCTTATTATGGATGGATGGATTAAATTTAAATGATTATAGAGATTGCTTGTTTAGAAAAAAGATATTTAAAGGTAGTATGTACGTTTTTAGATCTAAGCTTCACAATTTATATACTGAATGTATAAATAAGGTTTCCTTAAGTTATTTAGATGATAAGCGATATATAAGGGAAGATGGGGTTAGCACATATGCTTGGGGACATTATAATATTGTAATGGATGTAGACTAGGAAGATTGAAATAAATAAAATTGAATGAATTTAAAAAAATATTTTTTTTCAAAGAAAAACAAGAACAAAGGAAATGATAAAAAAATTAAAACAGTATAAATAGACTGAAGATATCAGTATTATCCAAAAATACTAGTTTGTATATGTATCTCGTTAAAAACCTAAAATGACGACTTTAAGCAATACTAGGGAAACCTCAATAAACAACTCTCTAATCATTTAATTTGCTTACCATGCCCTTCACGAAAATCATTGCTACATATCTTGAAACCCACCTAAAATCCATCACTCAAAACATATTTGCAAATCAAATACAAACATTTCCTTCAAAACACTGATATTAGAAACGGCGTATAAGAAAAATACTGAACAGCCAATTCGGGCCCAACTCACAAATCCGCAACTTCCTCATAAGCAAACGTATTTTTTTCTCATAACTCACCATCAAGCACCGTTTTTTTTTCATATCACACACTCAGATTCACCCAAATTCAATGGCCCTCAAATCCTCACATTAATAATCTTAAAACGAATCATATTGGTTCACACACACACACACACACACACAATATTATAACATCGCTTACCTCTACTAATTTTCATCTTTTCCACAACTAAAATCAGAGTCCACATTTCCAGACATCACATCACACTCGGAGTCTCCTCTTATTATAAACCCATCCAGCAGCTTAAATGTTGTCCATGAAACACCGCTCGCAAATTTTTATCACTCTACTACTATACTGACCATAAACAATCCAACCTAAAATGACCTTCAAATTTTCTACATATTTACAAAATAAATTCATTAAATGTATAGATAAAACTATATCTCTTATCACATCATACAAATAATATTTCATTAAATACTAGAGAACCTCATTCAACAACTCGCTAATAGTTTAATTAGAATCTCTAGGAGCCTTAACTATTGATTCTGTATTGTTGGATAGTAAGTTTAATGTAAAGCATAGAATCGTATTTTGGTATAGCATAGAATTGTATTTTGGTAGTAAACAGAAGGACTTTAACCCCATTTTTAGCAAAGCAGTTCATTAACAGATAAATAGTTCAAGCTAGACACGTGGCGGATTCCCCCTAAACGATGACGTCATCGTTTCATCGAAACGCGCACCGCTTAAGCTTCGAAGCAGTTCGAAGCAGTTCGAAGCAGATCGAAGCTACCAGTTCGAAGCAGTTCGAAGCAGTTCAAAGCAGTTCGAGCTTCACACGTGCACGCGTACTCTCGTGTCGCGCCACGGGGTACGCTGCAGGCAGTTCGAAGCAGTTCGAAGCTACCAGTTCGAAGCAGTTCGAAGCAGTTCGAAGCAGTTCGAAGCAGTTCAAAGCAGTTCAAGCTACACATAGCGTACTCCGTGGCGCGCCACGGGAGTACGCGTGCACGTGTGTAGCTCGAACTGCTTTGAACTGCTTCGAACTGCGTCGAACTGCTTCGAACTGCTTCGAAATGCTTCGAAGCTTAAGCGGTGCGCGTTTCGATGAACGATGACGTCATCGTTTAGGGGGGAATCCGCCACGTGTCTAGCTTGAACTATTTATCTGTTAATGAATTGCTTTGCTAAAAATGGGGTTAAAGTCCTTCTGTTTACTACCAAAATACAATTCTATGCTTTACATTAAACTTACTATCCAACAATACAGAATCAATAGTTAAGGCTCCTAGAGATTCTAATTAAACTATTAGCAAGTTGTTGAATGAGGTTCTCTAGTATTTAATGAAATATTATTTGTATGATGTGATAAGAGATATAGTTTTATCTATACATTTAATGAATTTATTTTGTAAATAGGTAGAGAATTTGAAGGTCATTATAGGTTGGATTGTTCATGGTCAGTATAGTAGTAGAGTGATAAAAATTTGCGAGCGGTGTTTCATGGGCAACAATTAAGCCGCTGGATGGGTTTATAATAAGAGGAGACTCCGAGTGTGATGTGATGTCTGGAAATGTGGACTCTGATTTTAGTTGTGGAAAAGATAAAAAATTAGTAGAGGTAAGCGATGTTATAATATTGTGTGTGTGTGTATGTGTGTGTGTATGTGTGTGTGTGTGTGAACCAATATGGTTAGTTCTAAGATTATTAATGTGAGGATTTGAAGGCCATTGAATTTGGGTGAATCTGAGTGTGTGATATGAAAAAAAACGGTGCTTGATGGTGAGTCATAAGTAAAAAATACGTTTGCTTATGAGGAAGTTGCGGATTTGTGAGTTGGGCCCGAATTGGCTGTTCAGTATTTTCCTTATACGCGGTTTCTAATATCAGTGTTTTGAAGGAAATGTTTGTATTTGATTTGCAAATATTGTAGGGTATTCCTAGTCCCGAATCCAAAAATATCCCATACACAACAATTTCCCTCATAAGCTTTTATTACATAACCTAACAAACCAACCAAATCGATCCCAATACATACACCAAATGAGTCTTTGATAATTTCCCCTTTACTCAAACTACCCATGGTAAACGGTTCATTCAGAGCATTGATCCAAATAATCAAATTGGGTCAAAGCAACGTAAACAATACTGGATGCGACGAATTCCGTGGGAACGGAATTGAACCATGATCGATTGGTTTAGATAACTTAACATAGAACTAGAGTAGGGATTTTTATTCAATAAGCAATTTTTATTGTATTAGCATAAGCAAAATTCGTAAATAAAAGAACGAGTTGGGTTTATGCTCGGCCTCAGTTTTATTCTACAACGTAGAACTATAAGTTGTTTTTAATTAAGCGACATTGCCTACCAGCGGCAAAGTTCACAGTTTTGAGTAAAGGAGCAGAAACTGCCTTTCACTAATTGGCAGATAACGAATTGCCTCTCATCTTGGCAAATTCAATACTTTAGAAATACCGGCTGCCTGTCTACTCGGACTGCGCCAAATATGCGGCATTCTAACAGATGCCTGTAGGTGTTACAGAAATCAGTCCCGACCTTCTATTGTACTAATTCCCGTCTTTAAATAAAGGAACACCATCACTCTGGAAGAGTACATCCGAAGACGAGATCACGAAGGCAATTTATCCAATGACCAAACAATACATCATCAACACACATTACAAGATGTTTTGAGTGATGGATTTTAGGTGGGTTTCAAGATATGTAGCAATGATTTTCGTGAAGGGCATGGTAAGCAAATTAAATGATTAGAGAGTTGTTTATTGGTGTTTCCCTAGTATTGCTTAAAGTCGTCATTTTAGGTTTTTAACGAGATACATATACAAACTAGTATTTTTGGATAAAACTGATATCTTCAGTCTATTTATACTGTTTTAATTTTTTTATCATTTCCCTTGTTCTTGTTTTTCTTTGAAAAAAAAATTTTTTTAAATTCATTCAATTTTATTTATTTCAATCTTCCTAGTCTACATCCATTACAATATTATAATGTCCCCAAGCATATGTGCTAACCCCATCTTCCCTTATATATCGCTTATCATCTAAATAACTTAAAGAAACCTTATCTATACATTCAGTATATAAATTGTGAAGCTTAGATCTAAAAACGTACATACTACCTTTAAATATCTTTTTTCTAAACAAGCAATCTGTATAATCATCCAAATTTAATACATCCATCCATAATAAGCTTCTTTAAACCTTTTGCTTTTTTTAATTGTATCACCATTTTCTATACTTAAAAAATACATTTTAGCTCTTAATCCTACAAACTCCTTCATGATTTTTCCATTATTTTCGTCTTTCATCATACCCAACACTTTTCCATTTTTCAGCGGAATATTATATATGTTTTCTTGGCGGTATTCAGAAGTATCAAAGTAATTGTCTATATCCGGTATAATATCACTGTTAAAGTCATTGGTTTGAATAGAAATCTAAAAATTCTACATCTGACCTATAATTGAGGTTGAATTGCTGTTTCTGTTCTTGTTGAGCCTGTACTTACAGTCATAAGTCGGAAAGATAATGCTACTTGAACCGTATTGTTATCAGGTAATGCGAGATTGAAAGCTAAATTGTTAGTACTTTCATTTTCACTAAGAGTCACCACTGGTAGGGGATTACCTTGAAGAAAAGGTATTCCGATACTCAATACAACAACAAATATTTTCAAAAGCTCCATTCTCTGCTTCATTCAATTTTATTTATTTCAATCTTCCTAGTCTACATCCATTACAATATTATAATGTCCCCAAGCATATGTGCTAACCCCATCTTCCCTTATATATCGCTTATCATCTAAATAACTTAAAGAAACCTTATTTATACATTCAGTATATAAATTGTGAAGCTTAGATCTAAAAACGTACATACTACCTCTAAATATCTTTTTTCTAAACAAGCAATCTCTATAATCATCTAAATTTAATCCATCCATAATAAGCTTCTTTACACCTTTTGCTTTTTTAATTGTATCACCATTTTCTATACTTAAAGAATACATTTTAGCTCTTAATCCTACAAACTCCTTCATGAATTTTCCATTATTTTCGTCTTTCATAATACCCAACACTTTTCCATTTTTCAGCGGAATATTATATATGTTATCTTGGGGGTACTCAGAAGTATCAAAGTTATTGTCGATATCCGGTAGAATATCACTGGAAAAGTCATTGGTTTGAATAGTATAAATAAATGAATCCGTATCCATATAGTTGAGAATAACTTTCTCATTATATTTGGGCTTCATGAAACGATAATGAAAATCATACATTTTCAATTTTGATAGATCAAGCACAGTGAAACCAAGGTAAGTCGGTTTGTTGTAGCATGTGAATACTCTATCCATTTGAATAGCTGCCATATTGGGGGTAAAAACGGCTGCACTATGAAAATTTGGCTTCGATATAAGATTTCGTGCGCCTGAGTGTCTGCCTCGGCTTTCCCAATCCGTCACAATCTTCACATCTTTCCTTTTATTCACGTTTTCCATCGTTTTGCCATATACTGCGTTGTTTAAAAGCTTGAAAAAGTTTTTCTCAAACAAATTTTTACTGGCTTTGCGATATTGGGTGTTCAAGTCTATGTACTGCTTCATCCAATTCGATTGTTTAAACTGTAAAACTCTATGGACACGGGTCAATTTCAACCCATTCGCAATGCATTGCTGCAGATTTCGATAGTGAATCACATAATTTTGCTTGTTAGTTAAGTCAGTGATCAATTTCGCAGTTTTCGAACCAGGAGCTTTTTTATTTTCTGCACAGAAAGGTAAATCGTTATGCTCATCATGCTTTGTTGTTGGATACTCCAAATCAACTTCCAATATGTAGCCAATGTCCGCGTCTATTGCAATATTAAGAATATCAACCTCATCTATATTTTCAACCCACTGGAATTCAGAATGGGAAAGTGGCTGTGACATTGCCCAACCATATAGATTGTTTGCGTCTACATTCATCAGATATTTGGAAGGATCCTCTTCTTTATAATCTTGCAAGTATTTGTTGTTAGCTTTTGAGTGACGATGTGAGGATTGAGTAATACCACCTCTGATTCCTCGTTGTATGAAGTGATGCATGTTTATATCTGTTAGAAGATCAAGTTTAACCGATGTTATTTTGAGCATGGCATCCCACGATAAACCAGGAGTTGTATAGTATTGGCAAGGGTCAAGTCCATAGATATTTTTACAAACTTTCCTGAAATTTTCGAAAACGTCTGTCAGAAGCAGCACATCTGTCTTCAGATATAATTCCAAATAGTCCCAAATCGTTGTGCAATTGAAAACTTTCCATACATTTTCAGCGTGTTTATAATCAATCTCATTGCACTCGCTATTTGTCATTTTGTTGTAAAAGCTTTCTCGAGGTGGTAAACAAACTTCATTCAATCGATCCCACGAGTTAATATAATCGTAGGGAAATACACCCTTTCTTGTAAGCAGTTGAAATTTCTCCCCATCTTCATATACTGATCTTACGGTTTTCAGATCTGCTGGAAAAAGGTTTTTCACTAGAGCATCCAAACTACTCTGCATGAATCTGGCTGAGTCTAAGAACCTAAGCTCAATCGTTTCAAACTCATCGACTTGAATTCGTTTAGATAATGAAACGTATAACTCCTTATTAATGGGTATATTAGATATTTCCCCATCAATGCTATCCAATTCTTTCACAAACAAATGACAATCATAGCCTGAGAGGTTGTGAAATAATATTGGAAAGAATTTCGGTACTCGATACAATAAATTGCATTCGTTATGAGCGGGACCTCTATATTTTCCAGTAAAGTGACAATGGTCTCGGACTCTATCATTGTCAAGCTCTTTTTTACAAATGTGACAGAAAATCGATTCCCTTTGAACCTTTTCTTCTTCCGACGATAGAGCATCCATTGACTTTGGGTTCTTGATATGATTTATATAAAACCATTTTACATCATTTACAATGGAATTAACGAATTCTTTGGGTGAATCTGGGCCTTTGTATAATCTGAATCTGTCTAATTTTGAATCGAATGAACACTTGATGAAATAAGAGAAAGCACAAGGGGTATGTTCTTGGATTGTTGAGGTTGATGAAAGTGTCGGATTGGGTGCACATGTATCGACGTCTTGAAGAAGGCATTCAAAATCTGCATAGATGACAAAAGGTACCTCGAGTTGTCGTCCATAGCTATTATACTGCAGCGTTGCTTTCTCCGGTTCCACCACTTCCGTAACTACTCTGCTACAGCTGTTTTTATGCAGTTGCAGTTTCTCGCTCGAAATAAAATATTGCAGACATTTGTTGCAAACATAGATAGCACCATTGTGTAGCGTTTGTTGACAGCGAATCAATCTTTAAAGAAAAAGAAGAAAAATAATTCATGTATTCACACACACACACACACTCAAACACTATTCACTATTACATACCTTGAAATATGTTTAATCCAAACATAATGACAATCTTCGTTGGATTGCAGCAGGAGCAGATTGAAGTGATGCGATTTTTCTTGCTTTGTGATATTATATGGACCGATAACCTTTCTTAACTCTTCATCGTATCCAAATAAATTAACACTGATTGTTTGGTTTAATTCCTCAAATTTGTCAATATCTTGCACCTGTAGCGGAAACTTGAGTCCCCGAAAATTCAACACTATACCATTTTGAAGATGTATAACGCTGTCTGCAATGTCATCAATTCGGTATGATGTAGTTCTTTCTGAATTATGATCTGTCGGACACATTGCGGAAATTATGCACCATTTAAAACAATAACTGTCGCGGTTCTTAATATTAATGCAAGCATGCTTATTTGCCAATTGTCTTGGTAGCGGAATATAACTTGTTCCTCTCAATGGTTTAAAATCGTTTATATTTAATTCACAGTGCGTAATTCTAAGGAGAGCCCATCCACTGTCTTTCTCCTGGAATTCCTCCATTTTGATTCGAATTTCATTAGCCATATTATCGAAAGCTAATTTCAACTCACTTTTTTTAATTATCGCTTGCATTTTTGTATGGAAAGACTTAATGCTTATTATGCAATCGTTTTCATCATCATCATTCATTTTAATGAATTCAGCAAAGAGTTCAATGTTGAATTTGAGTGTCACGCGTTCATCTAGTGCACTCATCAGATAATTCACTAACGAATCTTCTATCATCTTTAAAAACTCCGCCGAATTTAAAAGACCCTCATCTTTGTTTTCAAAAACAAGAGTTTCCATTCGCTGTCCAAAACAACTTTTTACCCTTTTAAAATGTTCGTTGAGGGGCTCTATAGATTTATTTTTGTGAGCATTGGTTCGCACATGATAGTTCCAACAAGCACTATTGACTTCGATATTACAAAATTCACAAAACATTTTAAGGAATACAATTCACTTCGTGTTTTTTCACTGAGCTCAAAATAAAAACTTTCCTAAATTGAGATACAAAGTGAAAGCAGAGAATTGGATATCTGAAAGATATAATTCTTCCTTTTCCACTTTAAATAAAAACTTAGTTATATTATGTTTAAAATAAACTTTTTAAATTTTAATCACTTTTTATCTTTTGCATTTTTTTATATTTTTTCGACAAGGTATAAAAATTCACTTTGAATGAATACTGGTTTACAACGCAGAATAGCAACTGGAATGATACCTGTTGGGGTCTTTTCTTTTTATATAATTCTATTGTTTATTTTATAAATTCCTTAAGGGTAACCTAATATTATAACTACTATAATTTTGTATTTAGCCCATCGCTAATCTTTATTTATTATTTCATTCTTTTATCTTTATCTTTCAAATAAGGGAATTGTTTACGTTATGCCGATCCGATTTGCAACTAGTGCAGTAATACGATCTGTAACCTAATATAACTACTATAATTTTGTATTTAGCCCATCGCTAATCTTTATTTATTATTTCATTCTTTTATCTTTATCTTTCAAATAAGGGCAATTGTTTACGTTATGCCGATCCGATTTGCAACTAGTGCAGTAATACGATCTTTTGTATTCCACCTTATCAGTGGAATTTCCGGTGATTGGCATTTTCGTTTCTGGGAAGTTAACTTGATCTTATTGGATTTCAAGTGGATGGTTATTATTTTTGTGTTTATGGGAATATTATGTGCAGGATGTTTATATAGATAATTCAAGGTTTAGGTATTTGGGGTAATGTGTTTCAGATATGACTCAGAATATTGCATTTTGTTGCGAAATCAGAATATTGCGTGTTGTTGCGAAATTGAAGATGATGTCATAGGTGTTTCCTGGGATATGACTCTCACCGCGGTTGGGAAAACTCCTTTGACCTTTGACCCTTGACCCTTGACCTTGAACTTTGACCCTTGACCCTTGACCTTTGACCTTGAATTTTGACCTTTGACCCTTGAACTTTGGCCTTTGACCCTTGAACTTTGACTTTTGACCTTGAACTTTGACCTTTGACCCTTGACCTTTGACCCTTGACCCTTGACCTTTGACGCTTGACCCTTGACTTCTTACCTCACCTATTCATCAGCATGACTCATCGCGGTTGGGAAACACCTGGCCGTGGGAAAACACCTGCCCGTGGGAAAACACCCCAACAGCGATAAGAAATGGCGTCATCCGTGGGAAAACACCCCGACAGCGATAATAAATGGCGCCACCGGAAGCGTTAACAGGTGACGTCATCCGTGGGAAACACCCCGACAGCAATAACAGGTGACGTCATCCGTGGGGCGGTAATCCGATACCCGTGGGGCGGTATTCCGATACCCGTGTGGCGGTAATCCGATACCCGTGTGGCGGTAATCCGATACTCGTGGGGCGGTAATCCGATACCCGTGGGGCGGTAATCCGATACCCGTGGGGCGGTAATCCGATACCCGTGGGGTGGTAATCCGATACCCGCGGGGTGGTAATCCGATACCCGTGGGAAAAAAAAGGGGACCGTGGGAAAAAAGCGCTTGAACTCCCTTATTCTATCTACTTCCTCGCATTATTATTATATCGATTGTTACCATAGTTATTCCGGTTATGTTGTTGTGGGATATTAGTTCTGTTATTATACCCGTTGATTGTATTATACTGGTTAAAATTCCTGTTATTATTATTTTGATTGTTATACCTTGCATTATATTGATTATTACTTCGTGTTTGAAATCGATTTTGGTTGTTTCTGTTATTATTGAAACTGTTGTTTCCGTCATTACTATTATACCTGTTTCTATTTATATTTAGGACATTACTCGTTTGGAAAACGTCACCCTTCTCTAATTCTAAACTCAAATCTATTGCTGCTGCCAAATTTTTTGGTCTAGCTGCGAATACTGTGGTCGTTCAGACCATTTTTGAAAATAGTTAAAGCAAATGTGTCGTTTAGTTTGACTATAGTGTCTTTCTCAGCTTGCGTTGCCGGTGCACCTAAATCGGATATTTGTAGCTGATTTAAATCGTTTATAATATTAATCACTCTGTCCTTAAATGAGCTAATATTTGAATCCTTCTGTGATAAATTACCTAGTATCGTGTGTAATTGAGGTACTGTATTTGTATTTCTGGAAGTTTTAGACAATTTTGCTTTCAAATCGACATACGTAGATGGTATCCCAATATTACAAATTATTGTTCTTACATTTGTTGCTAACTTTATGTGGTATACAAAATCTATTAATTGTGTTTGGCCGCATTAGTCAATGAATTGTTTATTATTTCTATAATTTTTAGAAAAGATTCTAACTCTTTATAATTCCCATTAAAAGTTGGAATTGTTTTGATGGCTACCTATAAATTAAATTTTGCCATTTTCGGTTCTGATCTTGATCCTTTTGTTGCCAATTGACTATGTATTATTTTTTCGACTTCAGTTGAGAATCTAATAAATTTAGCAATGTCGAAATCGCATGAAGCGTCTTTTTCCAAGTGCTTATTGATTTCTGCGCGTATTTCTTTTACGCGTCCAAGTTTTAATAATAAGTTGTTCTTAGTGTATGGCTTATCTTTTCCTTTTTTTTTAAATTTTGATAAATGTTCTCAACTTCATCCAATAAATTTTGTATCCTCATATACAAAAATAATTTTTACACTATTTATAGTTCTATATTTTAGACATTTATTGTTCTGTTTATGTGTTTTCTTACATAAGTCTTATTATGTCTCTGATATATATAAAATATAGCAATAATAATACAGAAAAATGTGGAAGTTGCTATTGTTTGAGAATATTCTTCAACAAAAGTCTGTTGTATGTTAGATGAACAATTTCCCATTTTGATTTTGTTTTATAATATTTATTCCGCTAACTTTTTTAATTTCTTATACAATTTTTTCTGACTTTTTCCATCAGAAATTGAAATTAGACGGTGTAGCTCCTTCCGTTCACGTCTGAGCTTCACTTTTTGTCCACCTCTGCGTTTGCGTTTTTCTACGGGCTGTGTTACTACTGGTTCTCGCTTCTTGCTTGAGTATCTGGCTCTGTATTCTTCGATGTTTAAGCGCTTCGGGCCGATATATCGCTGCTCTTCCTTCGGGGTCGGTGTGTATTTGCGCGTTGCTGGATCTGGTGCTGCTGGACTGTATTCTTCCTTTACGAAATTTCCAGCATTATTTAACAGCTTCTTGAACAGTCTGTCTAACTCCGCTTTTGATTTTTCGTCCATGACTGTGTCCGTATGGGCAGGATCGCCATGTTGTGATTTACGTTACGTTGATTTGGTCCAAATTGAAGATATAGAAGAAACAAGAGTTATTACAACGCCCTAACCAGAATTGGATAAGTAACCAAAACCACCTAAGCCGAGCAAGTTAGCACTTGGTCGAAATAATGGCATCGGATGGATATACCAACCTGTGCCGCAATTTCTATATGACATTAAAACTCTTTTAATTGTTTAGGACGAGGTGCCAGTATGCCTAGCACTCCAGTCTTTAATAATCAAGAATTGACTGTACAATATTCTTACATGCTACGGCTTAAATACTATTTCTTATTGCCTAAAATTCGGTCACATGTTGACTTTCTTTTCCCTAAAAATGGGTCAAATCAAATGACCCAAACATGACTCAATGCATCGATCCATACACGTTCCCGACACTTAGCAACGTTGCATAAACAAATGCATTGTTTATGTATGAGTAATTACCATGGCGCCAAAGGCAAGCCATCTAGTGTGTGGTCATCAAAAATGGCACGGGCCAAAAGTGCACATGTGCAAATGCTAGTAGTGTCACATGAATGGGAACGTATAGTGTGTTTTGGGTTATGAATATTGTTTACAAATGTGTTTACATTTGTTTATGCATATCATTACACTCCCTTCACTTTCCAACTCACTTTCCTTAGTTTTATAATTACTTTTAACTATTTTTTACTTTTGCCTGTACGTATTAAACTGTACAATATTTATGCCTTGCTTTGGCTTTGAATAAATAAATTAAAGTCTTGAATTAAAAACAGGAAGTACAAAAAAAATTATTTAACTAATTTATACATTTATAATTGGAAAAGTAGCTTAAATAAAATAGACCAACATACATAATTACGTTTAAAATTTACATCCCCTTAAAATCAATTAATTTGCCATACTTATTTCTAATTGAAAGCTTTTCGGAGGAGGTATTACATATGTAGCCATTGTGCGGCTCGTCTTGGTGACTTCGGAAATCTGAATATATATTCAAAAAGTTGATAATCCCACTTCATGATATCATTGTGCCAACACTGAACTGGCCATGATCATATGTCTCGAATTTGACAACTAAGTTTACTATGGCTGGAAATGCAGCAACACATTGTCTTCTTATTATACGGCAATCTTTCATTTTTTCCGCAATGAATCACTGAAACACGATATATTCTTCTGTCGTTTCGCGATTACACACCAGTTTTTCACTAAATAGCTCCTTCTCGGCGATTTTTTATAACTTTTACGCGTCACGCTCGATCCCGCCAAAGAAATTCCGCAAAAACAATTCCCGAAACAAGAAACACATGGGACTAAGTGTAATGATACGCGTTGTCTTCTAGGCTGGTACTCTTCTAAGGTGATGGTCTTCACTCTTCTAGGATATGAGCTTGTCAACAGAGAAAAGTGTAAAAAAAATTGTTATCACCTACAGGCATCTCTAGGGTTGCCACATATTTGGCGCAGTCCAAGTAGACAGGCAGCCGATATTTCTAAAATGAATTGCCAATGTATGAGGCAATTTGCTGTCTGCCAAATTGTAAAGGCAGACGAGTTGCCGAATAGAAGGCAACGTTTATTAATGACAACCAACTTGTTGTATTACGAGATCACTATTGTCCCGAGCCTCAGCTCAGTCAGTTCTTTTATTTTAAAATTTCGCTTACTGTTATGTACATTTAAAATTGCTTATCATATAAAAATCTGTACTCTAGTCTTAAATCTATTTACCCTAAGCAATCGATCGCGATTCAAATTAATTCTCACGGAATTCGATTACTTGCAATATTGCTTACACCAATGCACTTTGCATAGCCCCAATTATATTTTTGTTTAGTCTAGGTTCAGTGATCCTCTAGAGTTTCACACGGTTGTGAAAAAGGGAATTTTTAGACTACCATACCAATGTAGGTAGTATGGAGGTTGAGATCTTTGCTAAGGGATTAATTTGGGGTTGAGATCTTTGCTAAGGGATTAATTTGAGGGTGTGCTGTGGGAAATTATTTTTGGGAGCTTCTGGGGGAGCTTAGTTGTGTATAGGCTAGTTCCAGGTTTGGAACTAGGAATACACTACATAAGTTTGACACTTAAGTTTGACCACGGCATACTATCCGTGAGGGTATTTGTATGTATTGTACACCTTGCTGTGTGACTAGGCAGCAGTGTAGGTGAAATGTATGGGCCACGGGGCGAGTAAGAGGAAATGTGTGCTACTTTGCACTCTCATGAGAGCAAGTGCTTTGAATGTAGTAAAATTGCTTCACCACCGCTTACAGGCGGGCATAGGCGACTTCGCTTCCTTATTCTCTTTATTCAATAGCCGTGACACATCAACTGACATGCAGAGTGCTAAGTTGTGTGTTCAAGCTAATGAGGAAGAAGATAAGGAGTGGAACATCAACAAAATTAACGGGGCAAATCACTTGTATGTGTTCGTGAAACTAACCCATTCCCGAGAAAAAAGACGCACGCTGCGAAATTTTAGGAAGGAGCAAAATATATGGTACGAAATAATTTTAGTTTGAAAATTTCGTTGCAAAAATTCCAAAATCTACCAAATTGCCTTCTTCTTCCTTTTTCAGCTGGGCTTGAGAACGGCTTCGGCGGAATTACGGCGCCGTTTTCATCGGCTTAATTTTTATGGTTGAATGTTTTTACGATGAACCAGAAAGAAAGTAGCCTATTACATGCCTCTAAAATACACAATTTTATTGTAGCGCTGCCTAATTGAATTTTTTCCCGATTTTTGTTTAGCTTTAAAACGATATCGGGTCTGTCAGTATGTGTCAACAATGGATTTCAACAAGTGCTCGCACTGTTGAGTGTGAATGCTATTAAAAAGTATAGAAAATGTTTCCGCAACTCTATAGTTGCGTTTCTGATGGCATTTTAAGTAGTCCTCTGCTTTCAACTCAAAAAGTGAAGGATAAGTTAAAAAACGCCTTGAAAAGTCTTAGTTACCTTGATGACAACAAAACCTATAATATATTTTACAACTGCTTCACTATTTTCATTAAAATATGCAGGATTGGAAGCGTAACAATGCTCTTCTGCGAGAATTGGGTCGTAAGAGTTTGTCTCAACTTTAATCTGTGGGTCAACCATGACGTGCCTATCAATACTAATAGCAATGTCATTCAATGGACAGGTTTGGCAAGAATTTAATATTGCAATTTTCTCTAACCAAATCCAGTTATCAAGCCCTCGGTCTCTGAGTTGACTTCTGAAAACCAGCTTTTTGTAACGCACTATGAACTGCCTTACTGTGTTGTTGTTATTATATCCAAAACCAGTGCGAATCGAAGAGAAGAACAGTTCAATGTGGTTTGGGTTCAATTTATAAAGAGGCAGGAACTTCAAAATGTTTGATTCAATGAATCTTTTATATAAAATTTTTAATCAATCAGTCACTGCCTATTAGCTAAACGCAATTTAGATATATATTGGATAGCTTCGTAAGCCAGAATGTAAACAGCAGAAACATTATTTTCACATAATGCTGTTTGCTTGGTGCGATGAGTACCATAAAAAATTTAATTTAAACATTTTCTGATAAATATATGCAACAGAACTTATTACTACAAAATGTAATACCTCCCTCTTCCTTTTTCAATAGGGCTTGGGACCGGCTTCGGTGGAATTGTGGCATAAGCAACATTTAAAACCAAAAAAACACACCCTGACTTCATTAACTTTCCATATTAACAATATTCAAATTGTGACCAAAATGTCTTTACCCGTAGCGCCACTGAATTTTTTTGCCTTACAAAGCACAACAAATAGGAAATGTCATTTCAAATTTCATTTTCACTAAACCGATTGAAGTCGCAATTTTCACCACCAAAGCTATATTACGTGAACCGGTAAGGACACATATTGCACCAGCATATAAATTTGGACGCCACCGCCACACGCAAACCCGAATATTTTCACATTTTTGACGATTCACGAAAATTGCGATTAATTCACTACCATCCACAATTCCGCACTTTTCTTTTAGCGCGCACTACGGAAACACAGTTCCTCAACCGAGAATAAATCACAGTTTTCCCGATCACAACTGAAATAAATTCGATAGATAAAAATCGAATTGTATTTTGTTTACGAACTGGGTGTAATGCCGGAACAGTTATGCACTCCGTTTGACTTAAGAACATCTTTTGAAAGGAGACGTCTTGAAATGTTATTCCCGAATTTTTGTCCCACACACTTATAAGGTTTTATACGCTTCATTCCGTTCTTTAGTTACCTTCTTCATTGGTTCAAGCCTCCCCCCGCATCAAGTAAAAAGACAGGTATACTATCAAGTCTCTACAAATGCGTGACAATCAGCTTTTGAAGTGAAAACTCTTGAAAAGCAACGGCCAAAGAGGTAACAAACACAGGAGAAGAAAATCATCAAATTTGTTGGGCTGACTTTCATGAGAGTGATACTAACAAGAACTTACTGACGTTAAGTTCGTACATCACATGCGAGTAAAAATGGGCAAAAAGAAGGTGGGAGTTCAATATTTATTCGAAGTTGTGTATCATTTGTAAAAGATACAAGAAAACATAATGGCTGTTCAATATATAAGCTTATATTGAGCGTAACCTAATTTGAAAAAATTACATAACGAAAAATAAAGGTAGCTATATCATTAAATGTGCCTCTATGAGAAGCAAAAATTAGTTCGCACTGTAATCGATTATCAACTTCAACATGGAGCAATGAAAGAACTCAATACTATACGAAAACAATAATCAGAAGAATTAATAAACTGGGCAAGACATTCACAGATTTAAGGAGAAGCAAGCGATTAACTTAATGGAAAAATTTCCCAACCAAGTATTAAAGCAGCATAATTTCAAACAAATTGATTAATTTATAAAGTGAGATTCGGTATTCAGATATTAGCAAAATAAAAAATAATTCTTAGTTGCTTTGACGTTGTATTCCAAAAAAGGAATACTTTAAATTTGAAAATTACAGTTAAAGTGACATACTCATCATACCTATTTGGTATTAAGTAAATATGAAGGGAAAGTTAACAACATAATTGCGAGAATAAATCATTTACTTTAAAGAATAATTAAACAAACTACTTTGCGCCCATACTGACTAAGCCACTGTGCAATTTTTGACAGTACCAGAAAAAATGTCAAAGCTTATTGCAAGAGAATTCAATGCAACCAAATGAATCATTTTTCATTGCAAAACACTCGTTTAACTTGCGCAAATTTGAAATACATGAATTTAGGATATACCTACATATGTATGCAAGGGTACTCCTTCCGGCCGGAAATGCGATTCATTCGCACAACACCCCACAACACACTTCATCAACAATAACACCTAGTTCTCAGCTCTAAATTTGGTTTCGACATTTTTCGTCGGTAGTTTCACTATTCACTAATTAATACCACACAATATTATCACGGAAGGTTTTTCTATCAAAAATATATAATGCCAAAAAATTTGCGCGGAAGGCAAAATTCTCAAAACTTTCGATGCTTTGTGTATTGTCAAAGTAACAACTAGAGATCATTGACAATCATAGGCATAACGTCAGAAGCAGAAAGTCGACCAATTCCCATATACGCATCTACACGGATATCACCATTCCTCTAGTTTTCTGTTTCATGGCAACGGGCTCTAGCACCGATGACTGCGCAGTTAATATCCAAGACACACTTAATATCGAAGACACCTTTTAAGTTATTATAGTTGAATACAAGTATGATCAAGATTTGACCATGTTTTTAGAAAAATTTAGACAAAACTATTCAATCATTATCCAATATAAACAACTGAGTAAGGTGTCGCTTTGTTTATAAGCAACCATTTCCTGGTTACCTGAGTATAGTGACAGCTGGAATCTCCGCAGCAGTTTTCCTATCAAGAAGTAGCACTACGCTCCTGGAGTACGCCTTCGTCCAGCTTTTTTGAAGCTAAGTCACAAGCAACATAGACACTGCACATAGAGCTCTCCATGTGCTTCAAACAAACCAAGCAACTGCTCAGTATTAAGCATCAATAGATCATTGTTTGATAGGCAGACATGCAGAACAAATAGGCACTCATTTCAACGACTTCTGTTGCAGCTGAAGTTTGAAAGAAGAAGAAGAAACATGATAGCACTAGCTGTGTGAATGCTCGGCACTTTCAAAACCATAGTTAAAAACTTTGGGCTGTCTCTTTCTAGGCGGTCTCATGGTCATGGCTAGCATGAATGTTAGCAGCATAGGAGGCTTTATAAGGGAATCTAAATGGTTCTCAGAATCTCAATGCTATCTTATACGAACTTGTCTACATATTTGTGTCATCACAATAGGCCTACCGAGGCCTGAGGAAGCCATTCCTGTAAAAGATAGTTGCCAATATAACCTACTTACCATTTGTAAACAGTTAACCCAAGCTATGTTCTCATTTTTTACATCACCCTACGTTAGAGAATATTCAATGTAAAAGTTGAGTAAAAAAATTCGAAATAAAGTCTACGCACAATGTTTTTCACACTTTGGAAATTTATTGAAAACTTCTTCATTTTTGTGCATCGCCATATTTTTTTCAGAAATTTGAGGCTTGCTTATTTTTTTTAAATACTTCGGCATGGCGCACGTTATTTTAAAAAGCACAAGAAAGCTTGTTTTTTAAGTTCTCAAAAGGGCACTCATATTTTAAAAACGATTCTAGATAAATTTCAAACCCACGAATTAGTTTTTTGGACAAAAAATACCAAACAACAATTGCCTTAATAAATTTTCACTTTTTTTGCTGCGTGAGCGTTGCAAGATTTGAAAACTACGGTCAAATTTTCTCAGAATTTCTTTGTGAGCAGCTTGCCACGCCACCCTCATGTAGTTCAAAATGATTCGTAGTACACTAGCCGTGTAATAACGTCAACACTTTGTAATGCAAGCGATGCGAGTTTGAATCCTCGCGGTCAAAAAATAAGACCGGGCAGTCACGAATAAGAAGTCGAAGCTTTGGAAGAGCTGCAGACAGCATTAAGTTTTCTTGGGTGTGGCAACGAGATGTTGCGCTGATTCTTTAAGAACAAGTAGTAATGCTAGAATTTGAAAAGATTAAATGGTTGAAAAAATTATTTAGTTGCAAGAAATCGTTTAATAGACGCCTGAAACAAAGTTCATAATGTTACCGCCACGTCCAGTTGTAAGCAGCAAAAGTGTGAAGAGCTTGAGCATCATGTTCAGCATTTCACAGTGTGCTATTAGTAGTGCATTTTAGTTATTTTCTTTCTGTGAATGAGAGGATGTAGTAAAGTTCTCGATGAGCCAGTTGTCATTATTATCGATTTGATCCTACAATCTTACTTTTTTGTTAATAGAGCTTCCCAATCTTCTTATATGTTAGAGAGCTCTGGTAGCAAACGAAAGAGTGCATCTATTAATGAGAGTGTCCAAGGTAATGCGGGTGCCCCTGTTGAGTTCACCAACAAACGACAATAGTGACCACAAGCTCACACACTATATAAAAGTGGATAGGATCAGCCAGGGATCCATTCAGCCAGTTTTTTTATACAGAATGCTCATTAGTTGCAACAAAGCTTTTCGTGCTGAGGTTGAACCACAGTATCGAAAGTGTCGACGAAATTTTTTTTCTAATTAGTAAAAAAACACGGTTAACTTGGTGAAAGCTAATGGTATTTTGTGTAATAACAGGGAATATATAATGTGCAATCAGCTCCTGGTCACAATTTCGTGTTTGAATTCCCCGAATCTCAGATGAATCCATAACGTGAACTCACAACATTGGTGTCAGAAGTGGTATTTTAGGTGCACGAGTGAAAAAGTGACGGTGCAAAATGTCAAAAGTAAGCAAGTTAAAGTCAATACAACTCAAAAAAGAGTTGTTAAACGTGACTTGTCAACGATAAAATAGCTCATGGAGACACTAAAGGTGAAGTTTGAGGATCCAGAGGACCACGAATTTAAATGAAGCAAAAACTCAAAAGTGAATCGAACGTTCCAATAAATCATAACGTCCCAGGTAAATAGATGGCCATGGTGCAGTTTCTTCTGCAAATATAGAAACAGTCAGCGGACATGAGCAAGTAGTTTTGTGAACTGCACCACAAGATTGAGCATCAATCAGTTGACATAAATCAACAAGCTACTCAACAAACCGTCGAAATGAACTAAAATATGACAGAGGTGGCTGCGATTGTTGCTGGTTTCGAACAAAAGTTCAAACGACAATTCAATGAGCTGAATAGAAGAGGACAGAGTATACCTGAGGTGTTCGAAAAACTAAAATTGGATGTTGACCGTCGTTGGATTGAAATAAGTACGTCCAATGACAGACTGAAGAGATACTGCGGAAGAAACGTGAAGGTAGCGTATGCCAACAAGTCTCAATTCTACCTGAAAATGAGAAAAATAGAGCACCATAATGCAGTAACTGTGAAGAGCTGGGGCACTTCAGACGTGGCTGTTGCCTAGGCAAGTAATTTAGCAATAAGAATCTAGCGTAGTCAAAATTATGGACCCGAAAGCAACGCCCCTTCCTTTTCTAAAAACGTAGAAGAATTGAAATTATGAGTGCCATTTCAAGATTGAATCGTGGAGAAAAAGACTGTTGGTGAAACCGGAGGATGTGATCAGTAAATTGTGCCATAACCATATATACCACAGGAACAAGATCTATCCTGTGATCTGAATTGGTAGTAATCGTACTTCACAATGCATTCTGGGTACTACTACCGCAAATTTAAACTAGTTGCCTTGATATTTCAACATCAGTCGCTGATAGTTGACACCACGGACAACAAGATTCCAGTGATATTAAATGCGTTTAGTTGCGGATACTGGTCATCGAAATGACGCAGCCTTAGAAAAATATTGTGTCGTGGATGGTAGTCTTAGGAACCACCGTTTTAACCTTATGGAGCCAACGGAAATACAAGCACTTCCAATCTTTCTCGTACAGGGCAGTTTGATAAAGGTAGATATGAAAACATAAATGCCCATAACACTGAACGTAGCTGACACTTCGATAAAAATCAGCAGTAGAATCGTCATCGAAAGCTGTCAAGAAGTAGCAGAAATTACCGCTTTGAATCTTGGCAAGCTACGAAAAGTTCAAATCTAGCTGACAAAGCCCAGATAAATGAAACATCTGATGAAAACTATGCTGAACCCTAAGAGGTTTAATGTGAACGCGTATGCCAAGCCCGAACCCTTATAGGCAAATTTTACGATGTTTTTTCTGCTGGAGTGGATGATAATGGCCATCGAATCGACACAAAAAGCTCAAGGCCTATTAAGCAGGCTCTCAGACTTCAACCATTGGCACAACAAGAAAAATTCAACATCATGATAAATAGTTTGGTCGTCACCGATAGTTCTCGTGAAGAAAAAGTATCGAGTTACTAGATTCTTCGTTGACGGCCGGATGCAAAACGGTGTAACCAGTAAAGACATCTATCCTTTTCTTAGAGTTGACGACATCATGAACACCCACGGTGGTTTCCCACGCTAGACTTGAAAAGTGGGGATTGTCAAGTAAATATCAGGAACAAGATTGAAGTAATTTTGGATCTGCCTTGCAATACTCCAGCCAATTTTGAGCCAGAAATGAAATATATTATATATAGCTTCAGCTGCAAAACGTGCCTAGTGTATCTGGATGAGGTCGAAGTCATGAGCCCAAGCTTCTCCAAGCAAGGAAAGAACCTAAAAGATGTGTCTGTCAGTCCCAAGAAATATGTCTTGTTTGGCAAGTACGTCCAGTATCTGGGGCATATGGTTACCTCTGCAGGCGTGAAAACGGATCCAGAGAGATTGATAGCAGTGAAAAATATGCCAACTTAGAAAGATCAATCTGAACTGCAAAGCTTCCCCGAACTACTCACGTAAAGCACCAGTTAATAGAAAAGAACTAATTATTTTAATTGGACCATGTAGTGCGAAGGATCATTCGAGCGGCTAAAAAACGACTTCTTGGTATGGTATCAATGTAGCAGGTGATTTGTACAAGATAATAAAGTTGTAACTTTTAATTTAGTATCACTTTTTATTTAATAAGAATTATTGGCTACCAAATTGATGCTAGGAATGCTGAAATAAAAATAAAGGTTAACTTTACTTTAGCTGTGTACTAAGCTCTAACTTTCTGATAAAAGGGCATTTCGAAAGTATCGGGTGCTATATTAACCGGGCACTTACAGTTAATTTTTGAACGCTTACAGATTAAGTTATGAAATCGTAGACAGAAGTGTGAATAACAATGACATATTTTTTGTCTCGTACATTCCAATATACAATATCAGCGTTTCTACTATCGTTTCTACTCGATATGCAAATCAAATTTGCACGACACTTCTTAATGCGTCATCAAAGAGAGACCAAGTCCACCGCCGAAACGATAATCATAAATTACTCACGGATGGAAAATGTGTGTCCCATTTCATAAACTCTACTAACTGATTCAGGAATAAACAAATGAAGAATGTATACAAAGTCATGTCTGGTAATGAACTGGTCCCCAAATACTCCACTCAATGGAGTATTAGGGAACGATTTCTTCCTAAATCATGCTTGTAATATAAATTTGTTGCGTTAAATCCTGTCTAAAACTAAGGACCAAATTCCCGTAAAGCATGATAATATCAACCCATGTGGTTGTTTGCACAATGAACATCAAAACGAGAGCTCCCACAGAGAACATTGTATCTTTGAAAATTAACATTGGTTCTCATTAATAGCATTCGACTGATATTAACCTGATAACGGAAAACACACCAACCAAACCCTTAAAGCAAGATCCATTACTTACGTTAAACTTAAAATTCAAAACCTTGAAACCAATAACGGTATAATTTTGACGAAAAGAGTCCAGGTCTGGTATCTTTTAAGATGAATGCCTAACCTTAAATGATGACAAAGTCAAGCTGTGATATCAATTCTAATTACTACTAACCAGGATTGGAAATTCAACGAAATATCAGCTCGTTTTTAACCAATCAAAAATATGAAAGAACTCATTAACTATCCCATTATTAGAAGAATCAATAAATCCAAATATATTTCATGCAGGTAAATTGCAGCAATCTTTAAAATTGGACCACCTAAATGTAGAAGAAAGCAAATCAATCTCTGAGCTTACAAACAAATATTCAGATATTGTATGTGAAAGGTAATGAACTATCAATCACACCTATAATTCAACACGAAATAAATCTAGCAGAAAGTACACCTTTTTCCACCAAAAAAGTATATATTCTTAGATCCATCAAAACGAAGTTAACAAAAAAATTCACCAAATGTTTGATCGAAATATAATTAAACCTTCAAACTCCCTATGGTGTGCTTCCCTGTGGATGGTTCCTAAAAAGCAAAGAACTTCTGGCGATGTTAAATGGAGAGTAGTCATATTTTACAATTGTGGACCTTACTTGTGGTTTCTATTAGATCAATATTAGACCAAAATATCGTAGTAAAACAGTTTTCACGACACCACTGGTCAACAAAAATACGTTAGAATGCCCTTTGGATTAAAAAAATACTTCCTCAATATTTCAGCGTCTCATGAATACGGTCTTGTCAGTTCTACATGGAATTCAGTATTTCGTCTATTTGAATGACATTTAGTTTACGCCAGTTCTATTCAAAACCAAGAGAAGAAATTGAAGTAAATGTTTAGGAGACTAGCACATAGTTATTTAAAACCGGATCCCTTCAAGTTTGAATTCATGCGTCACGAAGCTGTGTTTCAGGGTCATGTAATTTCCAAAGTCAGAGTTCAACCAAACCCTGAAAAACTTAGAGCCTTTCAAAAGTTTCCTATTCCTAACAGTCAGAAAGCAATAAAATCATTCATAGGGTTATGAGTCACCACATTGTCGATTCATTCAAAATTTCTACTAGATCACTAAGGCACTAACCAAACAAACATACCGAAGCATTTAATACTCCGAAATTAAAATGAATATCCGCTCCCATTCTTCCAAATCCTGAGAGAATTCATCGTGACTACAGACGGATCAAGCTATGCTATTGGGACACGCTGAGTCACCTGGGTGGCCAATATATAGAATTTTTCATCTCATATGCAAGAGAACCATTTCGATTCTTGTATGAAGCTGGATATACGGCTTATGTTCAAATAAGCTACTTCCATGAGGCTCTCTAGGAAAGGCGAGCCTAAAGTTTACATGCGTTTCCTGGATAATGCTGGGCATTCACACAGAAAATGTTGGATCGTTTCATCCTCCTCTTCCTCCGATCTGCAGCTGCGGTAGGATTCGTGGAAAGGTGGCACCCAATCTTTCTGCATATCTGCCAAAGAGACAATACCACGTCAGTACGGATATGATAAAATTTAATGTTTCACGGATCGTGTTCAGGGTATTGTTGCGACCTCAGCGTATTGACACTGTGGCCACGGAAAATTTATTTGAACGTAGCCTTCCATCCCCTGTATAGCGCAACGATGCCGGCTAAAGCTCAGCGCGTGGGTGTGGTTCTTTAGGAGGTTAGGCTAGGCCCGTATCGATCCAAATAACATGGACAAGGGATGGGAATCAGGATTGGGTGTTGGTACTGAGCCTGGAAAAAAAAACTTAGGACATGATACTGTTAAAAGGAATATAGATATATTTCAAATAATTCAAATAAAAAACTAACATCATAATAAACTTATAAAACAACGAAGAAAAAAAAACCTAAAGTGAAGTGAAGTCAACACACACAAAAATATCAACCTTACTCCAAATAGTTATCGGTATCCAACTTACCCTGGCTGATGATGAGCGCTCCTCACAGCTGGTAGTTGTCCTGAAACCCCCAAAAAAAATAAACTTCACTTCAATTCACTCGCTAGGTTTTTCTCCCTTAACAATTATTTCACATCAATTGAACGTCATCTTTTTTTTTGTGTGCTCTAATGCAAATCGTTTTACAAAAAAAAAATACAAAAGAATATAATTTATAAAAGAATATAATTTCGTACAATTGCAAGAATCATAATGAGATTTCCTTAATCAATTCCTCCTTTTAGAATTTATCTCCCTAATTGTGTACTGCTGAAGACGTTTTACTCAATGTTCACTCACGTTACCGCCACCATGAACATCAAATACGGCGAAAAAAACTCCAATTTTTAAATTGTTTCATTTTTTTCAATCTTAGTTTGACTCCTGCTTCCCAAAATACACTTCAATTTCACAAAAAAAATGTTCAAGTTCGACACCGCAGTGATCGTCGGAGATCCGGAACCTTCCACTTCCCAAACTAGCCTCCTTCCTTAATTTTTCGCGATCTTCTTTTTTCTTCTTCTAACAAACGAACTGCACACTTTCTCCTTCCACAACCAACTCCATTTTTTCGTGATCTTTCTTTTTTCTTCACAACATTCAACTTAACGCCTGATCATTCCACAACCAACTCCACTTTTTCGTGATCTTTCTTTTTTCTTCACAACATTCAACTTAACGCCTGATCATTCCACAACCAACTCCATTTTTTCGTGATCTTTCTTTTTTCTTCACAACATTCAACTTAACGCCTGATCATTCCACAACCAACTCCACTTTTTCGTGATCTTTCTTTTTTCTTCACAACATTCAACTTAACGCCTGATCATTCCACAACCAACTGCCAAGTACCTCCCGTTGTTTTTTCCACTCTCTTCCCATCTTTTTGGGGCCGGGTGAAAAAGGTCCCGCTGGCTTCCAGTTGGATGCAGATTCCAGATCTTTCCTAGTTGCTAAGTCGCATCAGCCCGCTACTTGGCATTGACCTTTCATCCGCATTCCAACTGAAAGCTGCAGACCAAGCCGGAAAAAAATGCAAGAAAAAAAATTACAGGCAGCTCTGGGGATCGAACCGACATCCTCATGGTTCTGAGGCATCGACGCTCCCAGAAGGCTACTGTCTAGAGATGACAACAGGTGTGACATTATTCAACTAAATAAAAAAAACATGTTGCAATTTATTCGCAACATTCGTGGGGACGACCTCGACCCAGGAGATAAGTCTCATTGCCGGGCTGAGATTAAATGTTAAGCACGAATATCTTGTGCGTGGTAAATGCCTAGTGAACGTCCCTGGTCGTCTTCCAACTCATATGCCACTGTGCCTACCCTTTGTGTTATTTTTGCTGCCACGAATTTTGGAGCTAATTTGGCAGCAAAATGATTGACAGCGTTGCTTAGGGCATGGTTTCCCCCCCCCCCCAAACTCTCTGACCTAGCGAGAAGTTGCGTGTTTTACAGCGCAAGTTGTACGCGCGTGCCCCCTTAGAGTGTGCCTCTGCCAGCCTTTCCTGCACCCGGTCTTGAACCAGCCGCAATCTGTCGCCATTTGAGCGGAGCATAACCTCGCCGTCCTCAAATGCGTGGAGTCTTCGGAGCAGACCATAATCCGAACCATGTTGGATAGGCTGGTATCCGAACATAAGGAAATGCGGTGAAAACCCTGTGGAGTCATGCACAACGTTTCGAAACGCAGAGCAGGACTCTGCGAGATGTTCATCCCATTTCCTATGATCTTCCCCTATATAGGCTCGGATCGCCGACAGTATGCTTTGGTTTGCCCGTTCTGAAGTGTTCGCTTGTGGGGTGTAAAGTGGAGTTCGGCAGTGTTGTACTCCAAACTTATCCAACATCCGAGTGAACACATTCGAAACGAACTGAACTCCATTGTCCGAATGCAGAACTTCTGGTATTTCAAAAGTGAGAAAAACTTCGTTTTTTATGTATTTGGCGACAGCTTCTCCGGTGGCCTTCGGTAGTGCTTTCAGCCAAATAAACTTGGTGTAATGATCAAGCACTACAAGTAGTTGGGTATTCCCAGACCTTAAGCGTGGGTATGGACCAAGAAAGTCCACGAACAATCGCTGTAAAGGTCTACAGGTTTTCCTGGGTGCTCCAAGTGGTGGTCTCATGGTGAAATTAGGTGGCTTAATTTGCTTGCAGGTTTCGCAGGCTCTAATATAGTTGGTAACGTCCTGCCTTAATCGAGGCCAGTAATAATATCTTTGTAAGACCTCGATGGTCTTCTTTATTCCTGCGTGAGAGCCTCGTGGATCATCATGAGCGCGAGCTATAAGATTCCGTTTGTGGTTCTCTGGGATCCACAATTTCGTTCTGGGAGTGTCATTTTGAAGGATTCCTTTCGGTCTGGTGTGAAGATAAACACGCCCGTCGGTGGTGGACACATTCTGGAAGCTTGCGGGGTTCTTTTTAATTTGCGCGATCAAATCCGTATACTCAGGGTCCAAAAAAACTGAGTCAGGGATCACCTCATCGATATCGTGCTGTTTGGAGTTATCTATGCCTGGAGGCGATTCAACCGCACTAGCTTCACATGCGCGTGACAAGGCGTCCGGGACAATGTTTTGTGTTCCCTTCCGGTGCTCAATAGTGAAGTCAAATCCCTGTAACTTCAAACTCCACCTAGCCAATCTGCCAGATAAATCTTGCTGGCTCACGAGCCACTTTAAACTGGCATGATCGGTGATGATGGTGAAAGGCAACCCCTCGATGTATGCTCGAAATCTTTTAACACTTTGCACAGCTGCTAAGCACTCTAATTCCGTGATGCTATAGTTGCGCTGGGCCGTGTTCAATTTCACAGACATGAATGCGATGGGATGCTCTCCACCATCATCATCCTTTTGGAACAGCACACTGCCAATGCCCGTAGTGCAAGCATCGCACTGGATATAGAAAGGCCGACCGAAATCGGGATTAGCTAGAACTGGAGCAGTTACAATATGCTGCTTAATAGCTTGGAATGCTATATTAGCGGCGTCTGTCCAATGGAACACCCGCTTCGCCTTGAGTGAGTCTGTTAAAGGACTCGCCAAGGACGCAAAATTTGGGATAAACCGCCGATACCAGCCTGCCATGCCCATGAACCGCCGGATGTCCTTCACCGTTTTGGGTGCTGGGTAAGTTAGAATGCTCGCTACCTTTTCAGAATCAGTTTTCAGAGTTCCGTCACTAACCACATACCCAAGATATTTAATTTCTTTTTGCAGGAATTTACTTTTTTCCACGTTGATTGTCAAGTTTGCCTTACGCAATAATTTTGACACTGTGGAAAGTAATTCCATGTGCTCAACAAAGGTGGATTTTGTTATGAGCAAGTCATCGAGATATACAAATATCTTGTCATGTAGTTGGTGAGGGATGACCTTGTGCATCAATCTACACATTGTCTGAGGAGCATTACAAAGGCCAAAAGGCATGACCGTGAACTGGTATGACGGCCTGCCGGGAACGGTGAACGCTGTTTTCTCCCGAGAGCTTGTGTCCAAGGGTATCTGCCAAAATGCGTCCTTCAAGTCTAAACTGGTGATATATCGAGTAGCTTGAAGACGTGCCAAGAGTCCTTCGATCAATGGTAAGGGATAAGCGTCTTTAACAGTAACTTTGTTAAGTCGTCGGGCATCAAGACATAATCTCACCTTTCCAGGTTTCCGGACTATCGTCATAGGGGAACTCCATGCGCTGTGACTTTCTTCTATTACGCCTAAGGACAACATTCGATCTAGCTCATCGTTTATCAGAGCTTGAATGACAGGAGATACGGCGTAATGTCTCTGTTTTATAGGCTGGGCAGTACCAGTGTCTATGTGATGTGACAACAAATTTGACTTGCCCAATCCTAAGAGGTTGAAGGAAGGAAAATCTTTCTTTATTAGGTCAAGTTTAGCGGATTCCTGGGGAAGCAACTTATGAAACGCACTTTTCGAGGATTCCGTCACCGCATTGATGGTAGGCAGTGATATGGGTGAAATGTTAAAGGCGTCCCAAAAGTCTACTCCTATGTATAATGGGTTTGTTAGGGCCGGTACAACCAAGAAGCGAATCATACACATGCGATTATTAAAGCGCACTAAGCTATTAATGCATCCTAAAACGGCAACGCCATCTCCTGATGCAGTTTTGACCGTGGCTTTTAGAGGATGCATGCGTAAGCCAAGCTCGCCAATAAGCTTCAGCCCTGTAGAACCAAAGATACTAACACTGGCCCCGCTATCTAACAGACCTAATAGTTTTCGCCCTTTTATCTCTATCTCAGCAAAAGGTCGATTGTCTCCCGCAGGGGTAATTATCGACTCAAGGCAGGATTTTTTTAAGAAACTTCGGGTTTTCAGATAATTATACGACCGCTTGAATCGTGAAGCTTGAGATTCGGTGGTTGTACTTGTGGTGGGGACTGCGTTACTGTTCGATGTTTGGACAGCAACGTCACAGAATGAACGGTCAGCACTTACTGTCGGCGCCGTAGTTCCGGGTCGGTGTTCGAGGCGGTCTCCGTAGTGGAGGTTTGTTGAGGTCTGAGATGAGGAGGAGTGTACAGAGTCCCCATATTCTGCACACTCCGACCAGCATTTCCCGCACACTTGGTGCATCTTGGTTTGACCACCCCCGGAGTTCCACATCCAAAGCAAAATTGTCTCTGCACTGGCTGAGAACATTCCATAAATGAATGCCCTATATCCTGGCAGTTCCAACATACCCGCAAATCCATAGTCGGGCGTGCGCGAAGTGTATTTGTTGATGTTGAGAGTGATGCCATTGCCGGATGATCTCCAGTCTGTCGGTATCTACTTGATGAGGGAGCCGGATATCGGCTCTGAGGCACGATTTCAGCCTGGTGTCTGACGATAGCATTTACTTCTTCATTGGGATCGTCATAGCCACTGCAGATTTCCGCTACTGCATTGGAGCGTTTATATTGATTTCTTTCCGGGGCCTTACCATTTGGGTACCACACCGCTTCTATTGCTACACACCGACGAACCAAAGCCTGACTTGAATGAAACTCCACCCCAGCCAAATGGTTTCTTAATCGGAGATCCATGTTCCGAAGTAGGATGCATTGCAAATCAACGTCAGGTAGCGTGTGCCTAAGCCGTAACGCTAACGCTTCCAAGGCATCGTGAAAATCTTGGAAAGGTTCACCTGGACGCTGTAAACGAGCATCCATAGCGCGTCTCACATCCACGTCTGACTGTTGAGTCGCAAAACGCTCTTTTAGGGCACTCACTAAGTGGGCCCACACCAGGATTGGCGTTTGCTCTAAATACCGCCAATACTACTCTTCGGCTTGTCCTGCCAACAACAGATGAAAATCTACGGCGAGGGTCTCTCTTGACACGCCGTAGTTATCGGCTAGAGTAGTGGCGCGGAAAGGAAACGGTCAACGTCTGCACCGCGAGAAGATCCGTCAAATCTTAAATTCCATTTAGATGGTGGGAGCGAAATGGACGATCTATTCACCGTAGGGGCTTGTGACGTTTCCAAACGACGATAATTCCTTCTATCACCAGCATTGTCCCCAGGGGGTGTGCTTTGAGCAGAAAATTCTTCAGGATGAACCTCCTCTCCTGGACGATCTCTAGGCGGCGGAGACGTGTGTACGCTACGTGGTTGAGTTTCAATTTCTGTGGGTGACAAGGTCATACGACCTAGCCCCCGGGTAAGACGTTCGAGCCCAGAGTCGTCTGACCTATGTACCGTATTTGGTATGGTGCCTATGATAGATGCAACAAAGATTACTATAAAATCCAATCTACTCAGTATATGCGAGGGAACCAAGCTATCCCGTGAAAGGAGATACAGTAGACACATACCTGGTAATAGCAGTCGCCACCAGATTATATGCTATGGTTCACCCGTCTGATCGAGCCCTAATATCGGGGCTATTAACTCATTTCGACACAATGGGCGCCAGCGCGACCGCAGTGACCAATATTACAAAAATGATTTTTGAAAGAAGAAGAAAGTGTAGCAACATTTAAATAGAAATTGACAAAATTTAATAAAAATGAGAATAATTTCAATAACTAAGATCAAACAAATGCAAGATAAGAAGAAAAATAGAACTTACTTGAAAATATAATGAATTAATTAATTAATTTTAATTTAACTGAATCCGTACAGTCAAATAATATGCAAGAAAAATCAAATACTATAGATTAATTCCATCACTATTCAAAACCAAAAGCCATCTTTTGGGCGCCATTTGTTGCGACCTCAGCGTATTGACACTGCGGCCACGGAATTTATTTGAACCTAGCCTTCCATCCCCTGTATAGCGCAACGATGCCGGCTAAAGCTCAGCGCGTGGGTGTGGTTCTTTAGGAGGTTAGGCTAGGCCCGTGTCGATCCAAATAACATGGACAAGGGATGGGAATCAGGATTGGGTGTTGGTACTGAGCCTGGAAAAAAAAACTTAGGCCATGATACTGTTAAAAGGAATATAGATATATTTCAAATAATTCAAATAAAAAACTAACATCATAATAAACTTATAAAACAACAAAAAATATAATTCGAAATAATAAAAAAATTAAGGTTCGAAAGAAAACTATAATAAAGAAAATATCAAAAAAAAAATATGATTAAAAAGGAAATTATGATATCTAAATAATAATAATACAAAAATAGTAATTATGATTTAAAAAAATTATAACAACAGAAGAAAAATAGGAAAAGAAAAAAAAAACTTACCCTGGCTGATGATGAGCGCTCCTCACAGCTGGTAGTTGTCCTGAAACCCCCAAAAAAAATAAACTTCACTTCAATTCACTCGCTAGTTTTTTCTCCCTTAACAATTATTTCACATCAATTGAACGTCCTCTATTTTTTTGTGTGCTCTAATGCAAATCGTTTTACAAAAAAAAATACAAAAGAATATAATTTATAAAAGAATATAATTTCGTACAATTGCAAGAATCATAATGAGATTTCCTTAATCAATTCCTCCTTTTAGAATTTATCTCCCTAATTGTGTACTGCTGAAGACGTTTTACTCAATGTTCATTCACGTTACCGCCACCATGAACATCAAATACGGCGAAAAAAACTCCAATTTTTAAATTGTTTCATTTTTTCAATCTTAGTTTGACTCCTGCTTCCCAAAATACACTTCAATTTCACAAAAAAAATGTTCAAGTTCGACACCGCAGTGATCGTCGGAGATCCGGAACCTTCCACTTCCCAAACTAGCCTCCTTCCTTAATTTTTCGCGATCTTCTTTTTTCTTCTTCTAACAAACGAACTGCACACTTTCTCCTTCCACAACCAACTCCATTTTTTCGTGATCTTTCTTTTTTCTTCACAACATTCAACTTAACGCCTGATCATTCCACAACCAACTCTACTTTTTCGTGATCTTTCTTTTTTCTTCACAACATTCAACTTAACGCCTGATCATTCCACAACCAACTCCATTTTTTCGTGATCTTTCTTTTTTCTTCACAACATTCAACTTAACGCCTGATCATTCCACAACCAACTGCCAAGTACCTCCCGTTGTTTCTTCCACTCTCTTCCCATCTTTTTGGGGCCGGGTGAAAAAGGTCCCGCTGGCTTCCAGTTGGATGCAGATTCCAGATCTTTCCTAGTTGCTAGGTCGCATCAGCCCGCTACTTGGCATTGACCTTTCATCCGCATTCCAACTGAAAGCTGCAGACCAAGCCGGAAAAAAAATGCAAGAAAAAAAATTACAGGCAGCTCTGGGGATCGAACCGACATCCTCATGGTTCTGAGGCATCGACGCTCCCAGAAGGCTACTGTCTAGAGATGACAACAGGTGTGACATTATTCAACTAAATAAAAAAAACATGTTGCAATTTATTCGCAACAGTATGCTTGGTGCACTTTGAGCTCAGTGCGTGCCAGATTTGCCTGCTTGTCCTGCAGGTTTCTTGCATCAGTTTACAGCCTCTATATAATACTGCATGAAACTTGGCATGCCGGAGGCCGGTGGATGGAATTATACAATGTTGGGAACTTCAAGCCATCTTTTGTTACTATGCAAGCTCTCGGTTTACCTGATTTGTTAAGGAATACTGTCATGCATCCCTTCATATTGAGCCCACAAATTTGGTTTCCTACAACCCAAGGCTTCTAGGTCAGTATTAGCTCCTCTTCTTTTTGGGCCACGTGGAGAAGCAGTGCACCAGATGCTGCCTTAGAGTGATGTAGGTTTATCTGGATAAATCTCAGCATCACGTCACAATGTTTTGTCCATGTCCTTGTCAAATAATAACATCCACTCGTCCTCAACAAAGTCGAGGGATTAGAGAAAGTTTCCAGCCAACTCCGTAGTGGAGGTGGTGCTTTTTTGTCATCGGAGAGAAGATTTGGCTCAGAAACGCCTACGGTTGGGTCTTTTGATGCTTCCACAGTCACCTCACTCCCACTGTCTTTACTCGGTTCCCATACTGCCTTCCCAGAACGGTCCTAGTGATATACTCGCAGGGTGATAGCCAAGAAATCGTAGCTTATCGCTCCACCTTTAGACACCAATGGAGCTAACGACTCCTCATCGAGGATTATTAGGGCTTTTCGCTGTCCATTGCAGGCCTCGATTACCTTGGCTTCCTTCCAATTATCTTTATATTTTGTAAGTGGTGAGCTTCAAAAGTTCAACAATTTCCCTCGATGTGGGTGGCTCCACTGGTATCCATGTCATGAACCGAGGCTTTTTCAGGATGTTTTTCCTGGAGACGGCTTCTAGCTTTGCTTTGGGCCAGAATTTTCCCAATCTGTCTTGTTTGTACAGATCCACTGAACGTTGATCCGTGCAGCTTGATGTGACCCTGGTATCAAGGTGCGTCACAACTTGGTGGAGGGCCAGGGTTTGCCTCCAGTATGGGTTTGTGCACCCGAAGAAGAGTGATTTCAACCATCTTCCAATTTGACGGTGTGATGGATCCATCGCTGCTATTTCTGTTGTTGATAGTCCATATCCGGCTGTCCTTGGCTACTTCACTTAAACTTCTGCCTTTAACAAGGTTGGATTTGACCAATCTTGATCATTTGTTGACCTGCACTTGGACACTCGACTGATTTGGGGCTGGTTAATTAGGCCTACATCTTTTATGAGTTTCCCCTTGCTTTGGAATATAGGTTCTATGAGCTTCTATTGTGAAGATTGCCCATTCAAGAGAGATTTAGTCATTCTGGGAGAGACTATCGGGAGGTATGTCTTTCACTTTATAGGCAGATCTTCTGTTCCGCCACAACTGAGGGGCTTTGATGCCTCTTAACACCAGAAATGGAAGCGGTGTTGGAGGGCGCGCCAGCCACAGTGTGGGTTAGCTTGTTCGCCGTTGCCTAAATGTTGCCGCTAATGCCAATAAGCTTATCTGAGGAGAGTAGTAAGATAAGCACCTTGCCTGTAAAATAGCATTACGCGAGTAAACAACGGGTATATTCTAGTGCCGCAAAACGCCGTCGCTGGTTTGTATGGGAAACTGGTTTATAGTGCCATGAAAAAGCAGCGGCTTGACTGGAAAACTGGCTCCAGGTGTCGTGAAAACAGCGGCTTGCCACGGTGGGAAGAGATCAGATTATATGTTTTAAGCGAGAAGGCCAGCTTTGACGTCAGATTTCGTGAGCGCTAATTGCTCTAACTTCGTAGTTTTCGGGCGGAGCCTGTTACCACTCCTGTGTTGAAGTTGGCACCGTCGCGATGAGTGCGAGTGAATTGACTGTATGGCTCATGGACGTGT
>OZ012659.1:68290484-68311158 GCA_963942545.1 Oxycera nigricornis | reverse complement strand
CATATCCATTGTTTTAAAGTTTCCATATTCGGATTTACTTTATTTTGGAAAAGTTCTACTTGGAAACATTCGTCACAACCGTGGTAAAAGCAACCGAAAAATTCGTACATTGTGTTGGTTTTAACATTAAACCCATCTACTTGAAACCTTCCCTTTTCCAACCTGATTTCACCAGTATTTACTGCAGAGGTGATTTCTCCATTCGCCTTCATATTCTTCCATACAAGTCATTTACATCCTATTCTAAATTCCAGAATTATTATAACCGTTCTTAGGTATCATACCTAGAGTGTCTTTTTTAAGGAAGTTCTTCCTGAAAACAAGCATACAGGCCAATGCAATAGTCAGACTTTCTATAAACGGGTTAACCCCACTTATATTTTAAAATTCTTGCATGAATTGGAGACAACCGAGACGTATAATATCGACGTCATTAATGCAATATTTCAACATTTCTTTTTTATTGTCAAAAACCCCTTTACCTTTATCATAGCATTTTAAAAAAATTTCTCTTTCATCCGTCTTCATTGTAACACAGCCGAACATTTCAGCTTCGGGAATTTTACCAACATAATCAATATTTTCCAAAGTGTTGAAAAAATAAGGGTAATACCCCTTAGAAAAGTCTGTAATACCAAACACTTGAGGAAATGTAGAGAGGGGAAACGCCAGAAAATTAACCGAGTCAAGAAAAGACACCTTGCTACATTGTAACTTCAATATTTTTATACCATTCATGATAGAGGCAATATTCAACTTACGGTTTAACAATTCTTCTATTAAAAAGTGGCCATCATAACCTTGCAGGTTGTGGGCAATGCAAAACACATTACTCACAAAAGGATGATTTTGAATACAGTAGTTTATAAATCTAGAAACTACTGCAGGCTTCTGATCGTCATATTCAAAAATATGCTGTCTGACCCCGCAAATATTGGAATCCCGTTTCATGTCTGAATCTTGGTAGGAGTTATTGCATATTTGTTGTGCAACTATTATATTGACAACATGTAAAAAGGATGTGGAACTGCCTGCAAAAGGGGTATTCTGTGTGCTTTCACAATCGAAAAAAATTAATAAGAGTTTTGACTTTTCCTTACCACTGTACGGTTTAATGTAACACTTGTGATTCTCGGGAACAATTTTCCAACAAATATGACAGTAGAATTCGTTGCATGTATGACTTGTTTCTCGTATTTTGTAGGAAACCATAATTTTGGAGCAGTGTTTGCATATTCTGAATGTTCAGCACACACTTTTTCATCGAATTTGCTTTGTAAATGATTGAGAAAACACGTGTCTCCTCTAAAGCTACGATTGCAATCCTCGCATTTTTTGATTTTATCAACAAATTGACATGGTGGAAATGAGTTACCGTATGAACACTTCATCGAACACTTATGTCTTTTGTAATCTGTAATTTTATCGCAAAAAGAACAGGTATAATCTTTATCAAAAAGACCCAGTTACTGAGGTAATCACGTAAACATGTTTCCAAAGTTTCGAGTAACAAAGAAAAAAAAATTTCACGAAAGTCTTACCAGTTTCAAGTTTTAAAAAACCGAGTTCAAATTTTCGAGATTATCAAAGACTATTATCTGGTTACTTTTCAAAAATTTCTGAAACTTGTAAAGGTCTTGCAAAATACTTCCATCATCCCCGACAACCACCTTTGCGTCATTACACAGTTTTTCTGCAGTTTTATCTAACGAGTCAAAAACCTCTTTCTGTTTGTAGGTGTTAAAATTCGGGGCGCACATTTCAATCGCATAGCATATACTTCGGGGGAGACAATTAACATCAATTAGGCTTAAAAACTCACTATCCGTCATAGAACCAGGTTTTGTTCTCGCCCGGCAAGGGGAAAGTTGATAATATCGGCCTTTAAATCCATAATATTATCGGCAAGAAAAGTGGAATTAGACTGATTGACATTTGAAATCAAACCAACTATGTATTCACCACTTAGCTCGCCAATTGGTCTAAAACTACTCCAAATTGGCTTTACTTCTGGAGAGTTGGGATGTGTGATGCTCAACCTGACCTTGTTCTCTTTTGGGAAATTCGTAAGAATATATTTTAATTCATCACCAAACACTTTCTCTAAACCACTCAAAGGATCTTCTGAGACTCCAGAAAGGTTTTTAAACGAAAGGTTTTCTTGACGCCGTCAATATTAAATTTTTTATAAAATTTTGTCTCTTTGGATATCAGTTCATAACTGGTATCCAAACCATGACCGAGCTGGTTTCTGTCATTAGATCTGCTTTCAACGTTTGGACAATTAATTAGATGTATTTTTCATTGGAACGTACTGTGTTATCAACATCACTTAAACAACTATTAATACTACTACTACAAACACTGAGGAAATCAAACATTTCCGTCAGTACACTATTCGAGAACGGTACATTAAACTTGATTGAAAATTTAGTTAAAAGTTCCAGAAGAGCATATTTCTGTTCTGTTGTAACTTTTACAGCTTCAGTTTTCATTTTCTTTAAAGAATTGTTCAGACTGAATATAAAAAATTCCTCTCCTAATGCTAAAGCGCCATCTAAGTACTTTATTAACATAGCGTACATTTTCTATCCTAGCCAAGAATTTATTTTTTTAAACTATTTTTCAAGGAACTGCAAGGCTTAAAAACTTACGCTCCGCCAAATATAACTAGCGGGGAGTACCTTCACCTTATTTTGGGTTTCGGACTTCACTTTAGAGGCCAGTTTTTTAATTAAATCTGAATTAGGAAAATTTTCTTCCTGTAGGTGTTGTTCCAACCATTGAAATTCAAAACAAAATACTAATCGGTAAGTAAAACGCATAAAAATATATGACTGTATGCTTTATACCCTCCCAAATATGAAACTAGTTTGGTTGTTTCAATATCTACCTTTTTTGCATTTTTTTTATTTTAATCTGCCATATTTGACTTCGTATGCTGTACTGTAAAAATACTGATGTCATATTTGGCTTCTCTTGTATTCGAGATTTTTTTTCGCTTATTTCAGAAATGAATCTTTTGCGCTTTTATGAAAGACCTAAGCATTTTAACACTGTTCCTGGTAGTGGCAACATGAGCGATGATGATCTTTCTTCTGACAGTGATGGTGATTTTGAACCTAACTCTATTCGCCAACCTCAAAAAATACATCTTATTATTCCTGATTCGGACTCTGACTTCTCTGACAATGATGATTAATAAGCTTACAGACTACATCTAAAGCTAAGAAGAAAAAGGTTAAAAATAGCAAGTTATTTGGAATAAGGGAAAAATGCCCATTTATGACAAAGCTAACTTTGAATTCAAAGGTAACTCAGAATTGCCGGAGATAATAACGCAGCTGGATACACCAGCAGGGTCTCTTTAGTTTTTTATTCACAACTGAAATTATGGATCATATTACTGAGCAATCTAACCTAATATCTATACAATGTTTATTTATGCTATAACGACAAACGCAATTGTTTTAATGAGTTCCACGAAATGTAATTAGTATTTTCTTAAACACATACGAAGCCATATATGGCTCCGAGTAATATTTTCTTAAACACATACGAAGCCATATATGGCTCCTAGTAATAACTTCTAATATATAAGTCAATTATTTTTCATTTCAATTTGATCTCCTTCAGTATGCCTAATTAAACAATATCTCGTAAACAAATAATTTTTATTTCATCTGTTTAATAGATCATGCGGTAAGGGGTTAAACTATTTTGTTCCCAAAATTTGAACATTTTGAATATAAAGATATGCCTAGCCGCAAGGACTCCAATCCTGTAAACAGCTAGCATATAATCAGTATATACAGCAGCCCAGCTTTTTCTGAATTATCGCTATAAACCACTGTTAATAGTCAAACCCTGCTAAACCAACTTCTTGACAGGAAAATTGGAAATTTGGCAAAACTTACTGAATAATGAATGGATTTTTGGGAAAGGAGAACCAGTAATACTTACTATATCCTGCAATAACACGATTGAAGGTATTAAGATATCAAGTCAGGTATTTTTTCACTCAAACCCGGATGCATAGCATATTCATCACAAACACATTTAATCACAAATAGCAAAACCACTGCTCATTATCAAAATATAATACATAAACTGAAGAATCAAAAGTAAACAAAATGGATTTCAATTTTTATCTCGATAAAAAATATTTGTCAAAAATTAAACTAGACAATCTAAATGTTGGTACCCATAAACTTGGTGATCTAAATGAGCAAATTAATGAACTGCAAACACAAATTCGCATGCAATATTGAAATCTTCATACCTACCTAATTATAATTGTTGCGTCAGTAAAACAATGCAAATTGTATAACTGCTTGATACCAATACGTCTAAATTTCATAAGGATATACCGTTAGTGATGCTGCAAAGCATAAAATCCATGTTACGTTTTACCAATACTCCACGTAAGATTAACACATCTAGTTGCTGTTCTCAGAATAATCACATTCTACCCATTCTGAATTTATAGTGAATTATTTGTAGTGCTTAAAATATGTCTTCAACGGGGAACCGGTATCTCCAAAAAATGTGTATTATTTAATGCGCTAACATGCTATACAAGCAGTGCAAGTCCGTAATATTTGATATTAAATTGCATTTATGAAAAATATTACTTCAGACACCAAAAATGCAGCGGTAAAACTTTTCCGTGCTCATACATATGTACAAGCTAAAATGTTTTAATTGGCGTAGGCAGCAATGAAAATTCTCGAGCTATTTGCAGTTGTAACAGGTGAAACTACTAGCTGTTTTTAAGCAATTCCTAATAACGAGTGCAACACACAAAATGAAATATGCTCACGGGACATGCCAGTCTCGAAATAAAGACAAGCTTTAGAAGAGCACACAATTATCCTTATATTATTTAATTTTCAATAGATAGATGCCCAACCCGAGCGGTGGTATTATATTGGTTGGCCTAGCGCCCTCTACCATGCAAACACGCAAGCGCTAGGCTATGGTAACGCGGTTCAAAGTAGAGACATCTGCGCCTGGCGAGCTCCGCTGAAGTACAATTTATACAATAGGGCGGACTACAGCTGACTTACGAAACTGGAAGTCACATGGAATGATACCGACCCTGTTACTGACACCTATACTAAATTTGACATACGTTCCGTTAAAGCTTAGAACGTTTCTTTAGTGTAGGTACACACTGGCGTCAAAAGTAATCGTGACGCTGCGTCACGTTGAAGCCGATAGGAAGAAGTACATATACACAAATGAAGCGATGCACACATGCCGCGGACACCTATCGAGCGTTCGCGTCATATCGGATAGCTGTCAAGTGTGACGCCGGTTCTGTGGGACGCAGATAGCTATCGCCTATCCGCGTTCCACCATTTTCATTGGCGTATATGGGGCAGTGCACACAAGACGCAGCGTCACTTGCGTCAGATGCGAGTGAAGGCAGTTGCAGCATTGCCAATGCGTGGGGAATTCATCAAAATGCGAGGAATTTGGCCAATGCGAGGAATGCTGTGGGGGGTTTTAATTTTGAGGAATTGTGAGGAATTCACATGATTTTCTCGAACTAATAAAACTATTTCGGGACCAAGGTTTTTATACTCTTTCGTCTCGATTTAGTTGGAAACTTGCAGTTGTGGATGTTCTTTTCTTAGTAAAACCTTAGGGTCATTAACGATACTCTAGTTTTTTCTAAGAATATTTGCTTGTTATTTGCTATTTTTTATTGTGCAAAATTGAGGAATTTAAAGTGTTTCGCGAGGAAAACGTAGAAAGAACCTTGGCAATACTGGGCAGTTGTGATCAACGGTTTGATCAACTGTCAACTATTTGTCAAATCGATGATAGGACGCAAGTGTGCATTGCCAGCCAAAATGACGCAGATAGAAATGACGCAGCGTCACGATTACTTTTGACGCCAGTGTGTACCTACACTTAGAGCTTACGTCGACGTTGACATCTTCGTTACGCTGACTTGCTGAAAGTAAGGTTGTGTGTTCACTCGATCTGTCAAGTGAGAAACTTTATCTTAACGAATATGTCATCGTTGACGTAAGCTGTAACGAAACATTCTAAACTTTAACGGAACGTATGTCGAATTTAGTATAGCTGTCAGTGAAAGAGTCGGTATCATGCCATGACGACTTGCGGCTTTGTAAGTCAATTGTAGTTCGCGCTAATAGACAGTATGCAATAGAGGCCTTCAAACATCAACCTCGTTCCAAGAAACGGCGCCATGTGCTTGTGAAAATTGAGGTATGCTAAACACTGCCAACTGTGCAGCGGATAAAGCATTTTCCCGGACTTTTTCCTTCACTTCCACAAACGACAAATTTTTTAGTCTTTCTAAATCGATTTGTCAAATTCGAATGAGCTAAAAGACAACAAAGACATTTCATCATCCAAATCGAGGTACATTGGATTATGAGTATATTTCCATGTGCATAATGTAAAGCACATATATGAGCATGAATTTTAGTGCGGACTATAATTGACGTACGAAGCCGGAAGTCGATCTGGAATGAAACCGACCCTGTCACTGGCAGCTATACTAAATTGACACATGTTGCGTCAAACTTTGGAAGGTTTCGTTAGAACCATTTAAATGGGAACTAGAGCAATGGTGAAATCCGTGTAGATGCGTATATGTGAGTTGGTCAACTTTCTACTTCTGATGTCAAATCTCCTTTTGTCAATCATCTCTAATTGTCACTTTGACAGTACAAAAACACCGAGAGTTTTGTGAATTTTGTCTTCCGCCCAAATATTGTGGCTTGAAAGAATAATTTTGAAGATTCCTTTGGTTTCATTGAATTCTCTTGCAATAAATTCTGATAACTTTTTTGAACGGTCGTTTTCTCGTCGAAATTTATTAAAATTGAAAGGCTGTGTTTCCATTACGAGATTTATATTTTCACTTAACTTTCTCGAAAACAATATTGCTTCGAAAGCCACTTGCTTTCGTCTTTAGTTCGAAGGACAGACTACTTATGCTATGCCAACAATCTTTGCTTATATCTAACTAACTCTATGTTTTACTTAATGAAATCCCCATGATAACATCGCTCTACCTATGCTATCTTAATTACCTTATATCTAGTCTGCTCAATGGATGAGAGCCTCGAGCATTGTCTCTCTACCTGGGTTACCTTAATTACAAAGAATTTCTGTACTCCAGTAATTTGTATAATCTTGAAGGGCAATTTCAATCGTCGTGATTCAACAACCTTTTTCCGTCGATTTTGCTTATTGCCAAACTCTCTGCTGCGTCCAGTTTATGGGCTTGCCTAACACTTCGCACGATTTCAACGTCTTCGAAATTGATGCTATGCTTCGATTCTAGCATATGTCTGGCTACCATTGATTTCGTGTGTCTGTTGGGGTTTTTTCGGGTCAATTCTGCGTCCTTTATATGTTCTGTGAACCTCGTATGAATAAGACGGCGAGTTTGACCAATGTATGTCTTGCTGCAATTATGGCAACTAATTTTATATATGCCACTCAGCTCCGTCCTATCGAGACGATCCTTCACACTACTTAGTCTGGATTTTAGCTGGTACTTCCTACTTGAGCCTACTGCATCGATCTCGTATTTCTCTAGTGTTTGCTTGATTTTATCCAACATCGAGGAGAAGGTAATCCCAGCTCGCTTTGTCGTTATGCGCTCGTAATCCTGAAGGTCGCTAGGAAAAAGTGTAAAGAAATCATTACGCTTTAGCCGGGCGATCTTTTTCCTGAGCATGCTCTCGATCATGCTGGGATCATATCCATTAATTGAAGCTACCTCCTTGATATACTTCAATTCTGCATTATATCTCTGTTCGCTCAGTGGTACATTTATTAACCTCTGCACCATGCTGTGGTAGGCCGCCATCTTTTGTTGTGGTGTATGCTGCGATGAAGCCACGATGGTTCTCTGCGTGCTCGTGGGTTTTCGGTATATGTCAAATTCTGGCTTGCCCCCTACTCGGATGATTTTCATGTCCAAGAATGACAATTCCATATTCTCCTCGACCTCCATTGAGAACTTAATATCGAGATTATACAAATTACTGGAGTGCAGAAATTCTTTGTAATTAAGGTAACCCAGGTAGAGAGACAATGCTCGAGGCTCTCATCCATTGAGCAGACTAGATATAAGGTAATTAAGATAGCATAGGTAGAGCGATGTTGTCATGGGGATTTCATTAAGTAAAACATAGAGTTAGTTAGATATAAGCAAAGATTGTTGGCATAGCATAAGTAGTCTGTCCTTCGAACTGAAGACGAAAGCAAGTGGCTTTCGAAACAATATTGTTTTCGAGAAAGTTAAGTGAAAATATAAATCTCGTAATGGAAACACAGCCTTTCAATTTTAATAAATTCTGATAGTTGCGCTGGTACTGTCAAAACTTGTACAGTGGCATAGTCAGTATGGGCGCAAATTAGTTTGTTCAATTAGTCTATAAATTAAATGAATCGACTATCTATATTTGATCGTTTTTATTTGAGTTATTTATGAAATCAACGCATGCAAGATATGAGTGTAGCCGTTATCCCGCAAAAGCCAGTCCCAAGCCCGGTTAAAAAAGGGAAGGGGGAGGCTGAAAGATTTTTTTAAATACAATATATGGTATTTATTTTTCAATGTTTTGTGTATATAATTTACAATGTATGCGTCTGCTATTGTGCTGGTTATTTAATGTTTCCAAATAAGGTTACGCTCAATATAAGCTTTGATTTTGAACAGCAGTTATATTTTCTTGTGTCATTTTACAAACGACACAAAATTTCAAATATATCTTGAACTCCCGCCTTTTATACGCCCATTTTTACTCGCATGTGATGTATGTCCTTAACGTCAGCAAGTTAGTGTCACCGTCTCTCTCATAAAAGTTAGCCCATCAAATATGATGATCTTCCTCTCCTGTGTTTATTACATTGAAGTAAGAGAAGAGGAAACGAAATACCCGTGTCGGTGTGTATATGTGAGTGAAACCAAAAAGGTTTAAATTTATAGTCACACTCTTTTTCTTTTTGGTCAGCTGGTGCCATCTTAAATGTCAATCTGGTATACGATTAGCGCGCGAAAGTGGTAAAGTTTTTCCCGCCATATTTTGTGCGAACTTAGAGGAAAAGGCGGCGGTATTGTAAGGGCACTAAATTTTCGTTGTGAGAAAGTAATCAATTAGTTTGAATTTTCATATGCAAAAATTTTCAGTTTTCCGAAAAACGAAGTAAAAAAATCGCTGTGGTTGTACGCCATCGGATGGATTGGCATGTCTGTAAAGGCACATAATGTCATCTGCTCCGAACACTTCTTTGCACATGATCTGGTTATTACACCCAATAAGACATTGCTTTTTGAAAATGCCGTTCCAGCGTTAAAGCTTGAGCCTGCCAATATTGAAGTACATGGTGTTGAAGTGGTAAGCAAAACAATATTTCCAGCAACTAAGCCGTAACTCCGCCAAAGCCGGTCCCAAGCCCGGTTTCTTGTGTGTTTACTTCTGTGAATGCATTTCTATTTTCACAATTTGAAAAATTCAAGTAAACTATAAGTTGCTTCTAAAATTATGCACGCAATCAAAGGAGGAGAGAGCTTACCATTATTTCTCTCTAAATTTTCTTTTCCCATTTAATCGTCTACATTAAGCACCTGGTTCATTTACAAACCAAATGAACTGCATTTTGCTGCTCAGCTTTTCGATGGAATACGGAGAATTTCAAATTGTATCCAAAAAATTCAAATTTTCAAACACATTAAGTGAAGCAATATTTTTAAAGATTCATGCTTAATGAAACCTTACATACCTTCAACTAACACTTACTTTAGAAAAACATATCATTTATTTATATCTGAGGTGATCCAAAAAGATATTCAAATGTTACGAACCAAGCGAATTCCTTGCTTGCAACTATAATCGCATTTAAAAACAAAGTCTGGGTCTTCTCCTTGCCTCGGTATCTTCATGGGTAAATAGCAATAAAAACAGGGATCAGCGCTGTGAATACATCTTGCATGAGTGGTGATCATCTGTGTAAACAGAAAAGGGTCGAGTAGAAAGAACAATCAGTAGGAAAGTAGTATACTAACCTTGAATCGCATCAAATAATGGAATAGGAATGTTAAGTGAAACGAATGTGTGAAAATAGCATGGATGCGAGAGGGTTGCTGGTTCCTGGATCATCAAAGATGATCGTAGCAGATTAGTCTTGTCGATACGCAAGGCGAGGCAAGGAGTTGTACCACGAATGTCGAGAGCGCGAAAAATAAATTCGTCATACAAATTTTTCCCTCCGAAAAGTTGCACCCACCCATCTACGCATTTCACGTTTTAGGTTGTATTGGTGGGCACATCTACGTTTTAGCAATTGTGTACGATAATTTTGTTGATCACCGCTTCCTCTTCTCTTACTTCAATGGTTTATTACTTCTTTGGAACAGAGCTAACTATGGAGTGGAACGACAACAAATTCTGTGGTATCACTTTCTGTTTGTAGTAGTGTCACTTTGAACGTGGTAGTGATGATCATCGGCGGACTATATTAACAATTTTAGGGGCAGACATTTTCGGCGGGAAATTCAAACAGTAATGGAAATCGTAAGCCTAATTTAACAAAATTGCAATATCAAACTGAAATTAAAGATATTTCATTGAATGTTAAAATCAAAGTTAAACGAGTAGTAAATCAATCCAGCATATCACCCAAAGTGAAACACGTTACTTGGCAGAATTGTTTTTAAGTGTATATAGGAAAAGGTTAATTAAAAATTTATTATTATAATTTAAATGCCACCCTCTTCCTTTTACAACCGGGCTTGGGACCGGCTTTGGCGGAATTACGACCCCAACAGCTCTTTATTGATTTTAAATTAAATCAAATGTATTCTGTTTAAAATTATTGAATGAATCTAATGCATATGAAAATTGTCTTCCTTTACATCCCCTTGAAATGAATGATTTTTTTGAAACGCAGTCTTAAAGAAAGCTTTTCACTTTGTTTTTTGCTATGAAATGAAAGCGAGTTTGCAGATATACTTCGGTTATTGTTTTAGTAGGACTAAATTAGTAGTCGTCCAGTATGTTGTAATGAGTTATATGAACTTATCTCAACTTCCAATGCCAAGTTCAATTTCGGGACTGCTTCTGGAATCAGGAAATTTTTCCCCCCAATTGCATCAAATCGCTTTTAGCGAAGTGATTCGAGCATACGACCGAACTCGCCTCCACATCTCCTTGTACCTCGATGGATCTCAACCATTTTTTTCCAAATAGAATTATTTGTTGGAAACCTGGAAAAATTATTTGATATTAAACTACAATGTCCGCAAACTTCAATTTCATAACAATAAATTTAATTTTCTCAACAATTTCTTGAAATATTACCTTTTGATACGCCACTGAGTCGCCGCCAAGCTTATTTCGAGAAATGTCATAGACGCTATTCGTATTTTCGATAAACATAAAAATACAACATTTCTTAATGAAAACTGTTTTAAATGGGGTTCACCTTCATACAACTGCTATATTAATGCACTTACCTATAAAATGAGACGGATTCATTCTTAAATTCTATTGAATTTACATATCCCGCGACTACGCACTTCATCTCAGCAGTTCAAATGTTTTCACAAGTTTTGCACTTTATTACTGTATGTCCTCTGATCAGAGGTATCTTGCACAGTATTTTGATTGGTTTTTGGCAGAAATAACTGGCAAAGGCCCACGATATTCACAAAACACTACTAAATTGCGCTCACTATATCACTTGTTTATATTCTCGAACGACTTGTCAATGACAAGCATTTGAAGTATCGTTTTATCTGACGTGTCGTTCGGGCGTGATTTCGATACCACACACGTATAGGCATTTATCCATTTCGCACCGTTCCTGTTATTTTTCTGTTCCAAGGAGTGGAACATCAACATAATTTGTGGTAGCAGTTTCACTATGTGCTTGTGACACCTTCATGTAGTGGTTGGTTGTCATTGGCGGACGACATCGAAAATTTGAGGGACCGAAATTTTGGCGCAAGATTTCAAAAAATTTTCATAACGAAACATTATTCAAGAATATATTACGGCAATTTTAGACCTCCAATGAAAATAGTTTGACTGAATATCAAATAGAAACCGAGATAAATTATGCATGTTAGGCTACAGCCCACTCACTAAACGTTTAGATTCTGAACATATTGGATGAGTTCTCAAATACATGTAACATTAATAATTTAAGTTTTAAACACAGCAAAAAATTTTAAAATCATATGTTTTCGAGACTTATTATAAGATGATTTTCTATGGTTAATGTTTAACTTTAAAAATCTCGTCAATATTGCAGTAAACCACTCAATATTTAATATTAACAGTAAAAACCGGGAAAATTAGACTCAATTTATTGAACTTTAAAGCCACCCTCTTCCTTTTACAACCGGGCTTGGGACCGGCTTTGGCAGAATTATGGCTATTACCAACATCGAATTTGAAATGAATAATTGATGAAATTCATCTAGTCTCATTAATTTCTGAAACGCCACTGGTGGTAAATTGTACACAATTCTGGGAAATGTCATTCTTTGTATTGGATATTTCAGAGCTCATAAAAACATGAAATTTTCAATTAAACAGCTATTAAAAGTACTAAATCTTTGAAGCAGACGACAAAGTGTATATTTACTGCACTTAAGTACGAAAATGCACTAGAAAATATGATGTATTTTCACAACATGAATTTTGCACTTTATATCGAAAATTCTTAAACTTCACTAACTGTCTCGTCAATTTATTAACACCGTTTTCTTTGGGCAACTACATTCGAGGCTATCACATGTTTTTGCCACATAGTACTTCGAAACAAGGTCAGGATTTGTAAAAAACCACTAAATTTCGATGAATACGCGTTTTGCTTTCTTTTTGTTAAGACCTGTCAATGAAAGTCGTTTGACACTTATGCACCTTTGACACTTATGAACAGGACTCTATTGATACCACACACGTATAGGCGCTTATTCAGTTCGTTCCGTTCCTGTTAGTTTCCTGTTCCAAGTTCTTTGGTTAGAGCCAATGAAGAAAGAGAACAGGAAGCGAACCGAGCATGTAAAACCCTATACGTGTGATGGCAGAAGAATTTGTTGAACTTAACGTCAAACTACTGTTATGTTGAACTAATTGTCAGTGCATTTGTCAAACGCGTTCGTCAACAAAAGTGTCTGAGTCGTGTTTCGGAGCGGAAATAATTGTCTGTGCTGTGTAAATCGAAGTGATTTCGAGTGGTAGTTATAAAGTCTGGTTTGGGACACTACAAGATAGTGCAATTATAGGAAAAAACTAAGTGGAGTTGCTGTAAAATCGAGAAGCAGCAATATGAAGTGCGTCGTTGAAAACTGCAAGAGCGATTCGCGTTTTCGCAGTATGGGAGTCTCCTTTCATGCGTGAGTGTACCCTTAACTACTTATAGAAGGTACTAGTAGTGTACTAGGTGAAATTAGTGTAAAATAAGAGTTTTTTTCAAAAGCATGTTTTGTTTACATTCTTCTGTCATATGTCCATTTTATGGATCAGTGGCGTGCTTGAATTTTTTTTTGGGAGCAAGATTAGCGTATTGGTATTTTAATAGAACATTATATTATTAACTTGAGGAAAAGCAGTTAATTTTTAACCAATAAAACCACAACTTTAATTTTAATTATAAACATACATATTTCAGGACACAGTTAGTCCCCTCTTCAGTGTTATTAAAACAGAAATTTCTGACTAACTGTGTCCCGAAATATATATGTTTATAATTAAAATTAAAGTTGTGGTTTTATTGGTTAAAAATTAACTGTTTTTCCTCAAATTAATTGAGACACACAACGAAAAACTCAGACCATTCATTGATTTATTATATTATTAATCAAGCGTTCACAATTATTAATTAAATATATGCTTGTAGTTTCCCTTTAGAAGATCATTTGCGAGCGTTATGGATGCAAGCAATTGGCCATATCGATCTGCTACCGAGTAAAAAAATATATGTGTGTTCTCGCCATTTCCAAGCCAAACACATGATCCGATCGGGAAAAAGGACGCATCTTCATCCTTCAGCAGTTCCGGAAGTAGAATTGGTAAATTAAAACAAAACTGAAAATTTATTTTAAGCAACATGTTATATACAGCACAAAATAAACATCATAAGCAAGTCAGCTTCCCAGATATTTGTTGCTGAAGCGGAGGAAAAAAGAAACTTATCGTTGAAAATGGTGAAACTACATAGTTGTAAAAAATATATAATCAAAATATTATTTTTATGTAGATTACATCGCCTAGTATCCTCAGTGATCAGACACAGAAAAATGAGTTTGCTATTCCAGCTGGTAGATTGAATTCAACGCAGTCGAAATTGGTAATGTTTTTTTTAAATTTAAAGTGTCTATAATCCATTATATTCCAAATAGTTGCCACCAAATGCAGTTTTTGAAAATACATCAGAGTTGGAGCACAACGTACTATTGATGGAATGTGACGTAAGGATTTTGATTTGCATTAAACAATATATATATATATATATATATATATATATCTATATATATATATATATACACTCATTATTCTCTTAAAATAAATGTTTAGATTGAGCAGAATGATTCACTCACACCTCAATCTGAAGCTGCCGATCAACAAGCAAAGACTGTAAGTGCAAAAACTACCAACATTTTATATTATTCAATTTGTTCCTTCATACATGTGAAGTTATATTAATAACGTACTTATGCGAGGCTTTGGAAGTAAGATGTTTTTAATAAAACTGCCTCAGAAATGTGTAGCCAATAATGTTTGGGAGTTTCCGGTAGAAGTGGCTCATAGATCACATTTATGAAGGCTTTGGTGATTGGTGCTTTTGTGGTTGTACATTGTTTAAGAAACCCTTGTGAATCTCCTTTATATCCTTTGTTAGGTATTTTGTATGCGTAAATTTGTCGCAGGGAAAATTTGAGGTTTAATTTCTTAAACTTATTGAAGTTATGATTACTGTAGGTTATCACTGAAGAGCGTAATGAGAAATATATAAAAATGCTTCAAAATAGAATTCAATCACTTAAACGGAAACTGAAGGAAAAGAACTGCATCATATATAACTTAAAGAGACAGAAGAAGCGTCAGCAACAAAAAATGCCCAATATTAACAACTTGCTTGTATCTCTCAAAGACAAGAATTTAATTAGCGAAAATTTGAAAGAAGTTTTGGAACAAGTAAGCGGACCCAACAGACAAATTTTCGAGCGGCAGCTATTTAAATTGAATTCCAAAAAGTTCCCGCATCTATATAACAATGAAATCAAAGCTTTTGCATTAAATTTAAATTTTTTATTTCCAAAAGCCTATGAATATGTTCGCACAACGTTTGACAGTTGCTTACCACATACAAGAACTATTCAGAAGTGGTATGAAAAGGTGGACTGTGCTCCAGGATTCACTAAAGAATCCTTTACAGCAATCAAGAAGGTTGTGGACACCGCCACAAATGGAGAAAAAATTGTCGTTCAAATTGTGTTCGACGAAATTTATATAAGGCAGCAAACCGAATGGGACGGGAAAAATGCACATGGGTTTGTGGATGTGGGCGACGGTGGTTATAGTGATACCGTAGCCACTCAAATATTGGTTTTTCTTGCCGTATGTATAAACAGGCCATGGAAGATACCCCTAGCGTACTTTCCAGTACAAAATATAACGGCTGAGCAAAAGGCAAATATTTTGTCACAATGTGTCCAAAATTTGCAGGAAACTGGAGCACAAATTGTAGGGACTACATTCGACGGAGCTTCCGCGAATTTGTGTATGTCAAAACTCCTAGGCTCCGATGTACGCAATGTTGATTGTAAAGGCTACATAGAATTTCAAAAATTTGAAAAGCATATTCTCCATCCAGATCCATGCCACATGCTCAAACTTGTACAAAATGCACTTATAGATTTAGGTATATTTAAAGATGGCGATGGAAATTTTATAAAATGGGAGTATTTTGTTGCGCTTTTGAAACTGCAAGAAGAGGAAGGCCTTCATTTGGGAAATAAGTTACGAAAAGCCCACATTTTCTTTCAAAGCCAGAAAATGAAAGTCAAACTGGCAGTTCAGACATTGAGTAGGTCCGTGGCAGACGCCCTAGATTTTTGTCGCAATGTTTTACGGCTGCAACAATTTAAAGGCAGCGAAGGTACCTCAGTTTTTATAAGAATATTCAATGATATTTTTGATATACTCAACAGTCGTAAAATTTCTGAATTTGAAGATCAGAAACGCGCTCTTTGCGAGAATAATGTGGAATGCATTCTTAATTTCTCAGAAAGGGCTATTGACTATATCAAAGAATTGCATTTACCTTCTGAAGTACGGTTAATAACTAGTAAAAGAAGTGTCGGATTTTTAGGTTTGATTGCTGACCTACGAAATTTAAGAGTTTTGTACGAACGTTTTATCAAAACGAACATCTTGAAATATCTACCGCTCTACAAAATTAATCAGGACCATGTAGAACTATTTTTTTCATCTATACGGACAGGTCTTGGATACAACAACAATCCAACAGTTCGGCAGTTTCGTGCGCGCTACAAAAAACTTATTTTCAGAAGTCAAATCCGTGATGGAGGACTTGGAAACTGCATTCCTTTGGAGCACATTGCTGTTCTTAATACAAGTGACTGTTGTCCTTTGCAGGTTATCAATAACAGCAACAGCCGTGCTGCTATGATAGAAACACAAACTGTCGATATTTCAGCGTTCGACCAGCATTTTATTACAGAGCACAGCTATGCCGCTGATCCAGCAAGACTCTCTGAATACACTGGTCACGTAATGGAGTACATAGCAGGATTTGTGGTTTTTAAAATCAACAAGCTGCTCCAATGTGATAATTGTATATTGGCAATTCACGGCGAAAGCAGTACTTACTCCCTCATAAATTACAAAAGTCGCGGACTTTTAAGATCACCGTCTAAAAGTGTTGTGAAGATTTGTAAAAAAGTCGAACAACACATTCGCATATACGAGCATCGCAAAGATGAAAGTGTTTTGAAAGGACCAACATTTAATGCGATATCTATCAGTGTGCAAACAGACTGCATTGGGGACGATCTTTTCCAAGAACAAGTTCAACATATGCTAGATACGCAGCATTACAGCCCTTTAGTAAAATATATAACAGAAACATACCTTCGAACCCGATTTTATTTCATAGCCAAAAAGCAATCGGAAAAAATTTCTATTCGACAGCGCTTCAACAAACTCGTCCATTTTAAGGGTATGTGAATATGCCCGACTTCGATATTAAAATTCAAAAATCAGACTGCTAGGAAAAACATTGAGTGGCCGTAATTCCGCCAAAGCCGGTCCCAAGCCCGGTTGTGAAAGGAAGAGGGTGGTTTTCTCTATGTTTTTTGTGCAAATAATTTTACTTTCAAGCTTTAGGCTGACTTCAGAGTCAGGTCGTTCGGTGGTGTCGAATTACGGCCGCCGAACAAATTTGCTAGAGAATCATATGGCCGGATTACTGTGACATGCTATGGTGGCTTGTTGTTTTAATATCAAACGAAAGAAACCAAACGCGCGTAAGTGAATGACGCGGAGAACCAAATGACCATGAAATCTGCCTAATATCGCAATTATTCAAGAATTTGATCTGAACAATCTAATATTTTCAAATTTCGCGCCAAAATTTTGCTCCTTGCAATAGACAATCATGTCCGCCTATGATCGGAACTACCACATAGAAGTGTCCACAACCACATATAAGAAATCTTGCCACAAATCTTGTTGAGGTTCTGCTCCATAGTTTATACCTCAATGGTTAGAGCTTACGTCGAAACTTGGAACAGGAAACTAACAGGAACGGAACGAACTGAATAAACTTCTATACGTGTGTGGTATCAATAGATCCCTGTTCATAAGTGTCAAAGGTGGATAAGTGTCAAACGGCTTTCATTGACACTGTAGTAAATTGGCATTGACGCCGTGAGGTGGAGCACGCTCGCTGGTAGACAGTGAATTATATCTCCGTTGCCTGTACTCGCACAGTGATATCTTCCTCGAGTGATTGCTGGTGATAATAATCATCTGGATTAACTGTGGAAGAGGGAAATTAGGGATACCTACAGGCAGCTCGATGGCTGGCGCAAGATTGGCGCTGGACCATCCATGGTCTGTGCTGCCGATATTTCTAATTTCATTGCCGAACTAAAAAGGGCAAATGAGTTCTTTGCTGCCATAACAGAAGGCAGTTTAATAAAAATAGCAACTATTCTGGTTGCAACTCCAAAAGAACTGTTTTTCTTTATTTGAGCATCCTTCTTATATACAAATTTCACAACATATCTTATCCCTACTCTAATTCTATTTTGCTTTAGATTATTGATTGTCTTGCATTCCCACGCTGTGAATTTGCTGAGTAATCATTTTGATGCACTCGAATATAATTGAGTCATTGTACGCTTGTTTTCTTGATTGAGTCAATTTAATCAAAAAGCTTGATATGATCTTCTAATTTTATGAACGAGTTGATTTAATTAAAAAGCTTGATTTAAGTTCCTGTAAGTACTCACAGCGAAGGAATTGCATAAGCTTAGGCGTGTGCATAGGATGGTGAAGACATATGGTTTTGGTACATTTTATATATTGATTTAATTACATTACAACAGGTCTTAACAAAAAGAAAGCAAAACGCGTATTCATCGAAATTTTGTGGTTTTTTACAAATCCTGGCCTTTTTTCGAAGTATTATGTGACAAAAACAAATGTTAACCTCGGGTGTAGCAGCCCAAAGAAAACAGTGTTGATAAATTGACGCGACTGGTAATATTAAATAATGAGTGGTTTGCTGCAATATTGACGGGATTTTTAAAGTTTAACATTAACCATAGAAAATCATCTTATAATAAGTCTTGAAGACATATGATTTTAATATTTTTTGCTGTGTTTGAAACTAAAATTATTAATGTTACATGTATTTGGGAAATCATCCGATATGATCAGAATCTAAACGTTAAGTGAGTGCGCTGTAGCCTAACATGCATAATTGATTTCGGTTTCTATTTGATATTCATGTAAACTATTTTCATTGGAGGTCTAAAATTGCCGTAATATATTCTTGAATAATGTTTCGATATGTAAAATTTTTGAAATCTTGCGCCAAAATTTCGGTCCCTTAAATTTTCGATGTCGTCCGCCAATGACAACCAACCACTACATGAAGGTGTCATAAACACATAGTGAAATTGCTACCACAAATTATGTTGATGTTCCACTTCAAAGTTACCTCTATTCCTCGAAGTTTACATTAGGTCCAATGAGAATATAACTAAGAAGAGAGGTAAATAAACAAAACATTTAAGATGAAGATTTCGCGATCCTAGCGTCGATTAAGTGAGGTATACTACCAGGGGCGTACGTAAACAACACCAATAACGAAATATTTTTTCTCAATTTTCGATTGACCTTCTGATTATTGATAATGTGCTTTGTTATTGATAGTTTTCTGACACTTAAACTTTTCAGCGGAATTATCTGCAAAATAAAAAACTAGTGACTGTGTTTAGTTCCATAACCATCACCATTAGCTATTATTTGAGCGTAATTGGCAAATGCGGTTGAGCTAAGAGCATGATTAAAAATCTATATCTTGTTGTTGAAGAACAGGAATCGGTGAATATTTTAGGAATTGCAGTGCTTTTATATATAAAAAATCTGTATTATATATTTGAATATACATTAAAAAAATATATGATTATGAATAATAATAACCAATAAGTTATCTTTAAGGGTGACCATTTGGATTTTAAAATTTTGTACATGTATCGAAGATTATTGTCAATACATATATATATATATATATATATATATATATATATATATATATATATATATATATGCCTCCCTCCTCCTTTAACAACCGGGCTTGGGACCGGCTATGGCGAAGTTAAGGCCTGGCTTTAATCTTTATATTGCAACTACTGTGTAATTGTTGGTCAATAAAGTTAATTTATACATTTTCTTAGGCCATCATATATGCTATTTACATACCTTTGAAGTGGACAGTTTTGTTTAAATGCTGTCTTAGCGATATTTTTTCAGATTTTTTTTGCTTCAAAATAAAACCTTGTATGGAGGTATTTTTCACTAATCAATTTGATGAGCAAACAATAATGTCGGTTTTTTAGCATATGGCTGGAAATCGTATCGAACATCTTCTCCCCTATGCAGAACTTTCGGATGGAGATAGAAAGTTTTTGAAATGTCTTACTAGACAGCACAAGCTCATTAGAACAACGTTCAGCCCCTCTCAATTCTTGTTCAGCCTTTATACAGATACGGACAACATCTTTCGACGGAACTTTCAAAGAACATCTGTTTTTGTACGTAATGAGTGACCTCCAACATGCATCAACAGTAATTTTTTATAGTTTGAATTAAACTGTCGTACGAAGGGATTGTTATTGTAACCCAGACTACATCTTACTGATGAAAAAAATAATTAAATTGGGTCTTGATTAAGCTTATACAGTGGCATGAATTTCAAAATGTTAGTTTTTGCGAAACGTATATATACATAATGCGTAAGTTTCATAGAGCCGCTATCAATCCTAAAAAGCCTTCATTTCTTTTTGAATTTATCATTAGTGTTCCCGAAGCTAGTTTTAGACTTTCAATGTATATTATTGCTTGATCGGCGA